>CM077457.1:14301851-14476851 GCA_039654765.1 Mylopharyngodon piceus | reverse complement strand
AGGAAAAAAGTAGAATGTTACATTAAAAAGTTATTAATGCATAACCAAAATGGTCATATCAGATCACAGAGCTTTTCTGTGGAAGCCCAGCATCCTATGGGAGGAAAACTAGGAGGAAACACTAGATATGGGTCCTTTTATCAGCTGTCTGACTGGGGATGAAGGGAGATTCTGAAATCCAGCCCTGGAAGCTGTGGGGGGGGGGAAAACCCTCAGTGTTTAATGCAAGAACCAGGATTAATTTCACACACTTTTGAATTACGGTAAAATCAGTTGGCACTATCAAGGCAGCTTGCGTTGAACTGCATTTCATGTGATTTTACTTTGTAAGTAAGAGAGCTGCACAATTAATCTTTAAAAGATTGCAATCTCGATTCAGACACACGATCTCATTCTAAATTGACAACGATTCGCCTGTGTTTATTAAACTGATCACAGTGAACATTCAAATTTGCAATTTTGCTGCTGCTGATCAAAGAGAGCAGTTGTCGTGTTTAGGTATGAAACAGCTTTACAAACAGTCTTTTCAACCACACAGTATCATTATTTCTGTGTTACAAATATTCAGATCATCACAGAAGTACTGAGAAGATAAAAGTTTATAGTTCGGATATAAACACTGATGTCTACAATAGTGATCAAAATAGCGCAAAGCACCTTTTGAAAGTAACTTGGCGCTTCAAATAAAGATTGTATCAATTACATCATTACTCCAGTCTTCAGTGTCACATGATCCTTCAGAAATTGTTCTAATATGATGATTTGCTGCTCAAGAAACATTTATTATTATTATCAATTACTGAGCCCAAACTTTAGAAAGGATAGTGCCTATTATTGACCTGTTCCACAGACTGAAATACATTTTCTCACCTAGTCTGGTGCTGGTCTCTTTTAGCAGCAGCTGAGATTTCTCATGGAAAGACAGCAGCTCCCTCATTATACAACATTGAGAGTCCATCTGTGAAGAAACACAACTGCACATGACAGCAGCTCTCAAAACAGTTTGAAAAAAAAAAAAAAAAAAAAACCTAACCAATTCTCTAACCCCCGGTTTCACAGACAAGGCTTAAGCTAGTCCAAGACTAAAATGAATGTTTGAGCTGTTTTAACTGAAAGCAACTTGCACTGAAATATCTTAAATATGTCAGTGTCATTGTTTTGTCTCAAGATGCACACCAGTAATGTTTTTTTCTAAGGCACATTTATAAAAGCTACTTAACTGGCATGAATAATACAGTGTTTTTAGTCGTTTTCGCGGATTCGTGTGAACGGGGATCGTTTTGACAAATTCGTCTGTATGCGAAAAACGCAAAAGGAAAAACTTTTCCTTTTTTAGTACATAGTTGTCGTGTAAACGTACCCTGACCAGTCCAGCACTGCACATTTTGTGTTTCCCTCATCTAACACACCTGATTCAACTCATCACCTCATTAGTAGAGACTACAAGACCTGAAGTGGGTGTGTCAAAAAAAGGAGACATAAAAGATGTGCAGTGCTGGACAGGTTTGAAAACCCCTGGCCTAACTAACAAAATTACTCTAATAAGCCAGATCTTTTTAACTCTTTCCCCGCAATTAACAGAATTTCCCTTCATTTCTGACACAACACTTCCCTGCCATTGATAGATTTCAATCCATGTTTTCACTGTTATACGGTAGGGGGCACATCTTCTGAAATAGCACAGAATCTAAAAACAAGCGACGAATAAGCAGAAACAAGCAACGGAAGCATTGCTTATGTGCATGTATTAAGCTTGATCATCAAGCGTTAAACAGCATATAAATCAAAACTGCCTAACATTACCGAATGAAATGTCAAACCCAGGAAGAGGTGTAGGACTGTGCAAGCTTTGGGGGTGTTGATGGACTCGTTAATGAATCAGACAAAAAACTTGAGTTATCAGTTTCTCTGAATCAATCTGATGATTCAGTCTCTGACTGAAACAGCTGGAATGCTTGATTTATTCAGCAAACCACATGTACAGTTGGATAATTGTCAGGTCCAACTCAAAATGAACTGAGAACCTTGTTGTCTACATTGTCAACAACATTAAAATGTCACAAAAAAGTAATATTATTTTTGTTTACATTATTTGTTATATATAGTATATATTAGGCCTATATTGTAAATAGCAGAGGTGGCCAAAGTTGCACCGATATGACATTTGATTTTGTGAAAAAAAGATTTAAAAAAAAATGCCATTTAAGCATATCTTCATTTATCCCATTGTAAAATTGTCTTATTTTAGCATTTAAATTTGATTTTGATTAAAAAAAAAAAACATTTTAATATCTAATATAGTTGGATATAATGCAACAGCTACTTGTGACCCACAGCTCTTCTATTTTAGGCCCTTTGTATTAAAAGCTTGGGCAAACAACAGTTACAACAAACAAATTAAAAATGAGATAAGGCTAGTGAAAGTGTTCAACTGAAACTGATTTCAATTCCTGTTTATCTGTAACAGGTTCTGAATCCTTTTGTACATGACTTGTTCAGTGAATCCTCAAGTCTAAAGCGTCATGGCCTCACCACTAGCTCCATGTTTCTGAGTAGTTTTTGCTGTCCCATGAGTACTGCCTTATAGTCAGGTTTGTTCTGAACGAGCCGACTCTGTGAAGACTTGGCAAAGCATGATGGGTCCAGTGGCACGCCCTTCTCTTCACCCCGCTCTACACATCTGCAACAGGACAGAGATGGACAGCTAACCAAAACTTCTGCATCCATATACATGCTGTGTATATGTGTAGTTATGCTCACTTGTCCAGTTCGTCAGCTTTGGTCCGGTGTTTGTTCAATAGCGACTCCCATGACATACTTTCAGCCTGTAACCTTCATATGCACATGATGACCATTAACAGCTATAGATTAACATGCCAATTGCAGTCATGAAATAAATTCGAGAGAGCAGATGGAGAATTACCTGTTAATGTCCTCCTGAATGTGCGCAGTGGCCGTGTTAACAACGGGGTCACTGCACATACAGAAAGAGAGAGACATTTAATAAACCAGAGTGTGCTTCAGGATTGAAGGACTAGTGATTAATGTAATCAACACAGGAAAAACTGACTTTTACCTCTCAGCAGTTGGGAGTGAATTCTGAGTTTCTCTGCTAATGTCTTTAGCCAGACTGTCCCACTCTTTATGCAAAGATTCAACTGAAAGTGAATGACGTTCATGTAAACATCACGAAATAGATTTTTGACATAAAATGTAAAAAGTATGGGCATTTGCTGTGATGTATTCATTTCTGTTTTTGCATTATCAAGACAATGTTATTTAGCTGACTAGTTCTAATAGATAAGGTTTTGTTGAAATTGCAATTATTAATTTTTGGGAATATCAGCAAGAATTACACTACCGTTCACACATTTGGGGTCAGTGAGATTTTTTTTGGTTAAATTAATACTTTTATTTAGCAAGGATGCATTAAATTGATCAACTGTCACAGTAAATACAATTATAATGTTACAATAGATTTCTATTCAAATAATTGCTGTTCTTTTCAACTTTCTATTCATCAAAGAATCCTGAAAACATGTATCAAGGTTTCCACAGAAATATAAAGCAGCACAACTGTTTTCAACATTAATAATAAGAAGAAATGTTTCTTGAGCATCAAATCATCATATTAGAATGATTTCTGAAGGATCATGTGACACTGAAGACTGGGAGTAATGATGCTGAAAATTCAGCTTTGATCACAGGAATTACATTTTAAAACATATTCAGATAGAATTTTAAATTGTAATAATATTTCACAATATTACTGTTTTACTATATTTTTGATCAAATAATGCAGTCTTGGTGAGTATATGAGAAAAATTCTTTCAAAAACATTAAAAAATTCTTACCAAACTCAAACTTTTGAATGGTATTGTGTTATAAATATAATTTCCAGCTCTTTTTTTTTTTAAAGAAAAAATATCTTTCATGAAAGATGGAAAAGAAACCTTAAAGGGACAGTTCACCCAAAAATGAAAACTCTGTCATCATTTACTCACCCTCAAGTTGTTCCAAACCTGTATGAATGTCTGTCTTCTGCTGAACTCAAAAGAAGATATTATGAAGAATGTGTAATCAAACAGTTGATGAGCCCCCTTGACTTCAATAGTATTTTTTCCCCCATACTATGGAAGTCAATGGGGCCCATCAACTGTTTGGTTGCCCATATTCTTCAAAATATCTTGAGTAAATGATGACAGAACTTTCATTTTTGGGTGAACTATCCCATATACATATACAAAACCCTGCAAAATACAAAATCAGATCATTCCTCTGTCATGGCCCTGACTTACCTTGAGTCTGAAGTGTCTCTGTATCAACACCAGGAACGGTGTACAGACTGTTTTTGACCCTCTTCACTGTCCTCTATGTACAGTCAGGGAAATCAAAAGGTTTAATTCAGGAAAAAGGCAATAAAGTATATTCACTGTCACAATTTCAAAGCCTCATTTATTTTCCTTAAAGGATTAGTTCACTTCAGAATTAAAATTTCCTGATAATTCACTCACCCCCATGTCATCCAAGATGTTCATGTCTTTCTTTCTTCAGTCGAAAAGAAATTAAGGTTTTTGAAGAAAACATTCCAGGATTTTTCTCCATATAGTTGACTTCAGCGGCTACCAACGGGTTGAAGGTCCAAATTTCAGTTTCAATGCAGCTTCAAAGGGCTCTACATGATCCCAGACGAGGAATAAGGGTCTTATCTAGTGAAACAATTGGTCATTTTCTAATATATATATATATATATAAAAAAAAATCATAGTTGTTTTACCTTTTTTTTTGTAAAGGGCGTTTGACTTAGTCTTTGCATGTTCGATTTTGTAAACAATGGATCGGTACTTCCACCTACGTCACCCGTGACCTTTCCAACATGATTACGTAATGCGTGGCGCATCGCAGAGCAGTGCAAGACTAGCATTTGTGGTTAAAAAGTATATAAATTATTTTTTTTTTAAGAAAATGACCAATCGTTTCACTAGATAAGACCCTTATTCCTTGGCTGGGATCGTGTAGAGCCCTTTGAAGCTGCACTGAAACTGCAATTTGGACCTTCAACCCGTTGGTAGCCGTTGAAGTCCACTATATGGAGAAAAATCCTGGAATATTTTACTCAAAAACCATAATTTCTTTTTGACTGAAGAAAGAAAGACATAAACATCTTGGATGACACGGGGGTGAGTAAATTATCAGAAAATTTTAATTCTGAAGTGAACTAATCCTTTAAATAATATGCATTTTACAGACCTGCATAGCAGCTTTAATTAGCATCTCCAGCCTCTCATTGTCAGGTAAAGACAGACTGATGGTTTCACACAGGGCTAAAAGACACAAAGAGAAGTGAAAGTCAACACAATCCTAAATGACTCCAGCATGACATCCAGTGAAAGGCTCTTGGACTCAGCACTCACGCTGTGAGGAGCCGGGGAGGGCCGGCAGAGAGCGTCTGCCTCTGGATGATCTCCTCCAGGATTTCCTCCGTGAGCGAGGGTTCAGTTCAGGAGCAGTAATGTTCACACTTTCCCTCATGCCTTCCTCAACAGAGCTCATCTTCGAGTCCTCTGGCCGTTCCTCTTCTCCTGAACGCTGCATTACTGCATGAGCAGGTGATGTGCAAGGAGACTTCTGAGGAGGACCTGAGACGTGGTTACTATCATGAGGCCGTTTGACTCCATGAGACACTTCTGAGAGCTAGTTGAGATGACATAGAAGCACAACACAGCATTATATACATAATGGAGGGGTTGACTGCATTCACATAATTATTGTTACATTTTAACCACAGACATTGGATTCTGCATAATGACATTTAAAAAGCATAAGAGTTAACTAAGAAAAAGGCAACATGATAATGATTTAGCCTATTATGACTTAAAGGGACAGATCTTTAAAACCATACACTACCGTACAAACTTTTGGGGTCTGTAAAATGTTTTGAAAGAAGTCTCTTATGCTCACCAGGACTGCATTTATTTGATCAAAAATACAGTAAAAACAGCAATATTGTGAAATGTTATTACAATTTAAAATATCTGTTTTTTATTTGAATATATGTTAAAATGTCATTTATTCCTGTGATCAAAGCTGAATTTTCAGCATAGTTACTCCAGTCTTCAGTGTCACATGATCCTTCAGAAATCATTCTGATATGGTGATTTGCTAAATACATTTTTTATTTAGTTACTTATCGCAAACATTTGAACGGTACATTAAAAAAGAACAGAAAACAGATTTACCCTGGTATCGATGCTGCTGGCATCACACCTGTGAGAGAGATTACATGGTCATGTAGATTACAGCACACCGAACAAACCACACAACCTTGTTGTTTGCATCCAATATATTGTAAAGTACTTTAAATAATAGTTATCAGTATTTGTCCGTTAACTAATCAAGTATCATATATGGCCAGTTTAGCTGACAACATCAACCGCGCTAAACGCTGTTCTAAATGCTTTGCTTTATTTAAGTGAATTCTTCATGCAGCAATTACTATCACATGTCAGTGAGAAACATTTAGTACATATATTCCCATATTGTAAACAATAAATCACTCACGGCTCGAATCCTTCGTTCTGAAGCTCCGCCATTTTCTTTGAAAACCCGCGCGCAGTGTCACTGTGTCAGGTAAGCCCCGCCCACTTTCATTTCTACCGTGATGGTTCTTGGGATCTGTAGTCATGTCAGATTAGCGTTGAGTGCGTGCTGTGACATGACTTTTTTTTATTATTTAAGAATCATAATTTACATGTTTTGGTTGTAAAAACTATGTATGTTTGATAAACTATTATTTAAAATAAAATTATCCTCGCATAAAAACAATGACTCTTTAAAACTGTAACTCACAATATGTAGGCTACAATCATTTGGACACTTAAATATCTCATTCCATATTCTCAATTTTTAAACAAATTGTCTATTGTATAAGCAAAGCTCAACCTAAAGTTATTATGAGGAAAAAAATCAATAATTTTCAGTTTATGGGAAATATAATTTTAACCAATCTACAGGGGTTGGACAATGAAACTGAAACACCTGGTTTAAGACCACAATAATTTATTATGTTGTAAGGCCTCCTTTTGCAGCTAATACAGCATCAACAGATACAAGTCCTTCACAGTGGCCAGAGGGATTTTGAGCTATTCCTCTTCCAGAACAGTGGCCAGGTCACTGTGTGATGCTGGTGGAGGAAAACGTTTTCTGACTCGCTCCTCCACAATACCCCAGAGTGGCTCAATAATATTCGGTGCTGGTGACAGTGCAGGGCATGGGAGATGTTCACCTTCACTTTTATGTTCATCAAATCATTCAGTCACAAGGCTTGCTGTGTGTATTGGTGCATTATCCTGCTGATACATGGCACCCCCTTCAGGTAACAATGTTTGAAACATTAGGTGCGCATGGTCCTCCAGAATGGTTCGGTAGTCCTCAGCATTGACGCGCCCATCAAGCACAGTAAGGAATGCCACTGGGCACTGATTTAGGCTATGTTTGCAAACCCATTTTGGGATAAATATTTTTATTTATTTTTTTAAATATTACAATTTTCTTTCTGATATTTACTTAATTACCTTTGAGTTATTGCATAGAAAATACATTTAAAATAAAACAGTATTATCTTTCTGAAAGTAAATGCCCTCCTTTCACTGACCATTTTTTGAAAAATAACATGTATTTTGAAAAAAGTTTCAGGCCCTATTTTCACACTATTCCTGTTGAAGTGAAGTGTTGATAAAGTTTTATTAGTTAACATTAGTTAATGCCCTGTAAACTAACATGAACAAACAATGAACTGTATTTTAATTAACTAACGTTAACAAAGATTAATAGATACTGTAACAAATGTATTGCTCATTGTTAGTTCATGTTAGTTAATACACGTTAACAAACGACACCTTATTGTAAAGTTTTACCAAATATCATACCATGTTGTGCATTCATATTTCATCATTTGCATTCCTAAATGTGCTTTAAAGCTTCAAGTGACTATTGTGAAATAATGTACTTTAACTTTGCTTGCCTGAAAAAATTAGTTTGGCTCATATATCATATATTGCTGTTAGTCAAAAGCAGTACAAAATTCACTTGCTCTCTCGTTCAAATTTGCGAAAAGATGAGAAAGATTCATGCAAATAAATAACCCAACAACAGTTTTTTTGGTCATTTATAAGTCTTTCTGAGGTTTATCTTTTTACAAAATGATGAAAACAAAACAAAAAAAGAAACACTTCTCCAGAACGTCCCTGTCACAGCCGAGCGCTTCGACCGCACTGAAACACACGCTCACCCTCAACACAATACTGTAGTTTTCTTGGCCTTCAGAGCGGAGGGGGTGGTTAAAGATGTCAGTAGAAAGAAAATGAAGCTAAAGTATTAAGACAGAGCAAAGACAGAGAAAGGGAGGAAAAGGAAACACTGGGGTGTGTACAGTATCGAGTTTAACGCCCATCCTTTCGCATCTCGCAGAGTTTGCCTCCAGTCGAGCACCGTGTTCCTGTAAAGCCCGTTCACAGTCTGGTCACGAAGGGCAGCAGCTGCTTTGGTGACTGTTGGCAATAACAGTTCATTTAGGCAACCTCAGGGTTCCTTTGCCCAGCAGAAACTGCAAAACTCTATCCACCAGCAGGGCGGCGACAAAATCCACAACTAGGACCTGGGCTATTATTAACTTGAACTGCAAAGAGAAAAAGAATATAAAAACATATTAATTGTAAATAGCTATACATGTTTACCGCTGATAAGAGGCAAGCCGATTAGAAAAAGGTTGAATACCAATTTGCTTACTATATACATGGGTTCTGCAGGTTTTATAAAGGTAGATGGTATAAAGGTTAAAGACCTAGGTTAAAGAACATTTAAGGAATAAAGTGAAAGGAACACAGCATGTCAATATGATTTCTAAGTGTAAATATCTAGGGAGAAACACAATGAGTTGTCTTAACAACACTTCATAGTTTGACAATACAACTTACAACAGATCTCAATTACTTGTTTTAATTGGTAAAACCAATGACAACAAATTAAGACTTTTTAAGACCCGCAGAAACCCTGTATATAGTATGTCATGCAACAATTGTGATTAGTATTGTCTCACATCATATGTTGAAAAGTCAAAAGGTACCCAGGTTGGAAAAATATTTCAGGTGGATTTTTAGAGTATACATTCATTAGGCCTGTTGCGATTATTGATTAATCATCTGATCATGGTTATTCAATGTAATTGCAATTATTTGAGATGATCACAATAATTATGTAGGACACAATAAAAAAAAAAAATAAAAAAAAATGGCAAAATGTGTACATTATCTCTATGCACTCTTGTAAAGTACACAAAGATAGTCAAAGGTCTTCCTTCATACGCAAATGAAGATTTGTGGGTTTAATCAGACTGCATTATATTATATTATATATTATATTATATTATATTATACAGTGCCGCTTGAAAGTTTGTGAACCCCTTGCAGAATCTTTGAAAATGTGAATAATTTTAACAAAATAAGAGAGATCATACAAAATGCATGTTATTTTTTATTTAATACTGTTCTGAGTAAGATATTTTACATAAAAGATGTTTACATATAGTCCACAAGACAAAAAAAATAACTGAATTTATTAAAATGACCCCGTTCAAAAGTTTGTGAACCCTTGATTCTTAATACTGTGTGTGGTTACTTAAATGATGCACGACTGTTTTGTTGTTTTGTGATGGTTGTTCATGAGTCCCTTGTTTATCCTGAGCAGTTAAACTGCCCAGCGTTCTTCAGAAAAATCCTCCAGGACCCAAAAATTCTTCAGTTTTCCTGCATCTTTTGCATATTTGAACCCTTTCCAGCAGTGACTGTATGATTCTCAGATCCATCTTTTCACACTGAGGACAACTGAGGGACTCAAACACAACTAATAAAAAAGGTTCAAACATTCACTGATGCTCCAGAAGGAAACACGATGTATTAAGAGCCGGGGGGGTGAAAACTTTTGAACAGGATGAAGAAGTCCAAATTTTTCTTATTTTGTTTAAATATCAATTTTTTTCATTTAGTACTGCCCTTCGGAAGCAACAGAAAATACTTGCATGTTTCCCTGGAGTAAAATTAAGTACAATTTACCTTGATATTCGAATTCAAAAAGTTTTTACCCCCCGGCTCTTAATGTATTGTGTTTCCTTCTGGAGCATCAGTGAATGTTTGAACCTTTTTTAACAGTTGTGTTTGAGTCCCCTCAGTCCTCAGTGTGAAAAGATGGATCTCAAAATCACACAGTCACTGCTGGAAAGGGTTCAAATAAGCAAAAAATGCTTGAAAACTGAAGAATCTGCAGGACCTCGAGGATTTTTCTGAAGAACAGAGCTCAGTTTAACTGCTCAGAACAAACAATGGACTCATGAACAACCATCACAAAACAAAAAAACAGTCGTGGATCATCCAGGTAACCACACAGTATTAAGAATCAAGGGTTCACAAACTTTTGAATTGGGTCATATTTATAAATTCAGCTATTTTTTTGTCTTTTGGACTTTATGTAAACATCGTTTATGTAAAATATCTTACTCAGGACAGTACTAAATAAAAAAAAAAAAATTGTATGATCATTTTGTACATTTTTTTTGTACGATCCCTCTTATTTTGTTAAAATTATTCACATTTTCACAGATTCTGCAAGGGGTTCACAAACTTTCAAGCGGCACTGTATATAAAATAACATTATGCAAGTAAAATAAGATAACGTATTATGCTTAGACTGTAAGTGCATTCAATCGTTAATCACAATTATGTGTATGATAATTAAATGTCAGCACAAAATTCATGATCATGAACATTTATGCAAACATTCTGAATGGAGGAATTGAATTAAACAGTATCCAGAAACAATTTTATCACAATACTAGTATATGACAGTACTGATGTAATGACATACTGCATGCTTAAAATATAAACTTTTCCATAAACATTCTAGTAAGTAATAGTTTGTGAATAGCGTGGTGTACTGAATTCATACCTCAGTTGGAATATCCACTAAGGCAAACTGCTCATTGAATTCAGGTGAAGATCCCGTCAGCAGCCCTACTATGGCGAGCCCCGATATAGCGATGCTCCACAGCAATGGCCGGTTCTCGGTGAGAGACTCCATGAACGGATGACCCTGAACAAGACAAGTTTGTTCAATTAGACATTTTTAAAGGAGTCAGTAGTTCAAACATAACAGAATATTTGTTATTCACTGAAAATCTTTGACTCATCCAAGCTTGCAGTGTTGTTATTGTTAACTAAATTCTATTAAAAATCACTTTTTTTACAGTGTCCTCGTTACATGTTACATGTAGGTACTATAGTAATAACTATAAATTATCCATAATTACATGCAGCTGACTAGTGCTGTCAAAAGTACAGACTTCGATACCAAGTCAGTACTGACATTTTAAAAATGTGACACTTTGAGCGTTGTTAAGCGGATTCGTAAACACCTCTGATTGGCCATTGTGTTGACGCGCTCATCAGATATGTCTGTGATTGGCTACAATGATCAACACTTCAGAAACATGTTGTAAACAGACATCTTTGATGCTCTTCACAGAGCGCTTACACAGATACACACGGGAGCGTTTGAAAGCAGCCGTCTCCCGCTTTCAAATTCAAACACTTCCGTGTGCTTTCAAACGCTCCCGTGTGCTGATCATTGTAGCCAATCACAGACATATCTGATGAGCACGTCAACACAATGGCCAATCAGAGGTGTTTACGAATCCGCTCAACAGCGTTCAAAGCGTCACATTTTTAAAATTTCAGTACCGACTTGGTATCGAAGTCGGTACTTTTGACAACACTACAACTGACCCTAAACCAAACCCTAAGCCTTTAGTAAGTATATGTAGTTAATTAATATTACTCAGTACATAAATGTATAATTACAATGAATCAAGGACACCTTAAAATAAAGTGTAACCCATTTGTCAATTCATTTCATAACAAAATGTTCAAAAATTTCATGACAAAATATTTACTTTAAATGAAATACAAAGGTGAAGTGCATGTTACAAAATCTATGAAAGTAATCATTTCACAACATTCGATACATGCATTTAAAGGGACAGTACACCCAAAAATGAAAAGTTTGTCAATACTTACTCACGCTCAAGTTGTTCCAAACATGTATGAGTTTCTTTCTTCTCCTGAACACAAAAGAAGAATGTTGGTAATCAAACAGTTTATGGCACCCACTGACTTCCATAGTAGGAAAAAAATACAATGGAAGTCAATGGGTGCCGTCAACCTTTTGATTACCAACATTCTTTAAAATATCTTCTTTTGTGTTCAGCAGAAGAAAGACATTCATACAGGTTTGGAACAAGTTGAGGGTGAGTAAATGATGACAGAATTTTCATTTTTGTGTGAACTATGCCTTTAATATAATAATCACATGAACATTTAAAGTACCTTATAATTAATGGCAAATGTGGCCATTTGCATGGCCATGGACATGATGTATACAGTACTGTTAATGAGACTGGGCTCAAACTCTTTGTACAAGTCCACAAACCGCTCTGCCCTGCAAGAGAAAAAAAAGAGCATGAGAGAGGTGAAACATGAAGCCAGATTGCAAATGTTATGAAAATCCAACACAAATGTGAACAAAGACGTCACATGTGAAGAATGACTGGTACTGACTTTGGGCTTTACATATACAACTTCGTACTACTGTAAGTGGTAATAAGATATTTCTAAGATTCCCACTTCTAAAATTCCACTTGCCCCGTTCATGTGGCGATAAGTGTCCTATTCATACCTGGGTGGGCTTCTGCTCTGTGCCCCCCTGTACAGGTACACCAGACTGCAGAAGTGAACTGCAAACTGCAGCAGCACTGTGAGGACAGTGTACAGGTTGAAGATGTTAGGTAAAGGCCGCTCTTTGGACAGGGTCTTCAAAGGCTGAGATGAACAGATGTCGTATTCAGTCAGTGAAACGCAGTTCATCAAATGACAAGCAGCTTTATAAAACATTACCATCTCACCTTTGACCTTGAGATGAAAAGAAAGCAGCCTGCCAGCAGCAGCCCCTGAAGGGTCGCCTGGAAGTCGCTGAATTTGACCCCCTCTAGGTAGAGCACAGACTGACTGTAGGCCAGAACCAGAGCGTTCAGCGCCAGGATCTTAAACATCTGCAGAGTGGTCACCAGAGTGCAGCGACCCTGTTTAATCACGTGACAGACTGAAAACAGATGGGACAAAGTTAGGCAAATTGTATGTGGAACTAATAATCTGTGTAAATTTTAAAATACTGTTTTCGTTTCAAAACGCTCTCTTGTCCACACTAACGTTTTCCACGTTTTTCGTCCACACTGACACGTCTGAAATCCCTTAAATCATCTGGCTGCGCATGTGTAAAATATAATAAAAGTTCACCGAAACGATACAGAGGGAGACGAAAAAAAGTTCTCACGCTATTCTTCTGGCACATTTATTTTATTAGCCAAATATCACACCACTTACTGGTGTGTCTCAACTTTTGGAAAGTAAGTAAAACTCAAAAAAGTCAATGAAAAAAGAAACAAAATATAATGATTTGAGATTTTTTACAGTGTAGGTCGCACTCAATCGCCTCAATCTGCTCATGCTTTGACGCGAGACAGCAATTGCGACTAAATATTCTGTCATCTTTGCAGGAATGTAATATGAAGATTGTAGAAAGTAACATTTATTTTTAAGCAACACTGTGCAGGTGAATAGCACATAGCAGGCACATACCAGCATGGCCGTAGATGCCTATAGGTACAATATATGTCACATGACTGTGCATTTCAAGTAACATGCATTACGTAATCAGAGAACTTTTTTTGATGTAACATGTAAAGTAATGCATTACTTTGTAAATTTACACATTAATTTTTGGGGTATTTTTTTGAAGTAATGCACACCACTTTTAAATTTTTTAATTAAAATTCAACACTTTTCTCCATAACAGTCACTCAGACATGCACACTCATGCGTGCGCAGGACAAGACAAAAAGTACAAAAGTAACAAAACACATTACTTTAAACTTTCAATAAAAACAGTTGTACAGTAGCTAATATAACCCATAACGTTAGATGTTTTGTGTGGCATACATAGCTCTAGGGGTCAGGAAATGTTCTAAGCGGTCAGAATATTATCATATTCCAAATGTGTTTTTAAAAGAAAATAACAGTGTGTGTTATATATGTTGTTGAATGCATTATTGTGTTAAACGCATGCAAAAAAGAACTTCTCAGTGAAAAAACACCTGCAAGGCCTGGAAGAGAGTGAGCCTCAGCCAGGAGAGAAAAAGTAATGCAAAAATAACGCAACATTACTTTCCATAAAAAGTAACAAAGTAATGTAATTAGTTGCTTCATCAGGGAGTAACACAATATTGTAATGCATTACTTTCCATAAAGAGTAACAAAGTAATATAATTAGTTACTTCATCAGGGAGTAACACAATATTGTAATACATTACTTTCCATAAAAAGTAACTCACTAATGTTTTCATTGCTTTTTAGCGAGCAACTCATCTTTGTAACACATTACTTTCCTTACAAAGTAACTTAGTAATGTAATTTGTTACTTCATCAGGGAGTAACACAATATTGTAACATTACTTTCCATAAAAAGTAACTAAGTAAGGTTTTTGTTACTTTTTTAGGAAGTAACGCATCTTTGTGAAACATTACTTTATTAATTAGTTACTTTATTAGGGCGTAACACAATATTGTACAGCATTACCTTTAATAGTAACTTTTCCTAACACTGCACGACTAAACATGCATCATTGTTTTTGAATACTTCCGTTGTCTCAGTCCACACTACAAATTTATCTACTTGGGAGCACCTCTTCAAAAATGCCGTATCAGTGTGGACAGAATGCCAAAAATCAGAAGAAAAAAAAAAAGTGGATATCCGGATTAATGTAGACAGTCTAAAATGAGAACGTGAACTGATCAAAAACATGTTCAACTTACTGCACTGTATGGAGGAGAGTTTAGAGGTGAATGGAGCAGCAATGGAAGCGTCGCCCAGTTTAACCACCTGAATTTGATCTTCTTCTAACTCTCGCAGTACCTGACTGATCCTCTCCTATAACACAAGGCATTTATGCAAACATAGGGTCACACATACAGAGAAAATAGTTCAAGCTTAATAAATGTTAAAACTCAAAACATGATCATAGAGGAGGGCTGTTTAAAAAAAACAAAACAAAAAAAAAAACCTTTTGTGCAGCTAGCTGCTCCTCTCTCTGGGCCATCAATCTCTGTCTGGCTGCACGGGAGCTGAGTTTGACCCCTGAACTCGGGACTGGTGGTCCAGGTCTGGGCTCTCCAGAGGAGTACTCTTTGTCTTTGCTTTTCTTCTTTTTCTCAGGCATGCGTTCTGGGGCGTTAGCCAACAAGGCCACACCTGGTAAACACAAAGGACATGTTACGATATGGGTACATCTATTGATTAAAGTGATTTTCGGTTGTTTTTAACCAAGTGATGAGCTAAATTTACCATCTATGACATGCTTCTGAAAGAGCTAAGCATGTTTTGAGCCCAGAAAATACTTTTGTTGTATGTTAGATTTGTAAATGACACATGGAGAAATCCATTACATGTGTATTATAAATGTCCGATTTTAACACAAGTATGTTTAATGACTCACCAATGTGGGCATGTTTGAGCGCACCCACATCATTTGTGCCATCTCCACACATCAGCGTAACGAAACCCAGCCCCTTTAGACTAGTTATGACAAACTCCTGCACAAACAAGAGAATCAACACTGTTAACCATGTTCAACAGCTCAACAACAAACCATACGGTAAAGGTTAAAAAGGTTTCTCAAACGTGTAAAGATGACCTTCTGTTTAGGGCTGACACGAGCAAACACTCGCACATGAGGAAGCAGGGCATGGAGTAAACGGGGTTCATAGGTCAACCTGGTCAGCCCCTCTCCTGTCACACAGAGGTCGTACCGCCTGACCAAATCTGAGACTGAGGAAGGAGGTAGAGGGAGGCACACGCTGCCGTCTATGGACACCCACTGCCATTCAGCTGCAAAGAAAGAAAACATAATGAACAGATGAAATGGATTCAAAACATGTTACTCCAGCTCTCTGTCAGAGGCGTCACACACCTTGATTGGGGCCTGGCTGTAGTACGAGCGTGTGCTCTTTCTGGATGAAATGCAGCTCTCTGGCCACATGACACGCAGTTAGAGGGTTGTCACCTGTGATCATTACAACCTGTGGACAGACAATGTGACAAATTATAGATCTGCCTCACGGCAGCCAAAGGTAAAGGACTTTAAACGGCAATAATTGAAAAACTGGTTCTTAATAGACTGAACTGTAATAAAAAATGATGAATCTAAAGACAGGAAACTATACTGCCCTACAACACACACATTTAATCAAAATCAGGCCTTTTTATTTTGGTTGCGCATACGCACCACTTATGTGCATCCCTGGTAATAATCACATGATTCTTTGATGAATAGAAAGGTCAAAACAGCAGCATTTAATTTATATGGAAATCCTTTCGTAATGTTTTAAATGCCAATTTAATTGGTCCTTGCTGAATAAAAGTATTCGTTTTTCAAAAACAAATTTTTACAACAATATTACTGACCCTTCAAACTTTTGAATGGTGATGTATATATAAATAAATCACAACAATTAAAGGGATAGTTCACCCAAAAATGAAAATTCTGTCATCATTTACTCACCCTCATGTTGTTCCAAACCTGTATGAGTTTCTTTGTTCTGCTGAACTCAAAAGAAGATATTTTGAAGAATGTGGTTAACCGTATCAGTTTCTGGTCCCCATTGACTTCCAAAGTATTCTTCAAAATATCTTCTTTTAAGTTCAACAAGAAAGAAATTCATACAGTTTTGGAACAACTTGAGGGTGAGTAAATTATGAGAGAATTTTCATTTTTGTGTCAACTATCCCTTTAAGTAACATTTATAGCATTGGAAGCATGTTTGTTTACATATCAAACATTGATATGTATTATTTATACATTTTTTTTTTATACATTCAAATATTCAACTGTTAGCAAATACATGTTAACATATTGAGTTAATCCACTCACATGGTGTGAGGCCTCTTGTATCTCTCTGATGACTGCTTTGCTGTCGGTCTTGAGAGGACAGGACACGACCATGAACCCTGCGAAGTGCAGGTCACACTCCAGCACCTCACGGCTCAGCTCCCTCACCTGCACACACACAGAGAGTGATCATAACAGCCTGTGAGAAACAACAGACATTCAACGTTTCATTCAGGGATCACTGGCGAATCCCTACCTGCTGATGGCTCAGATGGCCCATCTCTTTGTATCCCAGTGCAAGAACTCTCGCTCCCTCCCGTGACATCTCTCTGTGTACCTCGTCATAGCTGGCTGGACACTCGCAGAACTGAACAAACAACAATGCCTTAATAAACTATTTATGACCAACAATCTACAATGAAGCCTGAAGTTATTATGCACAAAATAATTCTCATCATTTCAGGTCAAAATGGCAGCAATGAATAACATTCATTTAATATTAGGTGTGCTGTAACCCTCACTATAATCAAAATCACAGTCAATCAGAACATATGCGGAGCAGTAGCACGTCCGTTGTGCGCCTGCGTAAGAAGAAATGCCTTTCTGTACCAGCAGGTGGCAGTAGCTGAACAGCCAATCAGAATGATCAGATGGCCCGACTGACTAACGAGCTCCGACGCCGATTCAACATGTCGAATCGGCCGAAAAAAAAGCCGACGAGGACCAACTTCAGCCGACGGTGCGGAACACACTGAGAAAACTTAGTCGGTCAACGAACAAAAATTGCCTGACGGCCGACCGTCGGCTTGGTGTGTTCCGGGCTTCTCGTTTGAAAATTATAAAATATAAATTTTTATTAAACAGACAATTTACAGGACAATAGTATTACAAATAATTTCTTATTTTGTTTAATATTTTTATTTAAAAATAATAAAATTCAAAAATTATTTTATAGTCATATTGAATGGGTCAAAAACAGTGGGAATGTGGCCAATGAAAACTCGAGGAAAGAAGTTAAAAAAAAACTTTACTTTATGGTTACTGAAAAATTCTGAGTTGATTCTATTAGAAAAGTGAAGTGTAAACAACCATATTTTTCAAGTTTTTCCCCAAATTGTTCAGCCCTAAATGGATGGTTCACACTCAAATTCTGAGTAATTTTGTTTCATTTTTTGTGTCATTTGTCAAATTCTGTGTCATTATTCCTCTTTTTATCATTTTTATTCTTAGATGTACTAGATGCACTCCCCTACAAAATCTCCCCAATCATTCTAGACTAATTAATTATTTCCAAACAGAGCTAATTCAATTTATCTGGCAAAGGTTCTTGTATTTTCCACATACCCAGCGTAAAAGTTAACCCTGGGACTAGTGTGTGAGGGAGGGAGCAGAGCTTCTCATGCCAAGCTAAAGAATGCAGCATTTCCTATTAATTACCTAGATTCTGGCAGCCCGCCATAGTCTAATCTGTGTCGCCACGGTTAAAATATTTTAAAACTTCTCATAATAACATAAAAGGTCTGTAACGTTGTTTGGCACCATTGCTTTGGCAAAGTATCTGTCAATCGAACTAAAATCGAAAGTGCAATATGGCTTTGTGCCCGTATCAAATCACAAAAGACTGCAATTTAATTAAATAAGTATATAGTTTGTTTCAAAGCAAAGTGTGCACTTTGCTCATGTGGTCAGCTCTTGATCCGGTATTTTCCGCATCTCTGAATGACTGAGCTCACAGTGAATGAATGCAGTGAACTCCATCTCTGCAAGTGCTGTGAGTTTAGCGTGCATTTGGGGAATGTAGAGGGCACTAGCATTATTTCCATTATTTTCGTAGGAATATGATTCAAAAGATGGCATTTCACTAGGTAGCTTGAGGTACAGTGTCCCTAGAGGAACAGAGGTACCCCCCCTCCCCCGCCACAGTCTCACAAAATCCTGTGGGAAACATGTGCATCTTATTCAGTGTTTGTCAGAGCCAGCACAGATATGTGGTTATAAACCACAAAGAACAAACTAACATATACCTAAAGAGCAAAAGAGATGCTCACCATGTCCTTCAGGGTCTCAGGTGCACCTTTAACAGTTGAGATATAGCAGAGCTCAGTGGAGCCCATTCGCTCATATGACGCCAGCACTGACATCCTCTTCAAAGCACTAGCAAAATGAAACCTCTGATGGATCTTCAGCCCTGGAGTCTTTATGCCACGAGGAAACACCTTCTCATCTAAACAAAGGGACAGAAAGCATGTAAAACATTGAGAATTTAATTCAAAATGATTCAAAGTTTTTCTGCCATTTTTACATTTTGCTGACAAAAATAGAACATGATGGAAAATGGATAAAATTACTCATAATGATCATTTGTAGTGCAGTCACTGAGCTCTGATGAACAGATCTGTGCAGTGCTTGAAGTGGAAGAATAAAAGTGGCGGTACTCCCGGTGCTCAGTTCAAGAAGGGAGGGCACAGTGGGCTTTCGTACGTGCAACATGTCGGAAGTGCCGGTACGCAAGGAAAACTGGTGGTACACTAAAGGTAAAAATAGAGTGCGTACCGGCCCACTTCAAGCACTAGATCTGTGTTTAAAAATCGGACCTTTAGTGAGCGTCCAGTCTGCTGCGGTCAGCATGGCCTTCTCCAGCGGATCACCCACCAGCTGCCCATCATCTAGCGTGACCAGCGAATGACACGTAGCCACCACTCGATGAGTGTCCACTGGTATCTCTGACACAGGCGTCACTTGTTTCCCATCTCTAAGGAAAGAAGGAACACAAATAGACAAATGGAATCTTTTCACATTTCCAGGGTTCTCAGAAGTGGAAGTCATCATAGGCCACGTACACACTGCAGCTAAATTCGGTTGTCACCTTTTAGTGCTTAATCCTGTTCTGTTCACACACAGTTCAGTAATTTACAGGAGTGACAATCACATTCTACAACCGAATTAAGTCCTGAAAAATGCAGGTAGTGGCAACTGCAATTACAAAAATTTTGGGAAGTGTGCAGTAGCTGAACAGCCAATCAGAATGATCAGATGGCCCGACTGACTGACGAGCTCCGACGCCGATTCAACATGTCGAATTGGCTGAAAAAAAGCCAACGAGGACCAACTTCAGCCAATGGTGCGGAACACACTGAGAAAACTTAGTCGGCCGACCGTTGGCTTGGTGTGTTCCGGGCTTTAAGCATATACAAAACACGCACATCTGTCGACAGCGGTTTGCTTAAAATTGCAGAACATAATGAGTCTTTGGTTGCTGTAATATTACTCTGGTAAAAATAGCAGATGCCAAACACGCGAGACGGCAGAGCGTTGCTATGGTTTCCACAGTGTCAATCATCAGTTTCGGGAACGAGTTGTGTTCTGTACACACGCAGAGTGATAATTTAGGGGATTCACTCTCATGTGAATGAAAACTATATAATTTATTGATTTTGCCTTCCCATTTGATCCAATAGCAAAATATAAAGTTCACGATGACATTTCTATGACTTTCCAAAGAGAAAAAGACAAAAATATTCATAGATACTGTAGATTACAGTGGTCAGAACAAAGAAAGATGTCAAATTTGCCATCAATCTCTTAGCCGTGGTTTTAGAAACACTCATGCTGCAGCGTTAACCAGTTTTCTGATGTAATGCCAAGGTAATATAACAGAGGGTATAGACTTATAAATTAAAATATAAAACACTTTTATATGCTATATTTATTAGGGCTGGGACAATACATCGATTCTCGATTCGCAATACAAAGAATCTGGAGCGATTCTGATATTTTCCGATGAATCGCGATTCTCTCACGAATCGATGCTGAGCTTAGTTTTTAACAGCAGATGGCACTATGTGCTTTAGAAACACCCCTACTCTGCTTGCTTCCAGTTCCTTTACACACACCACTTAAACCAGGGGTGTCCAAACTTTTTTAAAAGGGGGCCAGATTCGATGTTGTGGACACATCTGGGGGCCGGTTCCTTTTTATATATATATATATATATATATATATATATATATATATATATATATATATATACACACACACACACACACACACATACATATATATTGATTACATGTTGTGTTTCTTTAAAACATGACAGATTTGACAAAAGCTTGAGGACACAGATGTAAATTTAATACACAAACAATATCTGTAAAACTTAAAGGGTGAAATTTAAATATTGTTACTGAGCTAGAGCTCTATTCTTATTTAAATTAAAAAGTACTCTAATTAGATCACCGCAGGTAAAACCACACATGGCATCTCACTACATGGTAAAAAGTAAAAATATTGTTTCTATATCTAGAATGGCTATTTAGTCTATAAACACATTTAATATAAATACAAATGCAAGTTTATGACAAAAAATAGTCTGTAATTTGGCCTTTATTACTCATTTAATACGTCTAAATAAAATGAGATATTAACCTAGATTTCTGACCAAATACCACGGTTACAGTTAGTGTTACCACAGTAAATCCATGATAAATGTTGAATTGTTGGTTGAACAGTATTCTAACTGGATCGGCTCAGTGTTTTTCCTGATTTGCACGTTAGTGTTGTTGATTCAGTCAGCGCTGATTCAACTTGCTTTAAACTGAATTAAATCACAGAGAGATTTGCTTGTACCTGAGACCTCTATGCCGAACTCAAACACTTCTCACTGGCTGTTTAGTGGTCGTGTGATCGAGACACTCAGCAACTAAACACATTTGTGAGCTCGTGAGTCGCGCATTGCACATTCACAAGTTGCGCTGTTTCGTTCCGCTTTATTTGGCACATTAATGTTTCCCTGGCCTAAAATCTAGTACTGCCACCTTGTGTTGACATTGTGAAACTGCACGATTTGTAAATTATGCATGGCGGGCCACATATAATAGATTTTAATAGACAAGCTGCGGGCCGTTTGAAATTCATCCCCGGGCCGTAGTTTGGACACCCCTGACTTAAACCTAAAATAATCATTCATAAAGTTTGGTTGAAGCGAACTTATTACAAGGGTGTTCGCAGTAGGCTGTGTTAACATTAATCTTGCGTCATAAAAGCATTCTGAGCCGAGTTGCAAGTATATTTAACCACTTACATGACTCAGCCGAACGCATGAGCACTCTCCAGCACTCTTCTTCATGAGCATTTGAGTATGCAGTTAAAAACTAGCCTAGAGCGCCATCTGCTGTTAAAACTAAGCTCAGAATCGATTTGAGAGAAAATATCAGGATCGATCCAGATTCATTGCATCACGAATCGAGAATCGATGTATTGTCTCAGCCTTAATATTTAAGATGTTAATAACCGTGGAAATGTGTTATCACAGTCTGTAAAAAGGGTCCATAATGAAGAAGGAAAACTCTTTCAGGATGATTTTGCGAGATGTTTTGGCTTAGACTTTACCTGAGCCCCGCGACACCACGAACAACCAGGCTGTCGCTTGTCAGGGTGCCAGTCTTGTCGAAACAGCAAATCTCCACTTTCCCAGCAAAGGGGATCCTGAAAGGTTCTGTGCAAAACACATCTGTAAGAGAAGAATAGTAGAGGATAAGTCTGAGAAGGGAGAGAATAGTGAGATTTCAATGCAGAATTCAGTGCGGTCACTCACAGAGTTTGGCCAGCGCTATGAGAGATGTGTTAACAGCCAGTGAGAGTTCTATGGGTAATTCAGGAGGTACTACTGACGTGAGGATCAGAGTACACTCCAGAAACAGCTTATACTTGTTTCTGCTCGGGTCTTTCGTCCCTGAAAAGACAGAGAGTGAAGTATGAGACAGCTGATACATTATATCTATTGCTCCTCCAGGACCATAGATAAAACACTAAAAACTGATGTGATATGCTGTTGATATGTGAGCAATTTTATATCACTTATACCTAAAAAAGATACATTCTACCATTTTATAAATATCTCACAAGAGCTTGTAAAGAGTACAAGACACATTTAAATTAGCAAAAAAGATAAGGAAACTGGAAATAACCTGATCAGTTTCTTAGGGGCAGTTTACGCAAGATATGTTCTTGAGTTCAAAACACATAACTGAACTAAATAGAAATTCCAAGCTTTAACTGGCTTTAAAAAGTTAAAATATTTAACTTATCTTAAAAGTAAATCAGCAGTAACTAAAGGTGATACATTCTCTGTGACATTTCAGAGCAGGTTTTAGTGTTTAACAGTATTAATCCTCTTCCAAAAACCAAAAAAAAAAAAAAAAGCAGCTAGTCAACTATCCTGCCCATCCCTGTGAAAGGAGATTTTACAGATGAAGGTGACTCACCCTCGACCCAAACATACACAGCTGCTGCAATGGCAAAAACCAACAAGAAAAGGATGAAGATAAAGGTCTCCAGGTTGTTGGCCGTTACCCTCTTCACGCCAAACAGAATCGTTCTCAATAATTTGCCCTAAAAAACAACAAAGGTTCAGACATTTTTAAGATGCAAAATTAAAGGAGAGGGTTGTGGGGTTGCGACTCATTTTTCCAACCCTATCCCTCCTTCTCTTAATTGTTTCCTGTCAATATTCTACTGTCCTCCAAACAAATAGTGGCAAAACGTCCAAACAAATGACTTTCAAAAACATGCCACTTGATCAAGCACCTCACCTGAGAAGTGTAGAATCCAGTCCGCAAAACATAAGCCACACAGCCATTGTCTACAGCTGTAAAAAGATAGAAAAAGAGGGAGTATAATTACTTATACACATTTTAAACTGTGATATTGTAGGCAGCGGCTAAAGGCTGCAAAGAATCATAAATATAGCCGCGACGGACAATCTAAAAAAAACCTCTGTTTTTGTAGTCAACATTTCAAACTGGATGACCATGGACAGTGTTTTATGCCAAACGAATGGAGAAAAACTGAAAGAAACTGCCGTTATGTCAGTTCCACCCAAAGCAAAACGCTGTCACCTACAGGTAAGAAAGCTGTTGCCATAGTGTTCAATTTTTACCATAATGCTGCTTAAAGAGTAGACAAAGTATGGTACAATTTTCAGCGATAAACCTACCCTTACAATAACTGTTCTGTTAAAAACGCTCTGTCGATCTGTCTGTGGGCAGGGATACAAAAACATGCAGGTAACACAAAGTGAAACATTGTTCACTTACATATACTATCGACAATACAGAGTGGGTTGAAAATCGTTGACACTAATAAATCTAAGGTTTATTGGGCATTAGAGCTAAAACACATGTAAAAGTTCTTGAGGACCAATCACAGCTGTGAGTACTAACGTTTCAGTCCAGCACTGGTTCGGAGAGGCGGGCTGTGCTGAACCACTTTGGTGCCACCTGAGATGACATGAAGTCGGGAGTCTGTCTGCAGGTCCAGGATCCTGTCAGGGTCCAGATCTTCTACAGGCTCCTACAGACACAACATAGCCAATTACAGAGAGCAGATTTTGCTGAGGTTTGGTGCTGATCCTTTGGAGAGAGATACCAGACGCACCTTCATCTGAGGCACAGACTCTCCTGTGAGCATGGCCTCATCCACAATACAGCGGCCTCTCAGTAGCAGCACGTCACAAGGAACCAGGTTATCCTGAGGAGACCGTCCTGTGACAAAATGACAAATCAATGTTCATTAACATGCTAGTGAATATCACATTAGTATTTGGATTTTTACTATGAAATCAGTACTAGTAAATGAACAACAAGTGTAGTTGATCACAGTAACTACGAACATGGGACAACCAGAAGCCAAATACTTTTTATTTTAATTTTGAACAGTAATTTAAAAAGCCGGTACAATTTTTGTAATGGTTTCAAAGAAGTCTGTTATGTTCATCAAGGCTGCATTTACTTGATGCGATTATAGACACAGGGTTTTTCCTGCATTGAAAATATTTTGGCAGATGCCATAATGAATCTTTGTCCTGCCAAAGATTTATTTGACCATATAATGTGATGATACCTGCCATTCTGCAGTACCGGTACCTGCCATTCTGCAGTACCGGTACCTGCTGATAGCCAGCTGCTTTAAAACGTTCCCACAAGTATTTGTGTAACATTTCTATTTACAATGTGTTTTTGCAGCGCTGAGCTTTGCAGCCAATCACAGATATATCTGTTGAGGTTGTGAACACGATGGCCAATCAGAGGTGTTTAAGTTAGTCAGAATCTACTCAACACGGCTGAGTTTTTGTTCAGCATGAGTTCTGCACACTCGCGAAACCTTGTGTTTACTGTTAGTACTTGGCTCTCTGTTCACATGGGTAGGGTACATTGTACTGTGTGTGTGGATGACCTTTTTCATCCGCCACTACCAAAGACCAATTTTGACCCAGGAAAAGCCCTGAGAAAGATTACATTAAACTCACCAACTGAAACAATGTCTCCAGGGACTAGTTCATCACTGGATACAGGCCTCCATTTTCTGTTCCGATAGACCTGTTACAAATGGAAAGAGCTCAAATTTATATATAATAGCTCTTACTCTAAATCTCTGTTTATTAATGAAGCAACAAGTCAATACTTTTACAAAATAGTTACTATGTAATGCATTTATAAAATAGTTACTTCATAACACATTATTCTATTTAGCATATTCTTTGAACACCATACTTTCAATAAAATATATAGTCCCTGACAAGCATACAATAACAAAATGCTTTTTAAATATGGTAGCTGTGCATATATGTTACTGTATTGTGGATGATATCACAAATGGAATGCTGCATTGACCAATCAGAAGACAGAGCCAGAACTGTGTGCTTTATGAAGAACATTTCGATAAGAGTTAGTGGACAAACATGGGCATTTCACTACAGATGAACCAAAACTGGAGCTGGAAGCTGAAGGCCGTCGCAGTTACCTGGATCATGTAAGGTTTGTTCCCCATTCTGCGGATTTCTGACATGTTCCTCATCTGCTGCTGCACCAGAGATGCTTCAAACGCCACAAGCATGAACAGCGTAAAGACGCTGTAGTACCAGTACTCATCCAAACACCACAGACCCACACAAAACACCTGCAGGGGAACAAAAACATGCAGGTCATTTCATACCCACAGGGTAGCGTTTCTCAATTATGGACCCTGTAGTAACACTAAATGCACCATGGTATTGTGGGATATTCATATCGAATTTTATTATATTATTAATGTAGACATGTATTAAATGTATTAAAGGAGTAATGGAATATAATTACTGTATTTTTTGTGATTAAGCTATAGCATTTGTGCATTTAAATGAATTTAAGCTACTGTTTTTCATAGAAATAATATAGAAACCATATAGTTACATTTTACCATGGTATTGAGGTGCTATATGTGTGGTTATCATGATCTAAATGTATGCTACTATGGAAGACCAATGGTTAATTTTGATAAACAGTCAGAATATATAAATTTTACCATATAAAAATGAGACTGTTACAATTTTTTACAGATGTTACTGTTTTTGTTAATGAACATTAATTTACATCTGCATCCTAACTCAAGCTACTACTACTGTCAACTGTGCATTTCTAAGAGACAAAACATGTAAAATTATTAATACTGACCATGGTGAAGTCTATCCCTCACAGCCTCGCGTTCATACCTGACATGGCGCTGCTTTGAATAAGGTCTATTACGGTCTTTGGAAGGTTTTTGTCTTTCAAACCCATTAAAATGCACAAATTCATGTCATTCTATATGTACATGTAATGCAGGCATTCCCAAACTTTTGTCAGCCAAACCTCTTTTGATCTGGTATATGTAATAATTAAGTCAATAATTTAATAACACTTTCGCATATTCATGGTTCTCTGATTTCAATTACTGGTCACATGACATGCAAGTAAACAAATAAATTATAAAATAAAGTCAACTTTTTAGCATTTGTTGATATGTTTTCATTTATTTATTTATTTTTTAATTTGCCTTTTTTTATTTAATGACCTCAATATCCCCTGCAGTTCCTTCATAAACCGCAGTTTGGGAAACCCTGATGTAATGTAATGTTCATGTTGTGGATAACAAAAAATGTATGTATGTATGTAAAATGAATATATTTTCTTTCTCTTTGTATTTTTATATCAATATGGTATAAGATGGTCCTATTCAAATCAATGTTATAAACGAGTTACATCAAAAGTAATCTAAAAGTAATCAAAAAGTAGTCAGAATACATTACCTATACTGTGTAATGTAATAGATTACTTTTAAATTGAAGTTAATAATGTAATCTAAAAGCAGTCAGATTATATTACCTAAAATGTGTAATGTAATAGATTATGTTACTAACTACAGTTTTCATCATGTAATTTGCAATCTGTAACTGACTACAAATTGTAAGTAATCTCCCCAGCACTGCATATCAGTAGAATAAAACCAGGCATACCTGGAAGACAAAGAAGGGAGCTGTGGCTCTCTCCTTGAAGAGCTCCAGGAAGTCCGGCACCACCATCTCTGCGCGGTTGGTGCCGTAGCTCTTCTCTGCAGCCTGTAGCTGAGCCTCCTCCTGATAACCTCTCCAGTTCTGGAAATGACTCATGGGAACGTTGATCGGAAACGCCACCTGCAGAAAGCGCTTCTTCTCCTTGCTGTCGTACACATAACGGATCTTCTGGAACTCAAAGGACAGGCTTTCCGTTCCATCCTCATTCTGCACAAAAAAAAAAAAAAAAAAAAAGACACTTCACATATACGTTTTCATTTTCCACACCTTTTGACCAATGAATTATCATGACTTTTCCAGATGTTCATGATTTCCAGAACTTTTGAAAATCTGATATCTAAATACTGGAAAATCTTTATATATATATACTTTTGCAGACATTCAGTTTTTAAAATTGTATAACTGTATAATAACATCTAAGACCCTGCAAAGCATCATATCACATTAAAAAATAGCTATTATTGCTTTTATGTTTAACCCTCTGGTGGTCTTTGGTCATTTTAGAGCAAAGATATTACGTTTTGAATTTTTTACTTAATTGAAATGGTACAAAATTTGGTGACTTTTGTGGTACTTGAAATATGAACACACAAGAAAAATCATAGACATAATTACAAAAGCTAAATGGTATTTAAAAAAAAAAAAAAAAGTCTTGTGATCTTTGCGGTCAAAAATGACCGCCACAGAAGAAATACAAAATGTGAAAATATAGAGCAATTTCTATGGTACAATCAACAAATCAGACATAATGAAATATTCTTTGATAATGTTTAAATGTATATCCAAATGCAAAACCTAATAAAATTTTTAAAAAATTATCTTGGGAATACATTGTGTTTATAGAGGACTATTACAGGCATCTGCTGGTTATGGCATTATATGATTTCCTTTATTTCTCCCATCAGATAGCACAAATATGCCTTCTATGAATATGAATTGGATTTTAAAAACATTTGCTCTATTTTTAACTTAAACATTATTAATTTAAAGTAAATATTTCTAATTATATTTGTTTTCATATAGGAATAATGGTGAATAATTTAGAGGTGAATATTGTCTAAAATCCCCTCAAAATACAAAATATTAAAGAATAAATATTATTGAAACAAAATATACTACATTAATTTTATTAAAATGATTATTGTCTTTGGTCTGTTTTGACCGCCAAGGATCACAAGTGTGACCCCTTAACACCAGGAAAAACAGGTCTCACCTTATCCCTCAGAAGAGGCACTAATTCAGCTGAACCATTGTTGGGTGTTGGTATAACTTTTGCAAATGTGGCTTTGGCTGGATCAGACTCCTGTTTAAAATATAATTGCATAATTCCAGTCAGCTTACTGTACATTATTATGAGATGTCCCAAACATATGTTTGGGTTTTTTACTTACTTATCCAAGTCAAACCAAGACAAAAAAAGAGAGGGTTATTCAAATGTGTTAGTCTTTCAAAACAGTGTTTATATTGCACACATATGTTTTTATGTGTCATTTATCACCTTTGAGCAGGTGAGCCAGCAGTGCGCGTGCACGGACCAGTAGCCAGAAAGCACTGTCAGGACGTGCGCGATCCCGAGAGCGGCGAGCGCCAGCAGGCCGGCCTCAACATACTCGGAAGCCCCGTAAACTCCAAACCACGTATACAAGCAGAGTGGGTAGAGGAAGAGAAACGGGAACACCGTACCGTGCAGAACGCGTGACCTGCGGCTGTGGAGAGACACTGATCTCACCAGCTCATCGCTCGGTGCGCGAGTCTGCGTCCCCCCCGGCCCATTAACGCCGTCTACGGCCATATTCCCCTCTTTTTTAGCTTCATCCATTCTAGAGTGTGCCTTTCTCCGTTGACCCTCCTACTCTCCACCTCCTCCTTGCAGGCGCTGATGGTAAAAAGTCAGCTTCGCACCGGCCTGTTGTCTGGCCACTCTACAGATTTCTGAAAAATTTCAGACACATACGACAGCTTCCGCATACGCAAGCACGTACGCCGGTGACGCAATATCCGGTACATATTACAAACAATATAATGACATATTTCAAAGACAACGTGATATAAAAAAATATATATTACACGATTATATTTATCAGGGAAGTTCCATATACATAAATAACATACATAGTCTAGCTCCAATCTATATTTTATTTTATTTTATAGACGACTTTAAACAAACTGTAACATTTAATGATATTAAATGTAAATGTAATGATATTATATAGAAATAAATATATTAATAGACAGGTGGCATCCTTCCCCCTTTTATATTTAAAACAAATCCATGTCTTAAATTTACTTGTACTAAAATAGTGACAGCCAGGGTTTTTGACACTAATATTTATTTATTATTATTATTTTTATTTATTTATTTATTTTTTTTGTCGTTGCTTCTTTTTTATTGTTTTTCTTCTGGACTTCTATATGTAACTTAGTAGTATATCACATGAAAACATTAATTTAATTCTTATTATTGTACTGAAATGTGGCTTCTTCAATAAAGAATTTAAAATAAAATAAAATATGACGATGAAATCATGCGATCAAATGTAAAGAAAATTTAATGTTTTTTAAAGAAGTACGTAGCGTAAAGCCACGCCCATTCTTTCACCCTACCAGCGAAACGACCAATAGGATCAGGGTAAGTGTAAAAATGGACCAATCGAATTCCTCCGGCGGGAGCGCGGACGTTCTCTTTGCACACGTGCGTGATGTGCAGTCGAGAGTAACCTTCAGGAGAGTGAAAAATCATAGGTGTTCAACATGTAAGTAGTGTTGATTGACAGCTGTGTGTTAAATGTGTTTTTGAACCGGTTTGAATATATTATATTTATAATTCTTGTGCTGTAATTCGACGACAACAGCCTGATAGCACACCGAGCTGTGTTTGGACTTCATTAGCTAAAATGAATGAACTACTAGAATGTTTATTTTGTAATTAAACATTCTTTAAAACTTTATTTGACAGACTGTCTTTGAGCGCATGTCCGTCTTGTTAGTCTTCCTCGTAAAACCTGTCACCTGCAGTGTTGATAATTTATTGTAATGTGCATTTAGGCTAATAAAAGACATATTTAACTGCATGATAACAGGGAGGCAGCAATGGCCATCACAACCAAATACTGCCAGAAGGAGCTGGAGGAATATGGTGGCTGTGTTGTGTCTCATCCAGCATCATGGCAAGAGAAGTGTCTAGACCTGAAGCTGAAGGTGGCACAGTGCACTTCATCACAGTATGTTCGCATGTCATGCTTTCAGACAAGTGCATTTCCATTTCTTTTATTCTCTTTGCTGTTCAAAGCTATTTAGTCTTATCACAACATTTATGTAAATGTGTTTCTTCAACTTCAACCACTTTTTCTGCCCCAGAGGTGTTGAGTTGTGTTAAAATGAAAAGATTTGTGTTACATCACATTACTGTTGTCTTAACATTGACCCATACTCAAGATCTATGACAATCTATTAAGAAAAATATAATCATTTAATAGCAACTACCACACAGTTATAAAAATATGAAGATAAAATATGAGACGTGATGTTTAAAGCAAAATAAAGAAACATCAAGCTAATCATAATTACTTGGGAACAGAATTTTTTATAATTTCATTTCCCATCAAGCTGTATTTTTTCTTTTCTTTTTTTCAAAATTTATATTATGATAAATATGAAATATTCAGAAGACAAAGGAGTCTGCCATTGTATTTCAAAAATGTTTAAATTTGTACTATCCAGCACTCAATACTATTAGACAAAATGCATAATTTGAGATGTGATGCAGTGATACTGTGGTAGAAATGATTTTAAGTAAAATTATTTCTCCTGAGATGTATATCTATTGCAACACACACAAAAACAATATTCAGCTCAGCTGATGAAACAATACTGATGATGAGTTTAAGACTGTTCATTTACCCAGATTAAAATACAGGGGACTTTATTTATGATGTTTCCCCCCTCTTTTTCTCGTATCTCAATGGAGTCCAGTGATAAGGAAGATCCGAACAGACTGTGCCGGTGAGTTTTCAGTGTTTGAGCGCTGTCTGCGAGAGAACCAGAGCTCTGCCGAAGCGTGTCAGCCTCACCTCACCCGTTTCCTTGCCTGTGTTGAGACCGTCGACCTTTCAGGAATAGGTAAGCAGTAAAGTCTGTGCGTTTGTATAATGCCTGATATGCAGCTTGAATTTATGACTGAGAGTACAATGAATTTAAATATTTCTAAAAACTTTTTTCCAACAGCAAATGCTGCGCCTCAGCCCACATAGATGTTTTTGTTATTGTTCTGTCTAATGAGGACAATAGCACAGGTGTTTTATACTCAATACTGGGAAGATATGGATTATGGAAATATTATCTTTTGAAGAACTGCAACACGCACACAAAAACAAGAACAGACATAAATCTTTTGCACACCTTTTTTTTCAAACTGTTTAATGTGATATTTGATTTGTTTTGTTTTTGGAACTTTTCATACTATTTATGAGAGAAATCATTTTTTTAAAGTTTCCATGATATTAAAACATGAAGTCGCAATAAAATATGCATTTCTGTTTTTATCTCTATATCTCTCTGCCCTTTAGAAGATTGTGTGTCCTAATTTAGTAACATTTTACCAACAAACCTTTTTGTTTCACTGTTAAATCCATAAATCCAAAAATGTTTTTTCACAAACCAATATGAAATTCTTCTGTGAGAATCTGATCGCAGTGGACTAGAAAGATATGAAATTATATTTTTAAATGAGAATTTTTGAAGAATAAAAAACATCAGTATTCTACAAGACTTAGTATGGAAAAAATAAAATTCTATAATTAATTTTTGATGTACAAGAACCATTTTCTTTTCTTTTTAAGTAGCTTCACCTGTCACTGAAACATGATTTCTTTTCAGAACTATATTAAAATCCTTAGTGCAATGGAAACATAATTATCTATAATATGTTTATTTTTTAAAGGATTAGTTCACTTTCAAATGAAAATTAGCCGAAGCTTTACTCACCCTCAAGCCATCCTAGGTGTATATGACTTTCTTCTTTCTGATGAACACAATCGGCGAAATATTATTAAATATCCTGACGCATCCAAGCTTTATAATGGCAGTGAGCAGGACCAACAAGTATGAGCTGAAGAAAGTGTCTCCATCCACATCCATCCATCATAAACGTGTACTCCACACGGCTCCGGGGGGTTAATAAAGGCCTTCTGAATCGAAGTGATGCGTTTGTGTAAAAAAAAAAACATATTTAACAAGTTATGAAGTAAAATATCTAGTTTCTGCCAGACCGCCTTCCGTATTCAAGTTACGAAAAAAACGGAACTGGCGTCGCGTCAGTTAAGCTTTTTCCGTAAGTTGAATAGGGAAGGCGTAGGATGTACCGTAAGCGTTTTGAACTGTGAGTTGTACACTTTCTTCGTACGTTGAATACGGAAGGCGGACTGGCGGAAGCTAGATATTTTACTTCATAACTTGTTAAATATGGATATTTTTCTTACACAAACGCTTCGCTTCAGAAGGCCTTTATTAACCCCCAGAGCCGTGTGGAGTATGTTTATGATGGATGGATGTGGATGGAGACACTTTCTTCAGCTCATACTCGTTCATCCCGTTCACTGCCATTATAAAGCTCGGATGCGTCAGGATATTTATTAATATAACTCCGATTGTGTTCATCAGAAAGAAGAAAGTCATATACACCTAGGATGGCTTAGGGGTGAGTAAAGCTTGGGCTAATTTTCATTTGAAAGTGAACTAATCCTTTAAAGGGGCTCCATGTAGAATTCAGAAACCCTTTTTAGCGACACTGGTGGCCATTAAGTGAACTGCAGCCAGCAACTTTGCTCGCACTGGTGCACACGTAACGTACAAGAGACTGAACGTGATTCATGTCAAGGCCCAAATAAACTCACAACGAAGTTCTTTTTCGCTCTTCGCTTAGAAGTAAAAAAGTTGTAAATATCTTTGCAGTGATAAACTTTTAACAAACATCCCGACGCCGCTGAACATTCCACGCTGCTGAGAGCGACGTTTAGATGAATGTAAATTTGTGCTGCGCGCTTTCCTCTCAACAACATTCACATAATGCAGTTAGAAAGCATCTGATAGCGATGTGGATTTGTTTGCACGAGCTCTGCAATTCACCGGCATCACATCGACAGATGAGGTAATATATGAGGTCTGTTTGAGAATATATTTGGAATCAATCCATTTTCTTTGCATGACCTATTGGCATTACAGTACAGAATGGCTGGTTCGGCATTATCTTGAACATTGTAGGCTATAATCATTCGTTTTAATGTGTCAGAACGGAAGAGGCTTTCGGGAGCGCGCGTAAAAGTCACATCCTTTTGATTTTCCCGGCAAAAACGTCCCGAGTCCTTCACAAAAAAATCAGTGTACAGGCTTTTATAGACAACCTAGGAAGTCGGAGAAGGTTTCGTTTTTTTTAAGTTTCATTACAAGCGGTTCACACACTGGCAATAAAAAAAGCGATAAATAGATTATTATAACCTATAAAATGTCTTCAGAAGGTTTGATTTAACATGTGAAATCTTGGTTCAATAAGCATAAATTCAAGTTTATGTCATTTACAATGGGTATTTCTTGTTCTCTGTTGTTAGTCATCGTTTGAATGTTTTTCTCCTTACCTTGGCGTCACTGTGTATAATACTAAACCAAAGAATGCAGACATGTAATATCTCCCCCTCACATGGCCACCGGTTCCCTGCTTTCAGGAACAAAAGACAGTAGGGAGGCATTAGATTAGGATTGCTTTGACCGCTGGTTAAACGGGAGGGAGGACACAGGGTTCTGAGCCTTTGACCAACAAGTTGAACTGAACTTTCATTTGGTCCATTTATCAAAAGTGGAAAGAAATGTAGCTGATTTACCAGAATCACATTCTTATCAGAATCCATGAGCCATAAATCACACAGCCAAGCGTCAATGTTTGAAATGAGTTATATTGGAAACCCGAGAACACCGTACACAAAAACACGTTCACTGAAAGTGATCACACTAAAAGAAACAGAAAGATGGTACATTCATCAACAGAAATAACACTCTAAATAAAACAGTCCAGTATCACAAAATGGTTCATGAATATGTGAGCAGTCAGCTGCACACTTGATGTACCAGAAAGTCAAGTCCAGTGTACTAGAAACTACATTTCAGTTTGTCAGGATTTTCATAAGCAGATGGTGTTACTGTACATTCTTCAATATAAATAATACATTTCACATAATTATACAGTATATCATGCTGCAACATAAATATTCCGATGCTATTGTTGCCATTAAAAATAATCAACAAGAACATAATGAGTAAAAAGAGGAAGTAAATAACTACACGTATAACAATAGTGCTAATTACAACAACAGTCATATGACCAACACATTTAGTATATTACAATAAAGTACAATTAGCAACACTTTGCCAAGTGTACACGTCCTGTAACATTTAGGGGGTTTTCTTAATACTTTGTGCTATTTTTCCTGTCAGTACTAAAGAGATAAATGTCATATTTATTATCAACCCTGTAACTGTAAGGCTAACTAACCCTGTAACAGCAATAACCCTGATCATTTCCTTATCATGGAGTCATCTCAGTTTTGGAGATTAGAGCACATCCCTACATTTTACCTGATGTCTAACAATCTAAAAACCTACCTGTTTACCATAGTCACCGAATAGCAATGCTACTGCAGGAAACAAATCAAGGCCCTTGATAGTTTTCACATTTCTGACTTTTTTCTTTTTTTTTTAAATCAGAGAAAATTTACCCTGTGTCCAAATGTTATACTGTTTAAAACCTGAGATTTAAATTATATCATCTCATTTGTGGTTTTGTTATATGAAATATTAAAATACAGCATAATCAAGACTCCCTCACTATTTTTGGTCTTTGAGATATCTTCTTCAGTTATATCTTATAGACATTTCATTATTTTATGGTGTACTATTTTAATTTTAAAATTTTGTCTCTTTTAATTGTCCAATGCACAGTTAAGGCGGCTTAAAAAACAAACAAAAAAAAACACTAAACCTCTGAAACTGCCAGTGTTTAAAAATGAAATCAAAATTAAATTTCTTCATAAAAAATACTGCACTAGCTGTCAACATTTTTCATTTGTGAAAAGGAATTTAAAATGTTAAAAGGTGCACTCAGTATTTTATTTTTTCATTAAAAGAGTTTTACACTTAAAAAAAATCAGTAGTGCTTTTGAAAAATAACATGCTAAAAAACAACATTAACATGAGATGAAGACTCCAGTCATATAACAGCTGTCTTATTTTACATGTGTTGGGTCACCAAATGGTTGCATACTACTCACTTTATCTCGTTTACCCCCATTTGTGAACACTTTTGTCTGCAGAATTGATTAATTATGGATAAAAGAGTTTTTTTTTTTTTTTTTTTTAACAATAGCATCAGTAACTTAGCTAAACAAAATAGTTTTTTTTTTAGTATTATTGAGATACTATTATAGTTTAGTTTTTATTTTTCACTTTAATTTTAGTTAACATTTTAATAATTCCAGTTAACATTTACTTTTTCAAGTAACAATTTTTTTATGGTTTTAGTTTTAACTATAAGAACTCAAGTCAAGCGTCAAACATTTGTGTTTGTATGATGCTGCATCCACGCCACTAGGTGTCAGTATAAGTCCAAGACAACTGCTATATTGGTCAGTTCGACATACATAAAACTACTGAGTGCATCTTTAATATACATTTTCACTTGACAAAAAAATTAATGTACATTTGACTTATGCCAGCATGCTAGACTATTTTGGTTTTCATGTTAGATTAAAACAAAAGCTGATTCCTTTTCATAAGGAAGGACCTAAAGATGGCAAAGCAATAAGAAGAGAGTGGAAATTGGCTTGGGCTGTATCTGAAATCGCTCCCATACCCTTGCATTATTTGTGGGGTCAGCCATTTGTATTGGTGTCTGAAACCATAGTGGAAAGAACTTCCGGCTCACTCTGTTTCATTCACTCATTCAGTGGACTGTATCAGTGGAGTAATGTAGTGAAGAGAATGCTGCAAGGATGACATATTTTTGTAGGCCAAAACCCAGAAACGAGTTCACATTTTGGCACTTCCGGTTCCATCATCCTGAAGTCGATGTGTTTTTGGTTAAAAGCATGAAATAAGGTCTGTGGTTATCAAAAGCTCATTTTCACATATTATTCTACACCATAAAATACAGCATTAATAGCTTTTACTTGTCTTGAAAAAGGCATTTGCTAACAAGTGGCTAAATGGGACTACAAAGGTTGTTGGGGACATTAAAGGTGCAGTAAGCAATTTCTGAAAAACACTGTTGATATTTGAAATCAACCCAAACAAACACACCCCTCCCTTCACTGTTTTGCCCCCAAAATGCACGAGTGGGTGTCTGTTTATCATAGCTGAAGCGAAGCAAAATAATGCTTCACGAAAAATAAAGCAAAGATGATGTAGGAATGACAAGGAAGAACAAAAAATAAACATACAGTACACAAGAGGAAATACAAGCAAGAGTTCGTTGTTAGTCACTCAAAACTGTCCTGTTCCTATAGCTAACATTACAACAACAGCTTCTCTTGATCTGTGAAACATAGCAAAACCAGTGTTACTCACATATGTAGCAGAAACCACACAGCCTTGGCGTCCATTTTCAGTCCTTCCTGCTTGGGTCTCTCCAGCGCTGGAAAGCTTTTCTAATATTAACATGAGCCTTAAAGCACTTGCCTGATCAAAACCCTTCTTTTCCCAGTAATATTCTACTGACCTTTTCTCTTTTGTAATGTCTCTCAGCCATCTCACTTTCTACAGTCTTCATTCAAATCTCCCATCATGAGTGACCACGCCCCCTACTGCTGATTGGCTACAAGTTTGTTGTGCTGCTTGGTTTCTCAAAAATCACTTACTGCACCTTTAAACATTATCACACTGAATACACTAATCCGCTTTCACAGCCTTGTTGTGTTTATCACAGAAAATGTTTTTTAAAAGACTGAAATATATGTTAGAAGCTTAATGGTGGTGATGTTGAAGTCATGTGACCGTGGTGCATTTTTATACATTTAGATTTTTACTTCTGCTGTATTTAGGCTTTAAAATTTTCAAAAGATTATCATGATGAACAAACTGTGTAAGAATCATAAACTCTCACAGAGCATTTTCTGCAATAATCCAAGAGAATAATCCTATTGTCTTTTTATCGAGGGAACCGGGGTGATGCTGACTTTTTGGTTGGCCTACAAAACACATCATCATTCAAGCACTCTAATAGCGAATGAGAGTATAGGGGGAGATTTTGGATACCGACTTGATCAGTTTGTTAGTTTTACAGTGAGTAGAGGGTGAGGTAACACTTACACTTCACGAAGAGCTGCCTGTTGATGACTGTCCAAAAATGTTTGCGCGATACAGAGTGGAAAAAATAGTGCATATGTGTGATACAAAACATGATATTCCAGTGAATTCCTATTCTGTCCATGTCATATTGAATTTTTAGGGTCTGATCCTGTCTTGGTTTGATTGGCACAACTAAGATGTGATTGTGGGATTCAATTAGTTTTGATGATGATCTATTTGTTGCCCCCTGCAGTGGTGGTGGAGCGCTTTAGGTAGGTGGAACCAGGGTCATGAGGTAAAGTAGGAGTTTTGCATTGAGTAGAGACGATCAATGGGATTTCCTATCCGCCCTGCCAGAACTCCACCCTCTGCGGTCGTCAAGAGACAGTCACCAAGATGACTGAGACTTCCATCACTGTCCAAGTCATGGAAAACTGTCTCTGAGTCTGAAATGAATTCGGTGTTCAAACACAAACATTTCAGTTAAAGAAAAGAATTAGCATTGCCGAAGTTGATACAGTCGGAGATCCTTACCATAGGAGTGCATCTGCTCGGGGCCGAGCTGTGGTGGCGTGAGCCCGTGTCGGAACTGCTCGCTGCCGTATATGTTCGGATCCAAAGCCAGCAGTTGTTGGCGTGGCAGAGAGGAATATGAGAGCAACCCATCCAGTCCGTGACTGCTGGAGCCATCTGTGAAGAGAAAGAGCTGGGTTCACACCTTTCATCAAGCCATTTCACACAGTTGTCCATCCACTCCGCCATCCGTCTGTGTCTTACCCTCACTGTCATCGTTACTCTGGCGCCCCCCTCTGCTCGGGCCCCTCCTGGTCCCGCCCATCTGCTCCTGTTCCTGCTGTTGCTGCTGCTGCTGCTGTCTGCGAGCGATCTTCTTCATCTGAACACACAACAACAACAGTTTACGGTCTTCCCTGATCCTGGAACAACATTCCCATCTAATAGTCATATAATAATCAAACTAGCCCGAACTAGTAGTCACAATGACAGCGATTAATCGCTTTAGGTCACAAGTCTTAGTGCTGTTGGTTGCTAGTATCTGTCTTTTTAAATGTGTCTATCTATGTCTGTCTTCCTAAAAGTGTTTATTTATCTGTCCATCAATTTGTCTGTCTTTCTGAAAGTGATCAATCTATCTATCTATCTATCTATGGTCCTGTTTCCACCTGGTATTAAGATGCGTTTTGGTCGATTGGATCACAAGTGGATTACGCTAAATACAGGTGTAAACGGGGTGTAAAACGTTTTGAGCTTGTCCACTTTTGACCACTTCCAGAGGTAGTTGAAAACGCAATTAACCGGATTGCTTTCGTAGTGAAAATTGCTCATGTGGTCGAATGTGATTGAACAGCCACTAAAGACCGCCTACTGACCTAACACGTAAACATTATGGGAAGTGCGCTAGCCAGACGGAATTTAAACTTTGTCAGCTGAAGACTTGGTTTGGTTTGAAAGCGAAAAATGTACCAAGCACAATGTTCTCTCACCATTCCTGATTTCTAACACACACTCACAGCGTTTGGCCGGTCTTGTGGCTATCAGAACAGAAAGGAAAGCTGCTGATCTCCGTAGGCTTTTCCATCCTCTCCAGAAAAACATATGTAAATTGTGCGAGCTTATTTTGTCCATTAGATCGAAAGATCTGACAAAGCCCATACATTTATCCACTCATAGACCCTCCCCTCGAAGAAATCAGGACAGAAGTGGTTGAAAGTGGACAAAAGAGATGGATTAAAATAGAAAGTGGAAACAGGAATGTGTCTCCCTCGTCCACTTGTGATCCGATTGACCAGAACACATCTTAATACCAGGTGGAAACAGGGCCTATCTGTCTGTCTGTCTATCCATCCATCTATCAGTCTGTCTGTCCGTCTGCTCATATAAGCTTTCCAACAAAGCTATGCCAAGCCACATTCAAAACTTGTAACTGACAAACTTTTGCTTTTTTTTGTCAAAAATTTAAAGTTATTTGATTTTCAGTTCATTTAATTCTACTCCCTTAAACCACTCGCTAAGCCTTAGAAATAAGCAAACCCTAAAATATGACTGATCAATAGAACAAGGATGTTGTTTTTGCTTTTTTCTACCTGGGTAAATCACGAGATGGTGTTTCAAACAGGAACATTTTCAGAATTTATCAAAAAATGATGCCATCCTACCTTTGCTCTCTGATTTTGGAACCACACCTGCACGACTCTCACCGTCAGTCCAGTCTCAGCTGCAAGAGTTTCTCTGACCTGCAACAACAGTACATGCATGAGATGGATATAAGTGCCACATATTATGCACACAGGTGTCAGGTGACTGCTGACCTTTCGGCAGGGTTTGGAAGACACCTCGAAGGAAGCCTTGAAGGCGCGACGCTGTTGTGTGGTCAAGATGGTGCGTGGTCTCTTGGATCTCTTGTGCTCCTTCCCATCATCCCCAGCCTTCCCCCCGACAGAGACACCGCCACCCTCCTCATCCTCACTCTTTACTGCAGAGGGAAACTGAGCATTGGCTTAAAGATGAAGTGTGTCATTTCTTCACTATTTTAACATCTCTTCTCCTTTAATATAAACCTTCAAGTGAGGTCATGAAGGTTACCAGACTCGGTAGGGGCCGGGCTGATGGCGGCCAGCATCTCTCTCTCCTTCTCATAGTCTCCCCGGCAGAGCAGCTGTCCCTCCTTTAGCACAAACTCATCACCTCTCTGCAGCCGGCGCTCACACTCGCAGCAGCTGAAGCAGCCCAGGTGGTACACCTGCCCCAGCACACGCATGATGAGCTCCGAGCGGCCGATCGCCTGTAGGCACGCACTGCACTTCCGCACAAACAACCTGACACACACACACATGTGCACGTGTTACTGAACGATTTTGTTTCTGAACGATCACTTTATGCAATGTTTTGTCTGTAACACTGGGTGGCAATATTTGACAACGCACAAGATGTCACAAGCAACAAAGCAAAAATGTACATTTCTAAGGCCTCTAAAGTATCAACATGATCAAAACTTTTCTTAAAGGGTTAGTTCACCCAAAATTGAAATTTTCCTCATGTCGTTCCACACCTGTAAGACCTTCGTTCATCTTCAGAACACAAACTAAGATGTTTTTGATGAAATCCGAGAGGTATATGACTCGTCCATAGACAGCAATATAACCACCACTTTCAAGGTCCAGAAATGTACTAAAGACATCATTAAAATACTCGACATGACTACAGTGGTTCAACCTTAATGTTATGAAGTGACAAAAATACTTTTTGTGCGCAAAAACAAAACAAAAATAACGACTTTATTTCTCTACTGTGTCATTCTCATATGTTGTTTATGTCCATCGCTTCCAGGTTCTACGTCAGAACGGCGACTCATTGGCCGGCTCCTGCGTCAGCATCACACGAATGCATCGTGCTGCTCACGTGATCAGCTTTGGCCAATACTGAGCCGGCATTCGGACATAAACACGGAAGCCTTCACTGTGTTTGCTGCATCAACTGCGTAAGGATAATGACAGGGAAGAGAAGAGATTGTTGAATAAAGTTATTTTTGTTTAGTTTTTGCACACAAAAAGTATTCTCGTTGCTTCATAAAATTAAGGTTGAACCACTGTAGTCACGTCGACTATTTTAACAATGTCTTCTGGATTTTTGAGTCATATACCTCTCGGATTTCATCAAAAATATCTTAATTTGTGTTCTGAAGATGAACGAAGGTCTTACGGGTGTGGAACGACATGAGGGTGAGTAATTAATGACAGAAATTTCATTTTTGGGTGAACTAACCCTTTAAGAAAAAAAAAAAACTGTTGTACATAATCTATTACCTGCCTTCTGTCGTCTGATTGATAGGTAAGGCTTTTTTGTGTGCGTGTAATTGTAAAAATGTCTTTTTGCTGTGAAATCTTTACTGATTTTAAGTAAAGAACAAGTTTTGTTAATAAATTGTTATTAATATTTGAAGATGAACATTTACTGGACTGAAGCATCTCTGGTTTACTTGATTAACCATACATCATTCTTTAGAAAATCATGTGAGTATCAAATCTGATCCATCAGGCTTCTGAGGAACGTTTATTTGTACATCTCTCAGTCATCTTTGTATTGCATTGCATTATATGTTTTGGCTCCAACAATAAAAACTACAAACCTTTGATCACAAAACTAAGAATTTAAATATCTTACTAAGACATTATTGGGACATACAGAGTGACAAATGTTATTTATATGCATTTTATATATAATATTAATATATATTAGCATTAATTAAGAATTCCATCATACTTTTTGGCCATGAATATCAGCAACTGCACCAAATTGCATATTTTTGCTCAGTTTGGGCATCTGAATAAAATTAAGGTGTTTTTTTTTTTGTTTTGTTTTTTTCCCTGAGTTTGAGCTGCATATAATGTTCCATTAAAAAAAATCAGACTATTTTATATGTCAGGCTTTACAGGGTAATTTCATTTGCATTTATTCATTTGACATATTTTTTTATTTTTACACTGCATTTAAGTTTTAGTACATTTTATCAAGATGTCACCTGGGAATTGAACCCCTGACCTTGGTGTTGCTAGCACCGCGCACTTTGGTAAATGTTTTAAACTTACCAATGATTTTCTAAAATGATTAACGGTTACAGTGACTTACAGGGCAAAAGTGAATAAATGTATTAAGAAGGTCATTTGTCCCGCTACCAATGCCCACAAATGCCTCTCTTTAAACAGTGTTTTCCTTTGACGTGGCTCATCAACATCACAATTCATTTTAAAGGCACTCTCGCTCTTCAATCCCCACCAGACCCCTCGTTTTTTCCTCCTCTCTCCCCTCCCTCACCGCTTGATATTTTCTGCCAGAATTCCCTGTTCTCCCTCCCAGCCTCCCTCCCCAGCTCCGTGAAACTAATAAAGACAGGATTAATTAGATTGTTGTTTAAACAGTGCGATGCCCAGACAGACGCTGTAAACTCATAACCAGGGATTGAGGATAGCATGGGGTTAATCTCTCCTCTCTCTTTCACACACTCGAATAAACACACCATACTCGCACACACACACATATACCAGCACCTATATTCAGCCGTGCTCATGTACTCTCATAAATATTGACAGGTACCCACAGATGAACCTGTAGCCACTCGATGACAATCTAATCCTTATGTACATTTCATTAAGCCAAAGCAATAGTCGCCATTCACCCAAAATGTGGCATGAACCTGTGTGAAGTTACTGTCAAACACCTGAACTGGACAATACGAAAGATTTTTACTTTTCAAATGTGGCGTTTACACATGCTGGCATGATTTTAGGCTTTTGTGAGTTCCTATGAGGTTGCTAGGGTGTTCTGGGATGTGATTGCCTACTGTCCCAAGTCAAAAAAGCCCAAGTCTATGATATTGTGATCTCAGGACTTTTGTCAATATAAGTGTATAGGATTTTTTAGCCTTTTTTTTTGTCAACCAGGTGAAACTCATCAAAAAGCTGCATATTTGACGCAAAATTTGACGCATAATTCTATCACGGTGGAGGACAAGCTATCATTTAAAGGAATAGTTCTCCCAACAAATGAACATTATGACAAGACCTACCTCTTTAATACTCATGCTTAAGGGTTTGTTCAGATCCCTAACCTTAAATACACTATTAAACATAAAGGTTCTTTATTGGCTTCGATGGTTCCATGAAGAGCCTTTAACATCCATGGAATCTTTCCACAGCACAAAAGGTTCTTTAGATTGTTAAAATGTTCTTCACACTATGAAAAAAATGTTTCTTTTAAGAACTTTTCACTGAAAGGTTCTTTGGGGAACCCAAAATGGTGGTTCTATGGCATTCCTGTGGAAAAACCCTTTTGGAATCTTTATGTTCAAGAGTGTATGAGCAATAAACAATGCTGATACCTGCTTTAGCAATGAACACTAATGAAATTAAAAGTTCGCATTTAAGGATAATGCTGTCGCCCATGATAAGGTAAAAACAAAACATTTTGAAGGCTAAGAACAGATGAAATGCACATTTGATGGATAACACAGACTTCATGACAGTTGCAGAGACGGAAGGCAGGATTCTGGTGTGTGTGTGTGTGTGTGTGTGTGTTGAGGAGCCCCGAGTGCAGGAGATGAAGGTGTCATATCAGAAATCTGCTGAAGGAAGAGGCAGCCAGGTCCACACATTATAGCCTCTAATCTGCACGGATATGATGATCCTGTCCGAAACGCAGCTGCTATGGCTAATCTGTCTCAATCCATCTGCCAAAAATGCCAAATTACCCAAATCACCACCTACTACACTCAGATCAAAGAAGACTAACTCTAAAAACCCTGAGAAACATTCATTCAGCAACTGACTGTAAGAGTGAATCGCATGAAACCTGTCAAGAACATGCCCGATTCATACTTTACCTCAAAACCAAAAGAAATAAGTAAGAAATTATATTTTTCTTAAACACAATGAAGCCTGTTTTAAGATTTTTTTTTGGCATTATTACATTATTTTCATTCAGTTTCAAATAATTTCCTCCCAGTTCTCAGTAATGTAATGCAAAAATAATAATAATGATAATAATTTAATTAATAATTAATAAAAAATTATGAGTAGAAGACCTATTTAACTTAAAAAAAATATATAAAAATTAATGACAATTACCATTGAGAGTTATGGAAAACATCTGCATACATTAATGAGAATTTGAGGTCAGATATGTTTAATTGTCATGAAAATATTTTCAAAATGTAAGAACTCTTTATTGGTCATAAAACAGGCTCCATTTTATTTATGCTAAATATGATTTCTTGTTTTTTTTCTTTGTGGTTTTTTGTTTGGGGTGAAATGTGACCTGGACATGTTTTCGTGACTTTAAAAGGAGAAAAATGTTCTGAAAAGAAACACTTCAAACAGACACATTAAATATGATGGTTACAAAAATAACAACATGTACAGATTTGAAAACCAGAGTTAACAGAGGATGAAACTACCTTGGGGGAAAGAAATTATGGGTGCAGGAAAAACAATCAGACGGTATGTACGTACAAGCTGTGTTCATGAAGTCAATTCAATAAAGTTTTACATAAATCTATAGCCAAATCATAGTGTGGGGGCCTAATCCATGCATGAACACATAATTTTACATAATCAAACACTTACTGTCATAGTTGCGAGGTTTATCCCACAGACTTTGGTGCATCTTTGTATATATAGGGAGTCAGTATGTAAATCATACATGTACATATAATTGCAAGGGTTGGTGCTGTGCATGTGTGCGTGTGTGTGTGTGTATGAGCGAGAGAGAAAGAAAGAGCGGATATTGCTGTGAGGGAAGGTGGCTCAGAGCCAGGGTTCAGTAATCACATCATCTTCTTTTATTAAATCTCACTGCACTGCTTCTGCGTTATTAAAATCTCCCAGCATTCCCCACAACCCACTCCCGCCACCCTCCCTCCCCGACACGCACGCACACCAATATTCACAATGATGAAATATGAGAAAACCAACAGGTAGCTGATAAAATTGTACACATCAGACCACTCGTACGCAAAAGAGAAAGCACAGGTGAGCAGCTAAACTGTTCAGTACTGACACATATTATGCTGCCCCAATCATGTCATAGACGCACACTTGCGTACGTACTTGCTAAAATGATTTTTTTGAACTTAACATGCAAACAATGCAATGCACAAACATGTCCTAAAATAGTAATCGACTGGTGGCATGCAGATTTTAATTGTTTAATTATGTCTGATTGCATTGAGACACATCACATCATTTTATGCTAATAAAACAACAAGTAGTGTCATTGCACACTATCAAATACTCGTTACTGCTCTCAACTGAATTCAGATGGTTACATTTATGGCTTATTAGTCATATGAAGAACACTTCAACAGGCTCATTAGAAAGTGTACTGTCTATCAAGGTATCAATAAAGTAAAAATGAGTTTAATGAGATTTTTTTTTTTTTTTTTTTAGATGATCCTGTAGAATTCATGGGTGAAAAATACTGGTAACACTTTTCAATAAGCTTCCATTAGTTAACTACATTAGTTAAAGGGTTAGTTCACCCAAAAATGAAATTTCTGTCATTAATTACTCACCCTCATGTCGTCCCACACCCATAAGACCTTCGTTTGTCCTCAGAACACAAATTAAGATATTTTTGATGAAATCTGAGGGTATCTGATCCACACATAGGCAGCAACGGCATTTGCACATTTTGAGGTCCAGAAAGGTATTAAAGACGTCGATAAAACAGTCGACGTGTTCAACCTTAATGTTATGAAGTGACGAGAATACTTTTTGTGCGCAAAAACAAAACAAAAATAACGACTTTATTCAACAATTTATGTTTCTGGACGTCAAAAGGTGCAAATGTCATGGATCAGATACCCTCAGAATTCATCAAAAATAAATTAATTTGTGCTCCGAAGATGAACGAAGGTCTTACGGGTTTGGGACGACATGAGGGTGAGTAATTAATGACAGAAATTTTATTTTTGGGTGAACTAACCCTTTAACTTGAATGAACAATGAAAAAAATAATTCTAAAGCATTTATTAATCTTAGTTAATACTAATTTTAATATTTAACAAATACATTGTTAAAATCAAAAGTTGTATCTTTTAATATTATTTAACATGTACTGACCATGAACCGTTGTATTTTTATTAATTAACGTTAACATTTTAGTTGATGTTAGTTAAAGCATTAACATTAACTGATGGGGCCTTATTGTAAAGTGTTACCAAAATACATTTAATGAGTGATAATGGGATGATTTACTTATTACCAACATTACTTTTAAAGGAAGTACATTAAAATTCCTCATGAGCTTTTCTGTTCTGGATTTGCACCAACAGAATAGAGAAATGTTCATGCTGTCATTGATTCTGTAATGAAACTTTCTGGATGTAGAGAAAGGATCTTTTTGTTTTAGTTTGTTCTCCTGGATGACTCCTTGCAGTGGCCTGCCAAAACTGTCAAAATGTTTGTCAGGTAACTGAAAAATGTACTTTAAATCATATTTTGTGCTTTAAAATTGTAAAAAATTATATAAGAATTATTTAGCAGTGGCAGCGAATAATTCTTATATAATTTTTTACATATTCTAAAGTGCAAAATATGTTTTGAAGTACATTTTTCGATTACCTGACAAACATTTTGACAGTTTTGGCAGGCCACTGCAAGTGGCAGGATCATACAATGTAAGTATGAATGGTAATACTAATGCCCTTATATTACCATTAACCAGCAAGCACCACTAACTAGCGTATTGACTCAGTAGAGGCATAAAAATTATTTAGTGTGAGTGAATCAACCTGACAACATTACATTGCACTAAAAAGTCATTTTGAAGGGTCCAACCAGGCAATTTACTCACCGGCCATTTACCCACCTTAATGTCATTTCAAACCTTCTTTGAAACACTATTTTTGTCTGTACAGTGAATGTCAATGGGGTCCAAAACTGTTATAGACCTTATATAGCCCCGCCCCTTTTCAGCGCTGCGCTCATTGTGTTCTGTCTCTCGGTTTGTATTTCCACAGCATGAACGTAAGATCTTATGGATTTATGAATGAACCGCTCATTTTTCAATCTTCCTGGTCTAATGACATTTGTTATGACATCCGCTTCACACATTACAATGCTCATGATAAGTAAGCAATAAGGTACTCGAGGCTATTGCTGTATCGTGACTAAGTCATGGCTGAAGGGCGTTGTTAGACACAACGCGAAGCGGAGTGCCTGCAACTGTGACTTATTCACGATACAGCACTTGCCTCGTGTACCTTATTGCTTTTATAAAATGGTTACCACACAATACAAATATTAAAGCCAAAATATGCAAAAGTAAGTAAATAAGCAAAAATATGTAACAATGCAACTTTCATGAAGTAAACTTTCACTAAAAGCCTTCCTTCCGCCGGAAAAAAATAGTCCCTGACCGTGAACAGCAACAGAAGTTACATTATTACGCCATTAGATGGCGGCAAAGACTCTCTTTATGAGTGTGTCAGTCAGTAGCGAAGACTTTTATATTGAAAAGCCTGAATTGTTGTGAACACAGAACAAGACGCAACTGACAAATGCTTTGACTAGCGCTGTCAGTCATGGGAAAACCCCTTAACTGTTAAAAGGACAAGATAATACATCGGACATTTAAACAGATTTTTATTATGAACATAGGACTGACCTGAAGGAAAATGCTAAATCTGAATGCAGGTAATAAACTCGCTCACTCGATCTCTTTCTCACAATACTCTTCTACATAATACCGTAAGCTTCAATGAACAATATCAATTAAGAACATATGGTTTACGTTGCTAAGAGTGGTTGCTAAGGGTGTTGTGTAGTGATACACAGAACCGTTGTGTGAAGAAGTCATAGCCGTGTTTTATCGTGAATAAAACAGCTATTGACCAATCAGAATCAAGGACAGGAACTAACCGTTTTATAAGTTTCGTTAACTCTACAATAAGTAAATCCTCTTGATAAGCTAATTACTCTTCGACAACGATGCCATACGATGTTTCTCTGACGCATAAGATCTACAGTCTATAGTATCTCCTTTTTTGTTCCATAGAGGAAACAAAATCATACAGGTTTGGGAAAACATCAGGGAAATGATGACAATTTTGTGGGGAACTATGCCTTCGACACATTTCCACTGTAGCAATGATGTCTCATTACTCAAAATACTCTTCGAAAACCTACAAAATGCATGGTAATTCACTTGCCACTTGTCAACAGACCAAAGGTTTGTATGAAATACTGATTCTGACAGTCAGTATATTGTAGCATATGATGGGCATCATAACAGGCATTTCACACACTATTTTGAGATGAAAATGCACCATTGATGCACTGACGTACTTATTGTGATACATACACAGCAAGACCTGTCCGTACATTACAAACACAAACGTCAGCTTCCAGCATCCCTCGTGTGTGTATGTGCGATATACTCAAGGGTTCAGGGACCGACAGGATCGATGTGTTGAGTTGTGTGAGGCGAGAGTGAGTCTGCGAGTATGTGTGTGGTTGGATAAAACAGCTAATCCCCAGGCCACCAGAACGCAATATCCTGTCAGCCAGATTCTCATTTCCTGTCTCTCTGTGGCAGGGCGAGAAGAAAAAAAAGACGCGTTGAGGGGGGACGGGGGATTCGTTGCCCCAGAAACAGAAGATACGGCAGCCCTGTTTGAGGATATCTATGGCATTCTTCCTATCTCTCCCCCTCCCGCTTTCATTTTTTGCCGTTCTTCTTTTATTATCTCAGATTTAATAAAGCCAAGGCGAGCAGCTTGTTCTGCCATGAAACATTTATTAGCCGTCTGTAATGAAATTGTTGTGCGGGAGGCGAGGTGATGGAGACTCATCACACATTATGCAAAAACAGTGGCAATATCACGAGAGGAGACACCTCGAGCTCATCTCTCCTCTTCCTCTGTCATCTTCCTCTCTCAACCTCTGTTTGTCACCTCCATGGCCTTCTGGCATCCCCTGAGCTCTTCTCTCAGTCCATCATTCCCTTACAAGTCTGATACATACACACAACACTAAATAAAGGTTCTTTATTGGCATCATGGTTCCATAAAGAACCTTTGGAATCTATGGAATCTTTCCATTGCACAAAAGGTTCTTTATAGTGGAAGAGGTTCTTGTTCTTCACACCAAATAAAAATGGATCTTTTAAGAACTGTTCAAGGTTCTTTGGTAGAACCCAAAATGGTTCTTCCATGGCATCACTGTGAAAATCACCTTTGGAACCTTTATTTTTAAGAGTGTTGGGCTTCAACAGGAGCTAATGGGAACTTCAGGGGGAGAAAAACAAAAACGCGTTTTCCTAAAGCAGTAATGCAGGTGAGAAAATATTACTGAACACCTAATGACTTTAACTACCACAATGTGTTTATGTCCTCATCTGAACCTTCATGTAAACTTATTCACCAGCAGGACTAAACACATGAGGTTCTGTATGTTTAAAACTAATGCCAGGTTTGGGGTGGTTCAGTACCATTGATCTTTATTGATCTGTATATTTAGAAAGTGTGAGTGGCTCGCCACCATGACGCTATGGGGGTTGTGATGCAGTTGCTAAGTGGTTTACAGGGAAGCTTCTATGCCTTCGACACACTTCCACTGCTTCAATCTTTATCACATTGTGTCTTTTTGTGGAGACCACAATGTAAGTATGAATTTTAATACTAATGCCCTTATATTACCAATAACCAGCAAGCACCACTAACTATTGACTCAGTAGAGAATCCAAGGTACGGCAACGTCCTACATCAGAGCCCATGTGTCATATTCCTCAATTCCTGTCTGACAGTACAACAACTCTCTAACCACAACACAGTTTGTAGTCATGTCTAGGAACACAATTAGCAGCGTTCCCAATCAAGACCCCTCCACCCCCCTCTCTGTTCCCACAGACACAAAGAGACAGCGAGCAGTGAGATGATTAAGCGAAAATGTGGGATAAATGGAGAGATAAACTGATTGGTGTCATCACGGCTATAAATCTCAACAAGTAGGAAATGAAGTTTGGAACAGAAATATTATTAGAAATCAGACAGTGATGGACGAGCTAGAGAAGAAATGCATGGGGAGGAAGAGAGACCGAGAAGAACATTTCTGTAACCTAAATGCTCATAGTAATGACTCTGACTGAATATTTTGGTAGAGTGTGTGACTGTAAATGGTGATTTCCGTTGGAAAATGTATTATGTAGAGGTTGCTTTTTCAAAGTACAGGAGATCTAATTGAGATTTCACTTAAAGGAATGTTCTGTGTTCAATACAAGCTGTGTCGACATTAATGGCGTAGTATTGATTGCTATAAAAAATTATTTGTTCTTCATATTCTTTTAAAAAAAGCAAAAATAAAAATTATGGCGAGGCTTGTTAAGTCATGATGTATTGAATAGCCTACTAGAGGTCCAAACCTCTACTCTGTTTTATGTGAGAATATGATCTCAACAGACATTTATAAGCTCTTTATCTATCTTTATTGTACTCACTTAAAAAAAATTGAGATAAAGGTTAGGAACATGATTTTTCAGTAGGACTACAGCATACAAGTAGTGTATATTAGCACCGTTTGTTTGCTTTTGGGATCTGAGGGAGCATCTGGACCCGGAAATGTTGACGTATAACGTCAGATTTAACAAACTGATAAAAGAGAAAGAGGGGAATTTTTTACAGAAATGTAAAGCTGATAATTTTGTAAAAGAATTTTATTTAATTCTTATGTCATTTGTTATTCTGTAAATCTGTTTTTGTCATTTTTACAGTTGTTTTAGGGTTTTAGGCGTTACAAAGCTAAATCACAAAGTTCTGTCATGAAACTCTAGATGGCACAGGCCGATAGGTCCTTAACTCAACCTGCTTACAATCACATTATTCTCTATAGGGCACTGCTGATTGGTTCCTGCTGTATCAGTAGCCAATGAGCTCATTGCTCAACCTTCAAATACTTGGTCAGCATTTGCTTTCAGAAACCCTCCACCTTCCCCAGCTCCACCTGTATACAACCCGAATTCCGGAAAAGTTGGGACGTTTTTTAAATTTGAATAAAACATAACAAATGTTTAAACGGAGAAATTTTACACTTTTATCCACTAAATGAGCTCATTTCAAATGTGATGCCTGCTACAGGTTTATTATGGTGTAGCATCTCCTCTTCTTTTCAAAACAGTTTGAAGACGTCTGGGCATCGAGGTTATGAGTTTCTGGAGTTTTGGTGTTGAAATTTGGTCCCATTCTTGCCTGATATAGGTTTACAGCTGCTGAAGAGTTCGTGGTCATCTTTGACGTATTTTTCGTTTAATGTTGCTCTAAAACCTTTATATATCTTTCAGCATTCATAGTGCCTTCCAAAACATGCAAGCTGCCCATACCATATGCACTTATGCACCCCCATACCATCAGCGATGCTGGCTTTTGAACTGAACGCTGATAACACGCTGGAAGGTCTCCCTCCTCGTCCATGATTTCCAACAAGAATGTCAAATTTGGACTCATCTGACCATAGAACAGTTTTCCACTTTGAAACAGTCCATTTTAAATGAGCCTTGGCCCACAGGACACGACGACGCTTCTGGACCATGTTCACATATGGCTTCCTTTTTGCATGATAGAGCTTTAGTTGGCATCTGCAGATGGCACAGCGGATTGTGTTTACCGACAGTGGTTTCTGGAAGTATTCCTGGGCCCATTTAGTAATGTCATTGACAATCATGCCGATGAGTGATGCAGTGTCGTCTGAGGGCCCAAAGACTTCGGCCTTGTCCCTTACGCACAGAGATTTCTCCAGTTTCTCTGAATCTTTTGATGATGTTATGCATTGTAGATGATGAGATTTGCAAAGCCTATGCAATTTGACGCTGAGGAACATTTTTTTTAAAGTATTCCACAATCTTTTTAGGCACTCTTTCACAGCTCTGCCCATCTTTACTTCTGAGAGACTCTGCCTCTCTAAGACATCCCTTTTATTGCTAATCATGTTACAGACCTAATATCAATTAACTTAATTAGTTGCTAGATGTTCTCCCAGCTAAATCGTTTCAAAATTTATTGCTTTTTCAGCCATTTGTTGCCCCCATGCCAACTATTTTGAGACCTGTAGCAGGCATCAAATTTGAAATGAGCTCATTTTGTGCATAAAATTGTAAAATTTCTCAGTTTAAACATTTGTCATGTTATCTATGTTCTATTGTGAATAAAATATTGGCTCATGTGATTTGAAAGTCTTTTAGTTTTCATTTTATTCAAATTTAAAAAAAACATCCCAACTTTTCCGGAATTCGGGTTGTAGATCTGCTACGGGTAATTCATGTATGCTATATTGTACAGCAGCAGTCTTGCTCACAGCAGCGTGTCGTGTCTGTATTGGCAGTAGCAAGTCCCGTACTTGCTTTGCAGAAGCAGCGTAGCAGATCTGTTCCACCAAGGCCAAACATATCAACATTGTCATGTCCATTACCATGTCAAACACTCTGAGAATTGTTATGACAGAAATAACATTACAGAGAAAAGGTTAGTAAGGGATATTTTCATCCTAAAATCATGTTAACACATATAGTTTACATCTGAAATAGTGAGTATTTTAACATTTATGGATTGGCCCCTTACACTTCCCTCACTGTAACCCAATTTTTAAGAAATGGAGGGACAAGTGGAAATTAACTTTTGTGTTAATCAACATTATGCCACAAATTCTGATGACTGAACCCAAATATTCTGGATGTGAAATTCATATTCATATTTCATTCAAATTCATATGCTAAATCCATATTGAATCTGAAATGTTCTAGTAGTATCAAGTATCAACTTTGTCTCAAAAGTTTTTCTTGTTATATCAATATGGAATAAATATCGGAATAGAAATCAATGACTTTTGATTGCAGACTTTGATATTTTGGCAAATCTAGGTACAGTTTAGGACATTTTTCGAGAAATTCTTAAAAAGACACATGATATTCTGGGGTATTTTTTTAGGAGAAAAGCCTGAGAAGCAGGAGACTTAAGCAAAAATCACAATTTGCTGTCTAGGAGAAACAAGTAATATATTAAAGAGATCTCATTTGTGATTTTTCGTTCTTATGGATAGCATCTCTTTACACACTGGGGGCTGTTTTCGTTCTGTTTCCCACCCCGCAGAGTGATCTATTAAACTTGGGGTGTCTTAAATATCCGCTCCCCTGTCTCCACTCTGATAGGCCTCCGAGACCCTCGCTTGTCTAATTTTCTGCCAGGGATCCAGGCACCGTACCCTGGGGCTGAGAGCCTTTATTGGTCTGGGACTGGTTTCACTAGGTTGGGCTGTGTGCTTTATCTACTGGCTGTGTGGTGTCGAAGTCAGCCAGGAAGACGATAATTTAATGAATAGGGGTTTGGCTTTGAGTTTGGTTTCGGAAAGTGTGTAGATGTTGCTGGAATGATCGAGAAATGAATAGTAAATGAAAGTCAGATTTCTGATAGCAAGAACATCAGGGACTGCAGACTGAATGGATGGAAAAACATAGGTTCGGAAGGAGCCTAATCATTCAGTCCAGTCAATCATAATTTCGAGCGTATATAAGCAGCAGTCATTGAGCCGTCCCAGTAACAATTCTTCTGGCATCTCCTCCTCTATTTCATTCTTATATATTTCTATGCAACACTGTTAGGTGAGGTTTCTCTGAGCTCGAGCCAAGCCTCAGGATCAAGCCAAGTTCGTTTACTATTAACTAGGACTGGAGGAGAACTCTTGAAGTAAATAAAATCGGTTGTGATCTAAAATTGATACTGTTTGTTGTATTACTGTATGCGTTATTCCAAATGAAAAAAAATGCTTCTTACTAATTTTTTATTAAAAAGTCCTCTGAAACAAATTCCTTTTACAACCCCTTTGCTCCATTCTTACTTTTTTGGTATTTTATGTCAACTTTTGATGATCCAATTAAAGTCGCCTATTTACTAAATGCATCTAAATGTTGATCTGATTGTGAACGATTCATCCATGCACTCGTTTAATTTTTTCATTTTTCTTTTTACTTTTTTCTGGTGATATATGAACTTCTCCAATCATTTAGTCCGCTTAAACTCCGCCCCTTTCTTACAATCCAGTCACATTCAGATCTGCCTCCATCCAATCAACAATATCTTTTCTGATAATCTGTTTCACTCGGATACACTTCACAAGATCTGTCGCTACTTCTGTTACATCGTGACTTTAATTTGCGATGAAAATAACCTGTCTTACATGGAAAAAAAGTCTTGTCCTACTTTTTTTTTCTCATTGAATACCCACTTGCTTGGTAACACATATTAAGCCCGGAACACACCAAGCCGACGCCGACGAACTAGTGGCGACAAAAGCAGACTGCGGGGTTGGCTCACGTCGGCAGCGTCTGGGTCCAAAGTTGCCCTGACACACCAAACCGATGCTCGACACCCGACGGCCAAGTAGCACGTCCGTTCTGCGTTTGCGTAAGAAGAAATGCCTTTCTGTACCAGCAGGTGGCAGTAGCTGAACAGCCAATCAGAATGATCAGATGGCCCGACTGACCGACGAGCTCCGACGCCGATTCAACATATCGAATCGGCCGAAAAAAAGCAGACGAGGACCAACTTCAGCCGACGGTGCGGAACACACTGAGAAAACTTAGTCAGCTGACGAACAAAAACTGCCCGACGGCCGACCGTCAGCTTGGTGTGTTCCGGGCTTTATGAAACTAAAATGGGTTGTCAGTGCTGTTTAGTGTTGACTTTAAAGGGGCATTTCCACCTCATCTAACTCTTACTAATGACTTTTGTTGGTGTTATCATTCAGTTATTTTAACTAATATTTTCTAATTTAAAATGACTAGGTAATGTACGTGTTTCCCTATCGATCATATTTTTTATGTCACCTGAAAAAATATTTTTACAGTAGAATGTTAGCACAAGAAAACTTTTTTTTTTTGCCCAAATTCCTTTTTTTACACCATCAAAGATTTCTTGGCACCCCAAAAATGGAGCACACACCTGCTGTAGACTGAGCAGGGGTAAAGGGGCAGGAGTGGTGTGTGCTGATGGACAGACAGCGGAGAACACAAGGAGACATTGTTGTGGATTCACTCAAGGTCAGCCGCGCAAGAGTGTGCCAAGTCTCCTCCACAAATACACCACATACCACGCTAAAGCCTCAATATTCACAAATAACATCTGCAAACCAAACATTTGCATCCAAACGCAACAAAAATTGCCTATACCTTTCTTACTTTCTTGACATATGCGATGAGAGAAAGTTAAGTCTTTAAAGAGGCCATATGATGCTTTTTTGTTTTCCTTTAGCGTGGAATGTATCTGTTTGTACATGTATCAGATCTGCAAAGTTACAAAGCTCAGTCTCCTACAAAAGGGGTTTATTCTATCTCACAGAGAACACTGATCTAGACCTGCCTAAAAACCTTGATCAAAGTCCAGTTACTACTTCCACAAACGTCTACGTACCATTATGACTTATTAGCATAATGCCCGCCCAAGGCATACGCAAAAAAAAAAGAAAGCGAGGTTTCAGTGATTGTAGAGTTGTCGCCATGTTGTGGTGTTCCAATGTTGGTTCCAATCGATCTGGGGTGTGTTTCCCGTACAACAATGTAACTCAGTGATTAACTACCATAGTACGATGCATCTTTGGAGAAACTTACCAACTAGGCACGACTGTTTTTTCAAAACATGGTCGCACCTCTGTCATTTGAACCACAAGTTGACTCAAACTGATACGGTAAAACCAACGACATTAATAACTGTGTTTACAGTTGATTTAGAAGCATTGGAAGCTGAAACTCGTGATTATGGTAATGGGCCGTTACATTTCTGATGCATGCTTGAGGTGTTTGACCAATCACAAACCACTGGGTCAGCTGGCCAATCAGAGCACTCTGGGCTTATTCGGAAGGAGGGGTTTTTTAGAAACCGGGACACAATCAGAGCGTTTTAGACAGACTGGGAATAGAGGTGCTGCAATAATGTACAGCAGGGGTTCCCAAACACATTCCTGGATCCTCCCCAACACTGCATGTTTTCCATGTCTCCTTAATCAAACACACCTGATTCAGATCATCAGCTCATTAGTCGAGACCTGATCCAAGGCGGTGTGTCAGACAAAGGAGACATGCAAAATGTGCAGTGCTGGGGAGGCTCCAGGAATGTGTTTGGGAACCCCTGATGTACAGTATGTGAAAAATAATGTGTTTTTTGAACATTAAAGCATGTTAACCTATTATAGTACACCCAATAAACAGAATAATGACCTTTTAAAATAGCATCATATGACCCCTTAAAAGGAAACTCCACCAGGATAAATTAATTCAGATAATACAAATAAATCAGGCTCATGGGAATAACAGTACCAGCCTGCACAAGATCAGTTTCACTGTGCTACGATCCCAGAACAACCTTCTCATTATTAATCGTTGATCACTTTTACCCTCATTATGACATCCTTGCTGCAAGCCTTCATGCACAACAATTATCAAATCTATGATCTCTGCTTTTCTTCAACGGCGTGAAGAAAAGCAATGTCAGTTAGTATGGTAATTTCATACCCCAGAACAATCCTGGATCTCAGGTGATCTATCTTTCTGGGAACATATAGAATTATTTCATTTTCCCATTGGGAATTCTTCTACCTTACTTTTCCATCTTCTTTTATTCTCTCCTGTCCTTATTTCTTTCTGTTGGCCTCCAGATGTCAGCATCAGAGGGAGTGTCCACACTTCTCAGCAGTGTCTGACACTTCTCACAACAGCGATAACAGGCCACAAAATCGCCCTTCAACTGTCCGCACTCCTGGTGATGTCACTGGCAAATTATGGCTGCTCGGAATCTCCCTCTGACCCAAACAGATACAGACTGATTCATCAGGGGAAAATGTAAATTCTGCCATTATTCACTTCCCTTAAAGGGGTCATGAATTGACAAAACCAACTTTTCCTTGAGCTTTTGATATATAAGAGGTCATCGTACTATAAGAATATCCTGTAAGTTTCAGAACTGAAAACTTCCTTGTTAGTCCAATAAAAGCTTTTATTGACACCAGGCCTGGCGAATGAATGATCCTGGAATGTGCCTATCATAGATAGTTGAAACCCCGCGTCCGCAGAAGAAATCAATGCAAATTATGTACATTGCAATGTTAGCCCCACCCACTGGTGTGTTAGTGAAATGACGAGGAGAGAAGAGCGATACAGGACTAAAAATAACATTACCTTTCAAAGGATCCTAATGCTAGGAATATGGTTATTTATTTTCAACAATGTGAACGTCTCAGTTGAGCTTTATTTATTTGTATTCGGTACATTTCACTGTGGATTCTTTGGTAAATCAATCGCATTTCGGCGCAGGCTTTGCAAACAGACTTTTACAATATGGACACGACAGTAGTGCAACAATATGTAACTGTTAATTATAATGCCTTATCTGATATATCATGGTTCATGTACAGTCAGATGTTCTTTGTCTGATGTGTCAGTAAATCAAACCAGTGACTAAACGGTCAACTTCACGTTGTTTCTCTTAGTAGGATGAAAATAATCTGTTATTTAAATGGTGATTAAATTATATATAGAAAGTTATCAAAGAACGCTCCCTTTACAATCGCTGGAGCTGTCAATCAAACAGCGCAGTTTTATCAGTGACTGAGTTCTGGACTCATGCCAAAACTCCCTTAGTTACATCGTGTTTGCACTGTTAGTTATGATGAAAGCATTTGTTAGTGTGCAGAAATTGAGTTGCAATCACAAGATCACTGCTTTCATGCGCTCAGTAACATGTCTGTGACACTTTTCACTATTAGTTAACCTTGAGAGCTGTAATAGTAAAAATGTGATAAAAGTTTTTGAGAGAGTAATACTTAGCTATTTCATATTGCAAAGATGTTAGCCAATCACAGCAGTGGGCTGTGATTGGATTAAAAGTGGTAGTGTAGACCTAAAATAATCCAATCATCAGGAAAACATTAAGCATGTAAACACTTAATTCTGACTATTTTCTCAATAAGATTAAAAAATACCTTGCACACATGGCATTGCCCTGGTGTATGTATGTATACGTTTAACGCCTTATGAACATGCATATTTACGTCCCACATCTTACAAACTGGTCAGTGGAGATGACTGAATACTTACTAATATTTGCTAAAAAAAAAAAAGCTCTTGTGACATATGTGTCATTGTTCTTTCTTTCTTAATTTCTTTCTTTCTTTCTTTCTCATCATGTCAAAAATGGCAGTGACATTATCACAGCGACTTTCTCCAGTGTTGAACTGCACATGCACTGAGGTTTTGTTCAGAATACATGTAAAGCACGTGTAAATGAATATGTGAATATCAGATTGCAAGGTTTCAAAAAACAGAACTTTCAGAATCGGATTGATTCATCCTGATTTACGAAAATTAGCGCATGTAAACATACCTAATGATGACAAAACTATGCCGTTAAGAGACATATCTCTTAATCTACAGCCTTACTAATACATCAACTAATCGTAGCACTGATATTTAAAGCTAAGGTAGGCAGTTTCGGAGAGGCTAGCGATGGCAAGCTAGCTTTGAAAGCATAAGATCCCACCCTCCCTTTAGAGCATCTCCAAAGCCACGCCTCCTCCAAAACACATGAACTCGCACTGCAGAGTCTGCAAAGCGTCACGAGAGACGACGTTAAATTACCTCAAATTGTCCCAAAGCACATAACATTACAATAACAATGAACATAAACAACTTACAGAGCCCATACTTGTACCACCTGACTGCTGCAGATTCATTTCGGCGTTGATAGTGTTGACACAGAAACGCATAAATCCGAGTCTGAGGACGTGAACAGCTCCAAGTCAAACGTCATGGTTGCCATCTCGTAATTATGGTAATTATAACATGGCGTGAACGCAGCAAAAGCTCGTTGTTTTGGTTCAAGAGGAACTGTAATCGGTGGCTGCTGTTTGTTTGTGGCACTCGGTGACTGTCTGTCTACAACTCTGCATAGCGCTGATGACGTGTGATGTCTGTGCGAGCAGGATGCGTGGAGGTATGGAAATACATGTTGACAGACAGGTAGAACATCCTATCATTGCATTTGGGACGAATTATAGCAATTCATTTATGGTACTGAGATTTCTACAGAAGATGTATATGTATATGTTTTAATATTTAGATCACTTCTATTATTGATTGCTGTCAGGATGTGAAGAGAGTTTCAACCAGAATAACAGAAAGTGTTTATGAAAAACAGCCCTAGCTTTACATTTATTCATTTTGCAGACGCTTTTATCCAAAGCTTTAACTTATATTCCACAATAGAGAGCAGTATCACAGCATGATCAGAACAAACACACATTTATAGAGAGCTCAGAGGAATGTTCTGGTGCGCTCATGTCGGTCTACAGACATTACCCCGAAAATGGGATGTTTTGCTATACTAGCACTTTGATTCAGTGTACACAGGCGCAGGATGCAGTTTAAACTGTCTTACTTTTCATAATCATGCTTGCAGTAAAGCAAGCGGTCCCGGCAGTAGCAGGTCCCGCTCAGCGCGCTGCGACATACCGCGCACTTGACACACGTCTCATGCCAGGACAGTTCATTGACGCGCAGGAGGAAGCGGTCCGCGATGGGAGACTCGCACCCTGCACACACCTCACCTCCTCCCACATGCTCTGATGGAGAAGAACAGAACAGGTGTCGGCTGACAGGACACAAACAAACGTGCCATGAGGGACTCAATACACACACATTACAGCATCCTTATTAATAGGCAAAGATTAAGTAATGATACATGAATAATAAAAGCTTTGTGGGTTCAATAGGCAGAATATTCACCGTAAGGAGTGGCAGAGGGGGCCTGCTGAAGACATGATTGGTTTTCTTCTGTTTTCATTCCGTTCCTTCCTTCTTTGGAGTGCTGACTGAAGACCAACAACACAACAAAGGAAACTCTCATATATAGAGACACAATCAGATGTGGTAATATGGAATTATTGTGAGATGATTGTAATTGCTTGTTGGTTTTGTCATGTTTTATTAATATTTTTACATGTAATGTCAGTACAATGCACTCTGTAATGTAAAGTGATCACATTTTTGCAGCATAATCTGAGGAAATAGAGCAAAAGACAAAATCAGGTCCAGTGTGGGTTTTTAATGGGTTTTAAACATTAGTCATTTTAATTAAAAAAAAAATAGGTTCTAGGGTAAAAAATGGTTGACTGTAAGTTACCTCATCATATAAAATGAAAAATATCATATTTAAAAATAGCCTACATGTAATTTTACTGTAAAAACGTTTTCTATATTGTAATAGATGTATGTATATTAGCATATAGATGTGTGTATATATAGCCTTAAAAAGTAATGTATACTTTCTTGGAACAATATTGCTGAAATTATGTTTTTATAAGTAAAAACTGTCTTTAAATATTTATGGGGATCTTTATGATTTGGGATATTCTCACAATTCCCTTCATGAAGAATGCATCACATCACATCATGTTTTCTTATTTTGTTATCGTTATATAGGAGTGCTTTATATTGCATCGTGTGCAGTTTAATTAATTCTTACTGCAACATTTTAGTCATATGTGTAAACTGAAGGTGTTTTTTTGTGTTCTGCGCCCTGTCTATGTTATCAATGCTCTCGGTTGCTGGAGAAGCCAGTTTTGTTGACCTTTAAGTCGCCGTTATTTTCAGTAGGCTATAGATTTTACTAAAGAAAAAATATATAGGCTATATACAGGCCAAATATGTTAGTATATACCAACACTATATGATTTAAAGACATATAAGGTCAAGAACAATATAGATGTAGGCTAATCTCTAAATGCTTGGAACAATGTCAAGTTCTGCGTCGACGCTGCCATTTTATTTTACGTAAATTTAACATTTATTTACAGCGCACTCTTCATAGCCTACTCTTTCTCTCTTATTTGTTTGTAGTAAGACGTAACCTTTCCTTTTATTTTGTCTTATTGCTCAACATGTGTTCTTATGGAGCTCGTGCAGGTGAAGTGTCCGGTAGAAAGGCGCGCGGCTTCGGAAGCGACACTCGCAGATGCTTTGGCACAACTAAACAACGCAAAAAAAAAAAAAAGATCAAGTCTTTTCCGGTCCAACGCCGTCGCCGTCAGATTTAAAACATTGCTTCTGAAATAACGGATACCGGTTCTCATTAATGCTTTGATTATTGCAGCCTACTTTAGAATTGCAGAAGCGTTATCATTAATAAATAACACAGGCCTATTCCAGATTTACACTCACTAAAACAATCGGATGTCTGCAAAATGTCTGAAAAGAGGGAAATCAAAATCCTAATTTTTGGTAGCCTATTTCATTGTCTAAATTGATTTTAGAATATTCTAGTTGTATTTTTTATTTGCTTGGTGTTTAAAAATTTATTATTATTATTATTATTATTATTATTGTTATTATTATCATCATTTCGTTTTTTTCTGCTTATCAAAAACCCATTTTCCTGAAAATTGAAAAGTTGCATTTTCCTCATGGTTGAAATCACACACCGCGTGTCTGATCTCTTTCCCTATTAATAATGCAGTTAATTGCATGAGTTGATTATTAAAAATACAGGAACTCATCACACTGTGATATTCTGTGATTAGCTTTTTCTTTTTTTAATTTTTTTTTTTTTTTTTACGTAGGCCTAGTTATAAATGTTATTAAACCTTGCAAAATATTTTTAAATCCTGTCTGTTAAATTTACATAGCCTTTAGCCTAACCTTTGTTGTATAAAGGGAATATTATGTTTTAATGATTACTGCGATAGGCCTGACAGAAACAAATATCAACTTATCACTCAAATTATTTCAGTAAGTAGACTAATAAATAGTCCTTCCTTTACGAAATATTAATTGACGCAATTTGATAGGCAATTGATGATTTCGTGATTTGATAGTGTCCATTTAATTTGGTAAAGTTTAGTTTTAATTTACAATCGAATATGGTCCATGCCATGACAGTTTTCTGTGATGTGATATAGTGGAAACGTAACAATATCGACAGGTTTTTTTTTTTTTTTTGGGCGAATGAGTGAAAAAGCGGCGCTTACGATTATGGTGTCAATTTGACCATTTTTTTTACTCAAAAAACCAAACCATTTACAAACTTACAGGAAACGAAACGTGCTTGAATCCAGTGACGTATATAACGTGCTCAATTTTTTAACCAGTTTTAAAATTCAAGATATTTTAGGCTATATTTTGTACCAAATTATCAACTAGGCTATAACTAATGAAAAATATGTCTTTGCGGGGAGTTTAGATGTTGGTAAATGTCAGATGTAAATGTTTTATTTAAATTCTGTTTGTTTGTTCTAAAGTCCTAAAATAGCTATAAGAGAAAAGTTTCTTTGCTAAATGTTTGACAGTTTTACTAAATACAGACACGGTAGGCCTATTAAAGTTCGTTACCATGGATAATTCATTATTAACACCAGCGGAGTTAAAATTGAGCATTTCTGTAAAATCGCAGTGGACAATATGCTATATTTAGTGAGAAAATAGCGTGCGGGTTTCTATGTGAACACAGTAGACAGAGAAAAAGTTCAAGTATCAATTTTGTCTCATTTTAGATGATAACAGGTGATGCTCAGACTACCTGCGTCCGCTTACCTTGTGCTGAAACACACTCCTCCTGAGATTTCTGTTGGTAACATCAAAATACCTTTGAAGAAGAGGACGGGCAACAGTGCTCCAAAAGCCAAACTTTAGTATTAGCTATAGTCCAAAATGCACGCAGTGGCGCAAACGCATAGCCAGACTGTGTGTGATGTTCAGGCGCGCGCTTTATGTGATGGAGTGAAGACTCGGGCTGCGCGCGCACTATCAATGACTGCTGGAGGAGGGTGAGCTCAAGGAGGGGTGCAAGAAGAAGAAGAAGAAGAAGAAAACACGAGCATTTACAAAGTAGATGTGGCCTATTGTATCTGGCAACGAGTATCTCGCTGTTCTCTTTCAGAGGAATAATTTATTGTCTGACTTTTTCAATAAAAAGATTGGTAAATTACATACGTCAGCCTGTAGGTAATAGTAGCTGTAGCTAATAAACTCAAACTTTATATCCTAAAGAAGATCATTAGACTTCAGATGAAAGACATAGGTCTATTTTTGTACATAATAGCCTATTGGTCTATTGAAAGTTACAAACAAAAACAAGTGTTCAAGTTGTGAATGAACGTGTCAATTTGTACGGTTGAAAACAGATCCACACAAGCCAATAGGCAGCTAGCATAATGTTCGTTATAGGCTAAATATGTTATCAAATGTGTCATTTGATTATAAATAATATAATCGTGAATATAAATATGTTTTAAAGACAATGACAGAATGAATTTGTAAAAAAAAAAAAAAAAAAAAAATAGCCTAGCCTATCAAGAGCTACAGTGGGAAAATGCTTAGTGCAGGCCTGTTAACAAAACAATGGCGAATATGGAAGTTCAGGTCATTCTTGAAGTATTTAATAAACCCAACTGATAGCTAAAGATTAACTCGAACATGACATCAAATGCAATGCAGGTCCATACGCGTCGCGTCTGCCATCTAGTGGCCAAATAGTGGCACCGGCGTAGTAAATATTATGTATAGGCTAACGTAGCATGTAAAGCAGTCAGGCCCTGATGTGGTCTAAATAACAGTTCTCCTCAGTGATAATAATAAAATGCCTCACTCACTGTGTTTTTTTGTTCAATGACTCCTCAGTGTCCAGTTACTCTGTGTTACTATTTCATTGTTTTATTAGTTGACCTCTGATTAACCGACGTTTACGGCTTTGTCACGTGATACATGTTACTTGCCTTAACGCTGTTCTGGATCACTGGTGTATACGATAACTGGATTAAAATTATTATTATTAAGATTCATAACATAAATTTCAGAATGACCTAAGAGGCTAATTTCAGTTCACGTCAGGAACCAAAGAGGGTGAAACATATAACTTTATGTCGATTCTATTAACTCATTTCCAACTCTCGAACTAAAGACATGTTAAGTATTGTATAATGCAGCAATTTTAGTTAATGATATTAAAGTTATTATATTGTAGAGAAAATCTTTTTCCTGTTTCTTGTTCTGTGGTTGGGAGGAAAAAACAGCCAGTTTTTGTTGTTGTTGTTATTATTTCCATATATTGCATGTTCATCCCAAAGGAATCATGTTTCAGCATCATACATCTATACAAGACAGGCTGTCTATGTATAACAAATAAACAGGTAAATCTGTGCCAAATTTCCAGTGAGAGTGGAAGTGATTTAACTAAACTGTACGTCAAAAGCCACAAAGCAGGAAAACTAAAAAATGTACAGGACATAGCCTACCAAATTCTGTGGCTTTACAGCCTAAAATTGGATTTAATCCAGTGAATTTAAGGAACCCCATCACTGAAGTAAACATATTAGTTCTGCCTCAGTCAGTGTCAAACAAAATGGAGCTGCTCGCCCTTCCCCGAATCACAGCGTTTTAGCCTCAGTCCAGACAGAACCTTCTGTGCCGTTCTCTCCTCCGTCGGACGCCTCCTCAAGGATCGGATCAGGCGCTCTCTCCCCCCCAGGGTGTTGTTCGATTGGTTGGTATTTCGTTGGTCTATTTGGCCCACATGTTCTTTGAATGAAGAAGCTACTGCTTTAACCCCCTCATCCGAAACCGTCCTTTTTACCCCTGCGTGAGGTGCAGTCTGACTCCCAGGGGTGTATCCAGTCTTATTCTGTGGGCCAGGGGTCTCGTGTAATCGTGAGTGAGTTTTTATGGGGGTCTCAGGATCAGGAGAAGAGCTGCGGCTGCTGTCTGCACTTCCTGACACAAGTCCTTCCACGCTCCCAGAATTGTCCTCGTCCCGTGACTGAGAGCCTGCTTTACGTAATTGTGCTCCTGCCGAACCCTGTCGGTAATACTTGACTGGCTGCCTGCTGAAGTGACCCCTCGACTGAGTTTGTAGTTGACTTTCTGCAGCCTGCTCCAGATGCCCCTGAGGAGATGCTGTCACCCTCATAGCCAGGACTGGAAGATGTACAGAACAAAATGAGCCATTTATTCACAACAATATAATAAAACAAAACTTTGCATTTGAGTTGTTTAGTATTAACAAGCATAATCAAAATGTGTCATTTAGACTACAAAAATCATTTGTTTGCTTATGACAACAGGAAGCAGAAAAAGAATCCACAATGCCACAGAAACACAGAGCGAAAAGTTTGCGTAAGCAGCCAGCTGGCATTGAATTTTAATGTCTTTTAAAGCCCGCCTACCTGCTCTCTCATTGGCTTCTGGGCTCAGCTGGTCCATTGCTTCATTGGATGATGACTTGTCAGAAATATAACCCTCGCTTGAATCTCTCTTGATAGTGCGATTCTGTTAAAATGATAAAAATTCTGAATGTAAGTTGACTAGAGAGCCATTAAGGCAGAAGAATCATTTAGATTTTTTAAGTATTATATTGTAGATAAAGTGTCAGTGACACATTTAAAAGATTTATAATGTAAACTGGTTACATAGACTATCGCTTAAAAGTTTGGGGTCTGTAAGATTTTAAGAGGTTTTCTTTTTAAGGAAATTAGTATTTTATCAAATGTGATAGTAAAAGTTAATAATCTATTTCAAATAAATGCTTTTCTTTTGAACTTTCTATTAATCAAAGAATCATGGAAAATGTGTCACGGTTTCAACAGAAATATGAAGCAGCACAACTGTTTTCAACATTGATATTAATAAAAAATGTTTCTTGAGCATCAAATAATCATATCAGAATGATTTCTGAAGGATCATGTGACACTGAAGACTGGAGCAATGATGCTGAAAATTCAGCTTTGAAACATATATATATATATATATATATAAAACATATATTCAAATAGAAAACAGTTATTTTAAATTGTAATAATTTACAATTACAAATTAATTCACAATATTACTGTTTTTACTATATTTTTGATCAAATAAATGCAGCCTTGGTGAACAACATAAGAGACTTTAAAAACATAAAAAAAAATCTCACAGAATTTACATTTATTATAATATTATATATCTGCCAGTCAGTGCTGGTAATATTAAATGTGCTGCCCTATTTGTAAGAAACCACTAGCCTACTAAGACAATCTTAAGCTTTGGAAAACCTGCTAATCAGAAATTCTTGTTTAAACTGTTCTAGTTAGATGAGACTAGGCTAATAGCTATTATCATCCTCCAGGCTTTTCTAACAACTTGTTGAGGAGCCCCGGCACTGACTAAAAGCACAGTGCAGCAGAAGTAAGACTCTGACATAAGCACAAGCACACAGACAAGCAAAAGTAATCATCACAGAATAAGCGTTTAATCCCTCCAGGCCTTTCCACAGGCACGGCGGGACAATTCAGGCCCAAGCAGAGCAAGAGCGGCTCAAGCAGATCAAGATGAACTCTTTCGTCCGCACGAGCACATCCACCTGAGGTGAGCTTTTAGCATCGTCATGACAACAGGCAGCTTAAAGCACGGACTGTGTTTATTTGACTTACACCGTGTCCTAACCAGATGCGACACGCGATGAAAATGATCTTTTAAGATGTTTTGTCCTAACCAGCCGCGGCGGCGATACGCGAAGAGCGACACGGGATTTTAGAAACGGTTTCTATTTCTGCGACGTTGTGGCTGGAACCACAGCATCGAAACTATGACTGATTATGAGCTTTATTTAATCTTAAAAGCGTCTAATATGAGCTTGAATGTTATTTTGCGTGACTATTATAGCCGTACTGTCTGGGAGCAGCAATGGATAATTCACCTCAGATCTTGAAAATAAATGAAAGGAAATGAGAACGTTCAAAGTGTGAACTAAACAAGTGTATTCTATGACAAAGATTGTTTGAGTCATTTAGCATGTATTTTTAATATTATTAAAATGGTTTTTATATTTATTATTATCCATTTGATTGCGAGTTAAAGTCACCATGAAATCAAAATGGACAATTTTTAATTAATATATTTTATAATATTATAATATTTTTGGATTTATTAAAAAAAAATTCATGTGCCCTAGTAATCTTTAATCAAAATAACTTCCCCTCCATCTTGCAGCTCATCTCTTCTCTGATGACATGTGTACTGGCGTGAGGGCGGGGCAACCTGTCACTCACATGAGATCCACCAATAGCAAACCCCAACCATCCAATCAATTCCCCATGGACAAAAACAAGTCCTGCCCTACATTTTTTCTTGTTCCAGAAGCCGTTTCCCTTTAATATGCATCACAATAGGGAAGAAAACACTCGGTGCGTTCAAGTCTTCCTGGGAAGTTCGTATTTACAACGTCAAGTGCGTTAAAGTCACTTTCGTCAGCGCAAGATGGCGGTGTACCTTCTCTTAATTTTTTTTAATTAGGTTTTTTAACTCTACTTTTAGAAAATAAAGAATGCACATCAGGTAAGTTTTGCTTTTTTGTTTTTATTGATGAAAATTTAATATCACCTAAAGACGTTGCATCCATACGCCATGTTTCTCACTGACACGCCCCCAACTCGGAAACTCATAGCAAAAAAAAAATCCTGAGTTTCCCACTCGTAATTACGACTTTTATGGTGCCATGCATGTGCATTCAACTCATAAATACAATCTTTCCGACATGTCTTGAATGCACCAACTATCACAACTTCAGTTTCATGCCGATTTTAAGTGCGCTTGCAGAGAGAGAGAGCCCACCCACATGCTCTTCTGATTGGCTGTGATATTTTATTGATATCGACGCATCTCGTAGCCGTGTCGTGTCTGGTGTCCACAAACAAACTGCTTCTCGCTAGGATCTCATCGCATCGCGTCTGGTTAGGTGTTAGTGTGGAGCTACTGATTGCGTGAAGTCATGTTCTTATTTCCTACCTCCAGTGAGCGTGGACGTTCCCTGGATGCAGCTCCGGGGTCCTGTGAGGAACTGCTGGCAGGAGAAACGGGACATGTCGCTCTGGGTGGGGTGTCTGGGAGGGGTGCCGTGGGAGGCGGTGGCGGAGGTGTGCTGGATCTTGTTGCGGAGCCGAATACTTGGTCATAGTGTGAGATCATGAACTCCACGAGAAGAGCCTGATAGCTGGTTTCCAGAAGAGCGATCATCGACACGTCGCCCGACACCAGGGGCCGCAGGAGCGTGGGGCCAAACACGATGCCCAGGTTTCCTGGAGACATTTTGTTGTCTTCGTATTGTTCTGCAACCCTGAAGAGAAGAAAGTGAAGGATTAGTAGTGAACTACGTCATTTAGATGAGCTTTAATGTACAGTAATTTCACACAAGATGGTACCTGTTCAAGTGGGCCATCATGTGCTGCACTGTGTTGTAGTTACACAGAGGCAATCGACCAGTTAGCTCTCTGAGTTTGACCACAATACTCTCCACAATCCCTACAGTTTCGGCAGCATGGTCCTTTTCACTAAGCCTCTGAATCTCCTTACCCGTGTTGATGAATTCGTTGTAAAGGTCAAAGGTGAGTAACGGCTCTGGAAGCTGTGAAGAGGAAGACGGGGTGTTGGCACCATGAGGGGTTTAATCCCAAAATATGCTTTAAGTAATGAGAAGATTACTGTAAGGTCCTTGCACACTGAGTCTTAAATTTTCGTATGCGTTTTTTTGTATTCGTCATCCTAAAAATCTGTGAAGCACAGAAACCTTTCACACTGATGTGTATTAATTAATCTGCTGCAAAAAAATTCAAAATACAAAATGGAGTATTCAAGCAGTGAGGAATTTGTTGTCCTCTCTCTTCTTAAAAAGAGAAAAAGAAAGAGGAAATATTGGGTCCATCCAATCCTGAGATCACGTAGAGAAGAAGGAGAGTCCCACCTCCTTATCAAGGAGCTGCGGGATAATCCTGTGCGATTCAAAGTTTACTTCAGGATGTCAGTGGCTCAGTTTGATGCTTTGCTAGTGATACTGGAGCCACATATTAAAAAGAAGACCACCAATTTCCGTGGACCATTTGATCCTGACAGAGACTGGTAGTATGTCTAAGGTATGGACACACACACACACACCAACTGTGGCATCGGAAAGGTGTGCGGCAGGCACTGAAACCATAGATTAGGCTAAACACCTCTCAAAATGCTTGCTATGGATGCAAAAAATACAGAAAATTGAACCAGATCTGAATTTTTTCATGACGGGCGAATGTTTTGGAGGCAGTGTGTAAACGTGATTGACACAACGTGAGGCCATATTTATTTTTTAACGTGTGAAAATTTCAGACTCAGGGTGCAAGGACTTTAACAGTGGAATTCCTATTGAAAAACTACATTACCCATGATTCTGTAAAATAATCAGAGAATCACAACAAGCAAATGGCATATTTTGCAATAAATGTAAAATATATTGTTTCTATATATAAAATATAAATCTTTAGCTCAATAGTTTTGTATTCGTAATATAGTAATATTTTAGTTTATATAATTCGCAATGCTTCATGGGATTGTAGTTCTTTCCCTCATAAGAAGTCTTGTAATTTTGTCTTTTTGCCCAGTTTTTAAATAAAAGTTTATGTTGTGATTCACCTCGTAGATGGTTGGTTTGGTTCATGGATTATAACTCTTTCACAAAGACTTTTTAAAAATCCCTATGGGAAAAATTAATGGTAAAAAAAATTCTTCCGGAAACAAGGCTGCTGAAAAAGTAAGCGGGCACTTTTGTGCTCCATTTCAGACTAGATTTTTGTTTTACTTGAACTCGCTCAGAAAATGTGAACTTTACTCAAGAATCCTTTTTTACCTCTTTGAAGAAGTGCTTGAGTACGGAGGTGATGTCATGCGGTGAGAGGTCACAAAGGTCAACTTGGTCTTTCTGGATTTCAAAGGCCTGACATAACTTTAGAATGCGAGGTTTGGAGCCACTGATTCTGTACACTCCCTATATACAGAGACAAGAACATAAGAGTGAAGACAACTAGAAGAAAATATGATTGTTTGCTTGTCCATAAAAGGCTGTATCCTTTTGAGAGAAAAGTCCTGTTTGGGGGATTTATTTTCTTGTCATCTGGCAACCCCAAGCAGGAAAGATAATAGTCATGATTCCGGCCAACAACTTGCCCCATGATTTGCGGTTTCATTCATGTCTGTAGTAAATCTTTATTTAAATCAGTAACCCAAAAGGCTGGAATACACTACACAACTTTTGACCAGATTTTCACCAGATTTTCATCAACACTAGTTGATGTATGTCAGTCAGTCTGCAGATTTTGGGCAGTCAGAGAAATCTCATAGTGTATGATGGGCACAGACTCCATTTTAGCTTCCTACTATGATTTCATCTAGTCAGAGGATACCAAACATATCAAAGTTTGATGTAGGGCTGCACGATAATGGATAATCATGATTATTTTGCTCAAAAATTATAATCTTGATTATTAATCACAATTATTATTATTTATGAGATTATTTTATTATATTATTTGAAGAACAAATATATATAATTTTATATAATTATATCACCATGCATGTGCATGGTTGCCAGATTAGGAAGATTAAAGCCGCGTTTCCACCGCAGGAACTTTCCCCAGGAACTAGGGTCTTTGTGGTGGTACTCTGTGTGTTTTGACCGCAGTAACCAGGGTCTAACTGAAGCTCTGGGTAAAAAGGGCTTGGGCGCTGAACATGCTGATTGGTTGAGTTCACACAGCATTCTGATTGGCTGACTCCACGCAGCATTTTATTTCAACCACCATTTTTTAAAAGTCTGTTGCGGTGCGTGCAGTAAGAGTTGTTTGCTATTCGAATCGACATTGGAGTTTAAAAATAGGACCAATGGACCGACGACAAGGTTTAGGCTTTATTAAGCTTATATAAGGAGGACGAAATCCAGCGGGAACTGGAAAGTCGTACACAGTCCTACGTCACCAGACTTAATCTTCGTGGTACTTTAGACTGCGATAGAAACGTAAATAGCAACAGGTCTGGTGGAAAAAAGTTCCTGGGACAAATTGTTCCGGGTAATTTTGGTGGAAAAGCGGCTAAAGTAAAACACTGGGCAGAAAATGTATCCTTTTGAGAGAAAAGTCCTGTTTGGGGGATTTATTTCCTTGACATCTGGCAGCCCCAAGAAGGAAAGATAATAGAAGCTTGTGACCAATGCAAGATAACGGAAATGTCTAAATAAATGTAAAAAACAAAAACAACAACAAAATGTTTTCAGGACAAATAATCAGCAGGGCAAATATAGTGACGATTATTTTTAATTAATCGAGAGAAGCAGAAATCGTTATCACAGCCCTAGTTTGTTGTGTTCAGAACAACTTTAAAGTCTGGTAGTGTGTGCTCCTCAGATGTTTAGTGTATGATGCCCAGTTTTCCTCTGTAACCGTTTACAAAGCCGGCAAGTGTATGATGTCTACTGTTTCAAAATCTTTTCTTAGTTTAAAAGTTGCCTAATGTATTCCAGCCTTAAAACTAAGAGCAATAGTAAAAGTTGCCTTAGCAAGCACTAATAATACAGATCGGTGTTGGAGTGAGTCAACTAGTTTCTTGTCTCTCTCATTAAGACATTTTCACAAGATTAATGTTTTGTTCTATTCCTACCTGGACTCCGAGAGCCCTGTTCTCAATCTCTTCGGTGCAGCGCAGGACAACAAAGGGCACAGAGTCTGGGATCTCTCTGGGCAGCAGGGAGAACTCCATCCCAAAGATGAATCCCCTCCTGTGCTCACACTCCATCTGGCACACCTCCAGGCACTTCCTGTGGACTGCAAGGCCACACTGGCAAGAGAGGAGCAACAGTTAGTCTGCCATGTTCATCTATGGCTCTTTTCTTTTACTAACCAGTCATTTAACTGTCACTTTCATCACACTACTTAGAGCACACTTATTTATATGATCATATGATCGAGTTAAGTTAGCTTTACTTAAGTGAACAATAGAGCACAATTCTATTCATTTTTCTTCATAGAGAAATTGATTTTTTGTGGTAATGTATAAACCTTTCAAAGAATGACCAACCATGGGCTGATAAAATATGGTAATAGAAAATATGGTAAAAAACATTTAGGCCTGGTTTCACAGACAGGGCTTAGATTAAGCCAGGATTAGGCCTTAGTTCAATTAGGACATGTAAGTAGCTTTTATATACATGCCTTAAAAACATATTGTAAAAAATACTGTATGTCAGTGCAAGCTGCTTTCAGTTAAGAAAGCTCAAACATGTATTTTTTGTCTGAGACTAGGCTTAAGTCTTGTCTGTGAAACCGGGCATGCAACTTTTAAATATAACTTTTAAATAATGTTTCATTTTTTAATTCCTGGTGGATAATTACACTACCAATAATCCTGATGAGAAACTCACCTATCAGACAAGTCACAGTTACAGTGAAAAAATTCACTGCCCTGCGTCTTGCATTTTTTAAATGCACAACCATTCTGTATGAACGGCCCGTTAAACTCTCAATCAACATGTATTTCTGACCTTCAGTCTTTTTTTTTTATAGTGAATGACTTATCGTTTGAGTACATAACTCTCATTATTAATGCTTCAGTAGTAGTAGTAGTTAATTCATTAATAATGTTGATTAAACAGCCTTTTTCCTTTGTCGTTTTTCAATTTTCAAATGCTTGGAATCAAAGTTTGCAATTTATTTTGGAGCTGGTTGGATTGGTGCATCACTTAGGCCCCGTTTACACTAGTGCGTTTTCGTTTTAAAACGCAAAAGTTTTGCTACCTCGAAACCTCGAAAACGGAGACTTTCGAAAACGCTGGGTTGCGTTTCAGTATAAACGGACCAAAACGGAGACTTTTGAAAACGATGTAATGGCTGCCCACGTTCGTTCTGCGTATCCTTGATGACTGTGTAAACAATAACATGGAGACTGAACTGAGACTGAACGGCTTTGTTGTCATTTTTAGCAGTCATTGTGCAGTTAAACTCTGCATTTTTTTTTAATACTGCAGCTGCCTACATGCGCAAGATGCAACTGTTTACACTTGTACACGCATGCCCAGTGTGCACGAACGGTCATGTGACATGCGTTTTCAGCCATGTAGTGTAGACGGAGATCGTTTCTGAAACGCTGTGGAAACGCCAGTGTAGACCAGGATCGTTTTCATTTTAAAAGGCCGTTTTAAAACAAAAACGCACTAGTGTAAACGGGGCCTTAGTACTCCTTAGGGGCTTTTCACACAGAAACGCTCTTTTAAAACTTATTTTTAGAATGCTGTGTCATGTGAGAGACGCTGCAAAAGACACTAGGCGCGAGTGTAATGGTCAAACACATGCGTCTAGCTCATTTACATAGAGAAACTTCACTATGGGAAGATTTTTTTTTTAATGGCTATGAAGAAAATTAATTGGAAAAGTACTACCCAGATCCATAGCTGTAATAGAATGAAAAAGGACAACATATTCTGCACAGCTCAGATCTTTAACTAAAAGCCACAGGCCCTTATCCGACACTCACCTCCTCACACTCAATCCCGTTGACCAGGATGTAGTTGTCACATTGCTTACACTTGACCATCTTGCTCTTCATTTTTCTCAGTCTGTGGGTCAAGGCGGCACGTGATGCAGTTCGTGGTTTGCATGACATTCCGTTGCTATCAGATAAACCCTCTTCGCTCTCTGCACACAGATGAAGAAAAATCAACAACTGCATTGTCTGCCATTGAAATGCAGAAAGGGCAAAAAAAATCATACCTGCTTCTTGCAGAGCGTTCTCATCAAGATCATCTGAAGACATGGTTCCTGTGGAGGATGCCTTGGGCAGCTTACGGCTCCCATGAGCTTCAGAGAGGAGAGATATTAGTAGCTCATTTACAATATCTAGGTGGGACAGTAATAAAATGTTGCGAGAGATTTTATCTACCTGGACTGGACAGTGATTCAAGACTTCCTCCTGTGCTGTCTCGGTCACTGTGGCCAGGCCGCCCTGTACATCAATAAATAACATGAAAATGTTCAGCTTCACTTCAGCTGGACGAGTTATATGCAAGAAAGTTTATGACAGAAATCAGACTTACGGCCATCTACTAAACTGCTGCTGTGTTTCAGATCATCTGGTATCGCGTATAAATCTTGTTGGTAACTCGGAGCAGTGCTTTGTTTACGCCGACCTGTTGGTGGGGATCTGTGAAAATGAAAGGGGTAAACAGATGTGTGATGGTTATACAGAAATTCAACTCAAATGATGTGGTTGCATTTGAAGTTAATACACATAAATGAGCTTTAGTTGACTGCAGATGCTTTGAGGCAGAAATGCTTGAGCTATTACAGGCAATTGAAATAAACTTACCAAAGCTCCATTTCTTTGATCAAAAGCAGTGAAACTAGTCATACTGTTAAATATTATTACAATTTAAAATAACTATTTAAATATATTCTATAATGTAACTTATTCCTGTGATCAAAGCTGAATTTTCAGCACCATTACTCCAGTCTTCAGTGTCACATGATCCTTTAGAAATCATTCTGATATGATGATTTGATGATCAAGAAATATTTCTTATTATTATGTTGAAAACAGTTGTGCTGTTTCATATTTTTGTGGAAACCGTGATGGATTTTATCAGGATCCTTTGATGAATAGAAAGTTCAAAATATTTATTTAATAGAAATCATTATAAATGTCTTTACTGTCACTTTTGATCAATTTAATGCATCCTTGCTGAATAAAAGTATTAATTTCTTTAAATGAAAAAAATCTTACAGACTGCCTACAAGTTACAAGATATTCTTGTGTGCCCTCACCTCCTGCTTTGGGGGATGAACTCCTGGAACATGAAGTTCTGGAGAGGCTGGTCGGGCATGCCTTTTCCCAGGATGTACTGCAGGTAGGGTTCACCTGGCTCACAGGGCCTGCAGGTCAGCTCCAAGTTCTGGTAGCCCAGAGGAACCGGCTCAGTCTGCTGCCGCTGGTAATAGAACATGTTCACCGTTGCCTGACAGAAGATTAAGACAGAGACTTTGATCAAGAAGCCATGGATGAATATACAAATAAAAGTGTAAACTAAATACACTGAACATTTTATAAATAGTGCTAGCCAATGCAAAAGTCATTGCTATGTAGCTGAGTGGTTACTTAATAGTTCATATCAAAAGAACCCACTCTCTACTGTACTGGCCTCTGTGGCATTTTTGTTTTTTGATGATTGATAGACTTTCACTCTTTCCTTCGTTTTAAGTAAAGTATGTCATGTGGCCCTGTTTACACCTGGTATTAAAATGTGTTTTGGTCAATCGGATCACAAGTGGATTACGCTAAATACAGGTGTAACGGGGTTTAAAACATTTAGAGCTTGTCCACTTTCGACCACTTCCAGAGGTAGTCGAAAACGCATTTGACCGGATTGCTTTCGTAGTGAAAATTGCTCATGTGGTCAAATGTGTTTGAACAGCCACAAAAGACTGTCTACTCACTGCCTACTGACCTAATGCATAAACATAATGGGACACGCGCTAGCCAGACGGGATTTAAACTTTGTCGGCTGAAGACTTGGTATGGTTTGAAAACGAAAAATGTACCAAGCACAATGTTCTCTCACCATTCCTGATTTCTAACACACAGTGTTTGCCGGGGTCTTGCGGCTATCAGAGCAGAACGAAATCTGCTGCTGTCTGTATGTTTTTCCGTCATCTCCTTTTGAGTTCATATGTAAATTGCACAAGAATATTTCATCCATTAGATCGAAAGATCTGAAAAAAGTCCATACATTTACTAGGGCTGCACAATTATTTGAAATTAAACCGCATGCGATTTGGCAATTGGCTGTGATTTTTTATGCCCAGCTTCTCAGTGAAGTACGGCTAAATGCTGCTCCATCTGAAAGCCAGAGGGCGCTCTCACGCAGAAACTCCAAACATGCCTCGCAGAAGTACGATTTAACGCACGCAATGCTAATCAACATAGCCTTTATCACTGTATAGAATACTATGAAATAATATGTTGTGTGTCTTATTCTGTGTGAGAAGACATCATCTCACAGAATGATGTTTTCAAACACTCAACTGATGTTATGAAGTGAGTTTGGAGTAAAATCATGTTATTAAATGTTGTTTTTTGTTGGACAAGAGGTTCATAAATGCTTATCATGTTTAGAAAGATGTTTGACACGTGTTGCTTTTTCAAATGCACATTGTAAGAGATTCGAACTTGCAGTGTTTTCAGATGGAGCAGCATTTACTACTGATCACAGAGCTGTGCTTCACTGACAAGCTGCGCATAAAAAAAAATAATCGCAGCTGCGATTTCATAATCGCATAAGCGTGATTTGGGGTTAATTTCGATTAATTGTGCAGTCCTCCCTTCAATGAAATCAGGACAGAAGTGGTCGATAGTGGTCAAAACAGACAGATTAAAATACAAAATGGGTATGTGTCTCCCTCGTCTACTTGTGATCCGATCGACTAAACGTTTCTCCATGTATAAACATTTACTTTTTGCCTTTTAGCCTCCCAATCTGTCTCTAAAGGTGAACCCACCTCTTTCAGCACAGTGTCTCCTTGACAGATGAGCTTGCGGATGTGGACAATGATTTTGCGCTTCACCTTCTCCAGCTCTTTTTGATGGTTGTTTGCTTCAGACACACACTGCTTGTACAGCATCTCGGTCTCTGTAACCTACACGGTAGCAAAGCACAGTGATAAATATCATATTGAAGTCATAATTAACATGACACATATTTATACTTTTGGTTATCTGCATTATTAAAACAAGAAATACTCTGAAATGTTTAGGGTACATTTCATATGCATTGATGATAATAGTATTTTTTCTTCAGAACAATTTTCTTCAGAACTAGCATATTTTGTTTATTAAAGGGAAGCATATTATAATCTCACAAATTTTTGCACACCCTCTGTACTAGTTTGTTTAAAATTGTCTAAATGTCCCTTAAATTACAGGTTTTGCAGTGTCTATTTTTAAAACGAGTCAGTCTCAAGTTCAAAATAATAAATAAAAAATGTGTTAAATCAGTGTTATCTACATAAAATGTATTTCCTAAATCTAAATAATTCCGAAAAATAAGTTTTAAAATGTGATTTCCTAATTGAAGTTAAAATTACTTTTTCTTTAAAACGTGTACATTATTTAATAATTAAGGTAGAATGAGCCATATAATGATAGAACGAGCCATATACTCAAGATGACCTTAGTTTGGGCGTCATCTCTGGACTTCCTCCGCTTGTCCAGGGTCTTGTTACCCCCTGTTTCCTCTTCGGCTTTGGCTGTCATGGCTTTGGCCTTCTCCAGCTCCTCACAGCGCTGCAGGTATTGCTGTCGTGCCCTCTTCAGTGCAGACACAGCATCGTTCTAATCAACAAAACATTGGTCACATTACTGGAATGATACATGAATACACATACAGTATCAACCTCAGCACTAAGAACTGACCATCCTCTTCTGTTCTTTTGACCACTGCTCTTTGAATTCCCGTCGCCATTTGTCGATTTCGTTCTTCTTGGCCGAGAGAGCCTTTGGGATAGATAGTTGAACCCCACACGTCACATAATATATGTTACAGATTTCTTGCATTTGTCATAAACATTGATCAAGATGGATGTTTGTGCACCTGGTAGCAGCGCTGTTGTATGAGTTCAGCAGTGTGTTTGGCTGATGTGCTGCTACTGAGATCATGTTCCAGGGCCAGGGTGTAGATATACTGCAGAGGCATCATGTCCTGTGGAGTGTGTCCGAACAGATTTAACAGCATTAACGTGGACTGACAGTACACAACACGTTCCTTATGCAAAAGAATAGTTGCATTAGGGTGTTTAGTAACTTCTGGATTTTTTTTTTTTATGTCCCAGGGACAGGTTTTTATTAAATTTGATCATTTTTTTTCCCTTTCTTATATGAAAGCCACATTTAACATTTTACCATGATTATTTTTACTTATATATATATATATATATATATATATATAGGGTGAATTTAGGTTGATTGGGACACTTTTTGCTGTTGAGATGACTGGGAAAAAGTGTCCGAATCAACCTGAATTCACACTGTATATCGCTATTTTTATTGCCAATGTGTGAACAGCTTGTAACAAAACTTAAAAAATGAGACGTTTCCAGACTCCTAGATTGTCTATGAAAACCAGAATGATTTTTATGTGAAGGACTCGGGACGTTTTTGCCTGGAAAAGCCTTTCTTCCCTTTTGACACATGAAATGAATGATTATACAGTGTTCAGGATAATGTCGAAAGAGCTATTTTGTACTGTAATGCCAATGTGTTTGTTATGCAAAGAAAAGGGATTAATTCAAACTATAGTCTCACATATACGTTATAATCAAACTATCATAACAGTAATTACCTAATTTGTCGACATATTGCCTGTGAGCTTGTGCAAACTTTCCACATCGCTATGATCAGATGCTTTCTTAACTCTTTGTTTATTTTGCAGGCACCACATATTTACATGCATATAAATGTCGCTCTCAAAATCGTGGACGGCGTCAGAATGTTGGCAAAGGTATTTCCAAATTTTTTTTACTGCGAAGAAGAAAGAAAAAGAACTTCGTCGTGTGAGTATCGGGTCCTTGAATCACATTCAGCCTCAACTACATGTGCACGAGCAATAAGTTGCTGGCTGCAGTTCACTTAACCGCCACCGGTGTCGCTAATAACAAGGATTTCCTTTCATAAAAAAATACAAAAATGCTACAGAATTCTCCAGCATGAATGTATATACACTGCTGAACATTGTTAGTAGAGGAATAAACTAGTTAGAGTTTGATGTTAGAGTTTTATAAAAGTCCACAGGGCCAAACATGCCAATATACTGAATAAACTCTCATTACATGTTTTGCATAGACACACACACACACACTTTTACCTGTTGAGCAACACATGACTTGGCTGCATCTGCTGCTCTCATAATACTCTTTGCAAACTCTTGCTCTGCAAAACAAACAATATAATTGTCATAATCATATAGGCTAATGCTCAGAATCATAATGGTGTCTATTACTCCACATTTTGAATATTTGCGAAATTGACATGTGTAGAAGGAAGAGGTTAATAAGCAAAACACACCAAATGGAAAATACCACTGATAGAAATAGTTTGCATCTGTATTGATGGACACACAACAAAGTGCTTCAAAATATCAATACAACAGTGAGTGGACATTAGGTGACATAACTGTATGGGGCCATAACCCATTAGCATTACAGCTCAATGGAAAAATAGGATATTCAACATCACTAATTCCAGGAATACCACACACTGGGTAATGTACTGTATGCTTTTCCTCTTCTGTTCATTCATGATTATTGATTCTTGGCATTGGCTCTTATATAGCCTATTCTGAGTTTATGCACAGTCTTTTATTGCTCTTGCCATTTATCATACATGCATCTTCATGACTATGTTTCTTAACACACTTAAGTACACTTTTAAAAAGTATACTTTGTAAAAATGTCAAATTAAAAGATTTACTTTAAACAATAATTTAAATTATATTTAATAATCTTTTGTTGTGCATATATTTTGATGTGTTGACTTACATGTTAAGTAATTGATTATCATTTTAACTGTAGTGTCATTCAATATTACATTTAAAAGTCAAATATTTTAAATGTACTAAATTGCAACTTCATCATTACAAATATGTAATTACAAATATATTTAAATATGTGACATACAAGTTTCAATAGAAATGACATTAAAGTATATTTTAATGCTTGTCAGTACATTCGGCAGGATAATTTAACCACATTTCAAAGACAGTAAATTACAATATAAAGATGTGTTTAAGTCCTACGTCATTTGATAAAAAACACTCTAGGAGAAGTTTAGCTAATTGCATTTAATATAAATGTAAACTATAATACATTTTCATTTAATTGTTAATAACATGTCCAAAAACATTACATTCAGTTCACACTTAAGTATATATTTTTAAAGCATATTATTTCTGTAATAAGTACTCTTTTAGAAGTATGCTGAAGTGTACTTCTTTTCTACCAAGGGTAACCTAAATATAACCTTCCACTAGAGGGCGCTGTGAGAGATGACGTGTTAAAGGTTACTTCATCCTATTACAGGTGTTGTTCAGCACAAGTCATATTCTCTCAGAGATCCAAATTTAGATTCTTATGCTGTTTCCAGGAAGAGGTTTCTCGGCTTCTCTTCTAGGCAGAAACGATCTATAATTACTGGCAAACAAATCCAGCCTAAACATAATGTGTCAGCAGATTGAAAACAAGTCTAAATTTCAGTTTTCTGACAGTTGGATGTATGTTCTTCTATGTGAGTCCTATGACTATTTGACAGACATTAGTGTAATCAAAGCTTAAATTTAAAGCACTCACCCAGGCTGATTCTTTTGTCCATCCAGGTCAGCAGGTCTTTGGCATAACGGCACCACATTTTGGCGTACTGCAGGGCGAGCTCTACGCCACCCTCGCAGCGACAGAGGGTCAGGTCGGCATCCTGGGCTGAGGCGGAATACATCAGCATTAACGGATTGTATGCATGCCTTACTCTATGCAAACTAAACCCCACTCGGGACTAACAGAGGCTTGTCCTCAACCAGCTTTAACGATCCTGTAGTAGGTTGTCACTCATTACTCAGAGAATAAATCTGCTGTATCTTCATAGGATGTAAAGGCAAAGCTTTGGAAAAAAACTCAGTTGAGGTACATGCCCAAAATAACACAGACAAAAAAAAAAAAAAGCAACTTAATTGTTAAAAACAATGTGGATAAAGGTGATAAAAAAAAGTGTCGGAAACAAGCACAGAATCATAACATCTATGATAGTCAGAAGGAAAAGTCGAATCCCTGTGACTTTCCAGCACAATATTCCGGATTGGTAATTCAATATCCATGCAAAATGCCTGTATAGGGAGCTCCTGGGCTCGCTCAGTAGTGTCCAAAAGGCTTTGGGTGTGTGAGGATTTCACAGAGACCGAGACAGTTCACCCTCCCTCTGTCTGTTGTCTCCTCCCTGTGTATTAAATGCTAAAAATCTGATCTGATCAAAACCTCAGAACTAAAATCCTGAATTTTCTTCATCATTCCTCCAATTTCTGTTGGAATGCCTCTATCCCACTTGCATCCTACCGTACTTCCTGGCTTGTCATGTTAAAGCATGTGTGTGTGTGTGTGTGTGTGTGTGTGTGTGTGTGCGCACCTTTGGCACAAAGGGGAGGGGAAATAATCCAGGACAGTAGCAGACTGAATAGTGATGGTCTTTAGATTAGGGTGGGGTTGACTTCCTGATATAAGGATATAGATCTCTCATCATTACTTTACGGTCTTTTAAACACACTCTCTCTCATCAAATTCAGTTTGACGTTACTGTCACACATATTGTTAATGATTTTCTCAGCACAATTGTACACACAGGTGAATCTCATGGCAAGAACATATGCAGGTCATATTACACCCCAAAATCAATAAAAAAATATATATATATTAAAAGATATAAAACAATTAACCTATTTTTAAAAACAATATTTTTTTTGTATTGCGACACTGTGATACAATAACATTACCGTGATGTGAAAGAATCTCATTCTCATTTCTGTGATGTGAAAAAATCTCATTCTCATTACGTAAAGTGAAAATAAATCTCATTCTCAGTGTCATTACCATGATGCGAAAAATCTCATTGTCATCGATGTGAAAAATATCATTCTCATTACAATTATGCAAAAAATATCATTCTCATTACCATGATGCGAGAAAATCTCATTCTCATTACCAGGATGCGAAAAAATCTCATTACCATGATGCGAAAAATCTCATTCTCATTACCGTGATGCAAAAAATCTCATTATCATGATGCAAAAAATCTCATTTTATTTACAATCATGCAAAAATATTCTCATTACCATGATGCGAAAAATATCATTCTCATTACAATGATGCGAAAAATATCATTCTCATTACAATGATGCAAAAATATCATTCTCATTACCATGATGTAAAAAATATAATTTTACCATGACACGAAAAATCTAATTCTCATTACCATGATGCGAAAAATATCATTCTCGTTACAATGATGCAAAAATATCATTCTCATTACCATTATGTAAAAAATATCTGTCATTACCATGATGCGAAAAATCTAATTCTCCTTACCGTGATGTGAAAATATCATTCTCATTACCATGATGTGAAAAATATCATTCTCATTATATGCGAAAAAATATCATTGTCATTACAATGATGCCAAAAATATCATTCTTATTACCATGATGTGAAAAATATCATTCTCATTACCGTGATGCGAAAAATATCATTGTCATTACCATGATGCGAAAAATATAATTCTCGTTACCATGATGCAAAAAATATCATTCTTGTTACAATGATGCAAAAATATAATTCTCATTACCATGATGTGAAAAATATCATTGTCATTACCATGATGCAAAAAATCGAATTCTCGTTACCATGATGCGAAAAATATCATTCTCGTTACGATGCAAAAATATCATTCTCATTACCATGATGTAAAAAATATCAGTCATTACCATGATGCGAAAAATCTAATTCTCATTACTGTGATGTGAAAATATCATGCTCATTACCATGACGCAAAAAATATCACTTCTCTTTACAATGATGCAAAAATATCATTCTCATTACTGTGATGCGAAAAATATCATTCTCATTACCATTATGCGAAAAAATATCATTTTCATTACCATGGTGAGAAAAAAATCATTCTCATTACTGTGATGCGAAAAATATCACTTCTCTTTACAATGATGCAAAAATATCATTCTCATTACTGTGATGCGAAAAATATCATTCTCATTACCATGATGCGATAAAATATCATTCTCATTACCGTTATGCGAAAATATCATTCTCATTACCATGATGCGAAAAATCTCATTGTCATTACCATGATGCGAAAAATCTCATTGTCATTACCATGATGTGAAAAATATCATTCTCGTTACAATCATGCAAAAATATCATTCTCATTACCGTGATGCAAAAAATTCTCATTCTCATTGCGAAACAATTATGATACATTATTTAATTTGTAAAGTAAATAAGAACTATTTGACATTATACAATTTGGCATCAATTTGTTATGTTGATTAAAAAATATAATTATACAAAATTGTACAAAATATAATTTCTTTTACTTTTCATACTACTGTCTTTTGAAATTGAGGTGAAATATGGACACTTCTTTGTGAGATTAAACCACCCAAACTGGTGAATCTAAAAGGAATATAAATGATTCAATATGATATTTAATACGAAACAAAACAATAAACTCACAGTTTTCTCCAGGGAATTCATGAAATGTCTCTGCTTAGTCAGTCCATTTGGCTGATCAGATTGCTCACAGTGGGGGACAGAGAACTAGGCTAAGATGGCATAGGAATAAATTGTTGATACTGAAGTCTGTCTCAGGTGTACGTAATGAAGATGATGTGTTTTGTGAGTACAAGCGAAGGGATTGCCTCGAAGGTCACCATGCGGATGTTTTATTTAAACTTTGAGTGTTAGCATAATCCCTAATCTCAGCTAGCAAACAGCTATATGCTCACTGAGCAAGCAGGTCTCGCCAAGGTAGCACCCAAGGAAAGATGACATCAATATATTTTAATGCAGCATAGCTATTACGTAGTCAAAATATATCTCATCTCATCTTTGTTACTCATCCCTTCTTTATAATTTAAATTTTATATCTATTTTTTTTCTACTCCAAATTTTATATAAACATTACAGTTCTAATGCTAACATTCTTGCAAACATTGACTCTCCTTCCCATCTCTTTATAGTTCTTAGAGAGATGGATCAGCGGGAAAAACAGAGAGCAGCTGTCTGCCTGTTTAATCTGCTCTCTAACCCCCGTCCGGTGCTAATCTTGTTAGCAAGGGGCAATTAGTCCATGTGGCTAATTACATGTAAACAGTTGCAGGTTGAAGAACAGAGATTTAGTGGTGTGACATGATGCCTCCGGGCCTGATCAGTCACTTTTGCTTTGCTTTGCTCCTCTCAGATATCAGTGCTGTCTATTTCCGAATGATGGCCAGAAGACTATATGTCTTCTGTAAGGTTCAATACGAATCCGACTGGATGTATGATATTCATTCTAATATTTATGTGAGGACAAACAAAGTGCCTATCACAAATCTCATTAGTCCTTCACCCTGTTAGTCTTCCTCCAAATGTCCAGCAAACAAACGCTCATACACAAGAATCTTAAAAAGAATTACCAGATACGCCTCCGTCCTTTTCCTCCTCTTCACGGCAGATCTTCAATGACTCCACATCTTCACCCTGGAAAACATGCAGCTTTTAATATATAGTGTAATACGCTCTTGCTTGAGAGAGATTGTTGAACCCAAAAGTATGAAGAAATATGAGTATATGAGAAAAACAGTGGGAACAATGATTCATCAATCATGTCTCACCGTAATATCGTCCAGATCAGCATTCAGTGTGGTGTCTGCCGAGGTGTCTGTTAAAGACAGTGAGTCTGCTTCTTGTAGAAGCTCATCCACAGTCCTGAAAAATCAAATCAACAGACACAAAGATATTAAAAATGAAACATGGCAGTTCTCACAGAGCTAAAACAGCTGTCATTTATTTCATTCAAACTGTTTTTATATTCTTAAAAATAAAGGTTCTTTATTGGCATCGATGGTTCCATGAAGAACTTTTAACATCCATGGAATCTTTCAATTGGACAAAAGCTTCTTTATAGTGGAAAATGGTTCTTTAGATCATTAAAAGGTTAGTTCACCCAAAAATGAAAATGATGTCATTAATTGCTCACCCTCATGTCGTTCTACACCCGTAAGACCTTCATTCATCTTCGGAACACAAATTAAGTTATTATTATTATTTTTGATAAAATCCGATGGCTCAGTGAGGCCTCCATTGCCAGCAAGATAATTAACACTTTCAGATGCCCAGAAAGCTACTAAAGACTTATTTAAAACAGTTCATGTGACTACAGTGATTCAACCTTAATGTTATGAAGCGACGAGAATACTTTTTGTGCGCCAAAAACAAAAAATAACGACTTTATTCAACAATATCTAGTGATGGGCGATTTCAAAACACTGCTTCATGAAGCTTCGAAGCTTTACGAATCTTTTGATTCGAATCAGTGGTTCAAAGCGTGAATCAAACTGCCAAAGTCACGTGAACTATTGAAATTTCGAAACACTTATGACATAATGAAGCCACGTTTACTGAAATCACGTGACTTTGGCGATCCAAACCACTGATTCGAAACAAAAGATTCGTAAAGCTTCGAAGCTTCATGAAGCTGTGTTTTAAAATCGCCCATCACTAGATATTGTTGAAAAGTCGTTATTTTGTTTTTTTGGCGCACAAAAAGTATTCTCGTCGCTTTATAATATTAAGGTTGAACCACTCTACTCACATGAACATTTTAAATATGTTTTTAGTAGCTTTCTGGGCATCTGAAAGTGTAAATTAACTTGCTGGCTATAAAGTTTTCTCTGAGCCATCGGATTTCATCAAAAATATCTTAATTTGTGTTCCGAAGATGAACGAAGGTCTTACGGATGTGGAACAACATGAGGGTGAGTAATAAATGACATAATTTTCATTGTTGGGTGAACTAACCCTTTAAAATGTTCTTCACACAAAGAAAAAAAAAAAGTTCTTTTAAGAACTGTTCACTGCAAACCAAAATGGTTCTTCTAAAGCATCGCTGCGAAAAAAACCCTTTTGGAACCTTTATTTTCAAGACTAAAATTTCACAACAGACTGAGAAGGTCTACGTACGAGCATGTTAATGACAGATCCAAATTAGCATCAAAATCGCGTAATATCTCGCTGTAACGCTTGGTTTCTGAGTGACGGACTGGGGTACCACCATCTGAAACAGAAGAAAATGATGTCATGATGCCACATGGGATTCTTTTCAATGAAAATCTGATTCTAAAAAAGGTTTTTAATACAAATCTTTGTTCCTTGGTTTTGTGTATCATTTGTAGCCTGTTATTATTTCTGCAATAATGATAATTTAATGTAATATATAATATGTGTAACGTACAGTGTAAAATAAAACAAGATAAAGCATGACAATACACTTCTTTGTGAAAAAGGTGGTTGATTGTGTTTAAAGTACATGAAATTTTGCATGAACTGGAACTTAAAACTAGTGTAATAATTAATGTCACTGAGAAAAGTGCATTTGACATAAAGACAGGAAGTCACACTACTGAAATTCACACAAACGTTTTGTGACAGAAGCAGTAAAAGAAAAAGCGGCAAGAGCGAACCAGACTTGTTCATTTGCACAATATTAATATAAAGTATTTATGAATCACCTTTAACAGATCATTTCATTGGATATTTTAAAGCACAGGTAAATTACGACATTGAATCGGATCATTTAAAGTTTAGACATGCTTTTCTGAGTTTTTACTTATCATGAACTCTCTGAACCCTTGAATGCACATCTCTAATGCTATTGAAATGGCTCTAAACTTGCAATGTGCCACTCTTGTACTGCACTAAGAAAATGTCACCATCAATCTCTCTCTTTCTCTTTTCTCTGTGACATGCACCATTTAGGTCAACCACATCCTGTCTAGGTTTTGTAACCTGCTCTGCTACAGGGACAATAAGGACTTGTTTTTGATGAAGAGATTAGTTCAGATGTATGGATTATGCTTTTTTTTTGTTTCTCCATTTTGCTTAACAAAAAAAAAAAATCACCCACCGGAAGTCAAAGTCATTTCAAAGATGGCACTGTGGTTACACTGTCTGTTGGCATGCTGTTAGTTGTTATATAGAATGATAAATTCTAATTCTGACACTAACTACAAAATGATATTGTTACGTATCATGTGATACTTAATGTGGTTGAAACGAGAAGCACTGCAGCTCTTACAAATGACTTGAAACCAGTGCATGTGACTTCCTCCCACTGAGGTCTTATTAAGGTTGTTTATTTCCACATCCTGGGCTCATTAAATTTATATTTTTTATGTATTTATGACAATTTCTAAATTGAAAAAGAGAGACTAAAATAAAGTTAACAAAAAACTTCCCAAAATGCCATGTCAAAAATAAACTCTTGGGTTGAGTTTTTTTTTTTTTCCATTTACCTTTTTTTTTTTTTTTTTTCACAGGTGGAAAGAAACAATACGACACCCCTAGATGCAGTAATTTTGTACATTTGTCCAATAATGCCGTGTACATGAAAACTTCCTTAGAGATGCTGCAACTTTTGTACAAAGGCAAAATGGACAAGACAGGAAATGCTCTGATCATGCACTGAACATCGCATGCAACACAAACACACAAGCGCACGCACATGCAAAGAAAGAGAACAAGATAACTAAAAAATTACACATATGCAACATAAAACTGAGTTCGGGTAAAACAAAAACACTTTTCCTTCAATGTCTGTTGTAACTCACCCTGAACTTTTGGTTGCCTCAGCTGTGCAGTCTCTGCTACCTCCTCCATCTAGTCCTCTACTGATAAACCAGCAGCTCACAAGAGACCTTGTTCGAGTTGTCATCCAGCACTTAGTCCATCCACCCCAGCAGAAGATGATTTTGTCAGAATCATCACCTTTCATCGAACATCGATACAGGACATGAAGACGGTGTAGGGTTTGATAACTGTGCTCTCTCTTCTCTCACAGCGCCACTTCTCTTCCTCTAATGTGGTGGTTGGCCAATGTTCTTTCACCATCGTATGAGGAGGAAGTTTGTCTCACTATCACTCTCAGACACACCTAACACCCCCAACTTCTGCTAAGGCCTGAGAAATTGCTGGTAATTTGTGGCTGGTAATTTGTGGCCCCCCCCCCCTCCCCTCTCTTGAATCTCTTGAATTTGCAAATACTTTGTTTGTGCAGCAACTTTCATTAATCTAATCTTTAAACATCACTGCTATCATGTTATTCTGTATTTGGCATAAAATTAATACCAAATGGGAAATATTATTAACTTTTATAACTAAAGTATTGTGTTACAATATTGCGTTACTCCCTACAAATTGTGTTACTTTGTTGTTTTTTATGGAAAGTAATGCGCTACATTACTTTTGCTTTTTTTTGGGCTGGGCTGGGCTTGCTTGTTTGTTTTTTTAATAACAAAAAACAACTGAATGTTTTAATTTTGGCAAATATAAAGGTCCTTTGAGACAAAAGTGAAATTAATAAACCTCAGGCTAAAAGGAAGGCAAATTCAGGCCTGTACAGTAGTGGGCGCAGCTCAAACAAACCTTTCAGCTGTTCTGCCATTGTGGATAACAGAAGAATAGGACGCAGGAGAAGAAAGTTAAAAAAAATGAAACACAAATGTCATGTCTATCTAAAGTCATATTTGTTTATTGGTATGGTTGAATCAGACCATTGAATGTCAGCAGCAAAGACATTGGTTAATAAAGTGAGATTAAATACATAAAGTATAGTTGTGTAATTAAACATTTATTGCAGGTTTGCGTAATATTCTGAGTTTGCATTTTACTGTTTTTATTCATTTTGAGGAATACTGAATCTGTTTTTGTGCATAAATGAGTAAATGACTGCTCTCAGTCTAGAACTACAAAAAGCATCATTTTTACGCTCGCACACAACGCCTCTGCACTTTATCTAAACATGGGGACAGGAGAGCTGTCAGTCAATAAAATGGAAAACAGTTACTTATTTGAAAAAGTAACTCAGATATTTTCTTGTACATTAAAAAGTAATACGTTACTTTACTAGTTCTTGAAAAAAGTAATCTGTTTACATAACTCGTGTTAAGGTGCGGTCAATCTGCACTTTTCGTTCCATTGACTTCCATTCATACCATGCGAATGTAGTCTCAGCCTCAGATGTCACGCCCACGGACTGTTGGCTGATGCATATGGCCAAAGACTATAGAGTGGTGCAGGTATGACATCACTTTGTAGGCCAAAATGCGGAAGTGAGTTAGCATTTTAGCACTTCCGGTTCCATCGCCCCGAAGTCAATGGGTTTTTTGAGTGGGATTTTGGTTAAATGGCTGAAATAAGGTCTGTGATGAATGCAAGCTCAAGACAGTTTCACGTTTTATTCTACGACATAAACTGCATCAGTATTACCCCACTTGTGATTTTTTTAAACTGTTGTGTGTCTTGAAAAAGGCGGTTGCTAACAAGTGGCTAAATGGGACTACACAGGCAGTCGGGGACATTAAACGTCATCACTCTGAGAAGGTAAGCTCAGTCTGCTTTGACAGCCTCATTATGCTCATAATTGTACTCTTATAAACTATTCTAACTCAAACGTGCTGGGAAAATGTTTTTAGATAAAAACTGAAAGAGCTGTCGGAAGTTTAGTGATGGTGACGTTGAAGTCGAGCGACCGTGGTGTAGTCCATTTATAGCCTACCTTTAGCTTTTTACTTCTGGCGACTGCATTTAGGCTTCAAACTTCATAAAAGTTATGTTCATCTGTGAAAATTATCTTGATGGACAAAACGTGTAAGTATCATAACCCTTTGTTAAACACAGAGCTTATTTTTTGCGATTTTCCAAAAGTCTATGGGAAAAATGCATAGGCTTTCGATCGAGGGAACCCGTGTGCCGCTAACTTCCGGGTTGGCCTACAAACTGACGTCATACCTGCACCACTCTATAGAATAACACAAGACGTGTCACTGGTATTGTTTTGAATGGGAGAAAGTGCAACGCGCAATATGGCGGAATAAGTCCCGCCTTCTAAATAAGAGCCAATCGCCGACTGGTAAAGTCATCGCGTCACTGCAGCGGCCGTTAGAAGCAAGTACAGGTCTCTGCAGGACAGTAATGATTGATGGGTGAGGCCATAAACAGAGGAGCGTTTTTGAGAGCGTTACCTGATTTGCCCACGTCAGAGTGTGGGTAGGGTTTAGGGGTGGGGTCGGGTGAAGGGGATCATTTTCATTGCATGATATATAAACACCCACCAGTTTGAAAACCCCCACAAATACAGAAACGCCCACTTTTGTTCCGCAGAGACCTCATACTCTTTAGAAGCTTCAGTTTCTATAGAAACAGTCAGACGCGTGCCTCCGAAATGAGGCACAAGAGATGCACATTTAGGTCTGCGCATGCGCATTAGCTTGATCCAGCCTAAAAAATACAGTTTTCTGTCAAGATTCGAGCGTTTAGAAAAAATTTTATGAGACAGTTGTTGTCAGATTTCATTGGTGATTTCAAATATGAAATTTAATCGAAAGCTTGGCAAACAACTTTGGAGAATTTGATGTTTTCCCATTCAAAGAGATAGGAGCTGCACTTGCATGCGCTTGCACGAGAGGCGTTTCAAAGATGGCCGCCGAGTGAAATGACTTGTCTTAAAGAGACTTTGATATGGCACACTTAACTGGATTTCACACTTCAGGATTTTCGAAGTCGTCATCTGGTTGGTTGAATTCTACAGGATGTCGGGGAGATGTGTGTGTCGCGTTCTTTAACTGTCCGCCTAGAAATAAATGCTGTGACGCAAAACCCCCTAATGGAAGAAGAAAGCCGTCGTGTTTACAACTGTGAAAAGGAGCGCTTACCAGGATCAACTAAACGCTGTATTTTCAAAAGCATGTGAAGTTTGCGGCTCCATTGTTGCAGTAAACGTGCACAACGCTCTTAAATGAATAATTTATTAGATGCATGCCGGTCTGTTATTGTATGGACATCGACTTTACATTTTCACACCCCTAAACATGACGCGGAACAAAACAAACCGCGATTGGTTGCGTTACATGTCAGTCAAACGTCTTCTTGGGCGGTCCTTGGCCAATGAAAGCTGCGATAGAGTGTAGACCTTCTGCCGTCAGTCGCTCTGGCTACACGAGACTAACATCGGCATGCGATACCCCTAACACTGATTATGCCATTAACCCTTGAAGTAGTAGTAAATGAGTAAATGCTAAATGCTTTAGCATTTAGCCAATGAAATGGAACCTTACATCATTGCCCCCTATTGGCTGATGGTGGTTGAGACACAGGAAGATCCTGAAAATTCAGCTTTGATCACAGGAATAAATTACATTTTAAAATATAGGCTATTCAAATAGAAAACACTTATTTTAAATTGTAATAATATTTCACAATATTACTGTATTTTACTGTATTTTTGGTCAAATAAATGTAGTCTTGCTGAGCACAAGAGACCTTTCAAAAACATTTAAAAAAATCTTACAGATCCCAAACTTTTGAACGGTAGAATAATTTTTGGTAACACTTTAATGTGTCTTTGTTAGTACTTAAATGTATAAATATAGTGTAAGTAATATTAAGTAACTACATGTACTTACTATAGGGTTAGGACAAAGTCCCTTTAAGACAAGTCATTTCACTCAGTGGCCATCTTTGAAACGCCTCTCGGGCATTCAAGTCAGAGATTGTATTATTTTAGGGAGATGAGAGGGTCTGTATCTCTTACCATTGGAGAAAGCGTAACAGCTAACTTAATCACGTGCGGCACCTCTCAGCCTATCGCGTAATAGCCTCCATGCATACTGCCAGTACCGCCCGTGCAAACCGCCACAGCCGGAGCGTTAGCATTAGCCGTTACGCTTTTTTGGCTAAAGGTTACAGGCTTGCCCTCCAGGGGCTTTGTTCAAGTGCAGCTCCTATCTCTTTGAATGGGGAAACATTAAATTCTCCAAAGCTGTTTGCCAAGCTTTCAATTAAATTTCATATATGAAATCACCAATGAAATCTGACAACAACTGTCTCATAAATTTTGTTTCTAAACGCTAAAATCATGACAAAAAAAACAAACAAACAAACGGTATTTTTCAGGCTGGATCAAGCTAATGCGCATGCGCGGTCCTAAGTGCGCGTCTCTTGTGTCTCATATCCACCTTATTCCTACGCCCTATGACACTTTGCGCGAATTATGGGAGTAACTTCTGTTAAGCTGTAAACAATCAGTGAAAGACTCACTCTATGAACGCAATAATACGTTTTATTTTTAAACTGGGTACAATGAGATGACATTATTCTACTCACCCTTCAACCAACGAACATTAAAAGGACATTTAAAAGTGTAAAAGCATCAACAAGGTAATTTCAACAGGCCATGAAAAAGCACAATTCTTTCCACAGCAATAACGGACGGGTTAAATATAACTATATATATCTGTATTATGTAATATACTTTGCCTTAATAAAAAATGTTCATGAACTTCAGCATTGCGTGATACTATTTTATACTATACATTCCAGTGAATTATTAATGGGATATATCGTAAATTATATCGGGAGAACAGACCACAAATGTGCAGTATATGTTGTCCTTTTTCATACTATTACAGCGGTATGCAAAGGGACAAAAGAAAATAATCACGAGGATAGAAAGCAGCGACTGAAAAGAGCTCGTGCCATAGATTTTCTTGTTATAACATGTTACGTTAAAATACCAAACGTTACGTTATTCTCGTGATGTCTGAAAATAAAACATGAAAGAAAAATTGACAGCTCATTCAGTCAAACTGACGGATAAGCTTTATTTGTAGGGCAACCTTATGATTTGAAACGATTCGTTTCAGTCTTTTTAAATGGAAGTTCCCCAAACCGGAAGTGGAACCCATAATTCGAAACGCAGTAAGCTAGTCAGGAATAAGGTGGATAGGAAGCGGGGTGACGCGATGACTTTACCAATCGGCGATTGGCTCTTATTTAGAAGGCGGGACATATTGCGCGTTGCACTTTCTCCCATTTTTGTATGCAAAACCCGGAAGCGAGTTAGGATTTTAGGACTTCCGGTTCCATTGCCATAAAGTCTATGGGTTTTTTGAATGGGTTTTTGGTAAATCGCCTGAAATAAGGTCTGTGGTTAACAAAGCCTCTAAATATTTTCACGTTTTGATCTCTGACATAAAACACACCAGTTATAACCCGCTTGTGATTTTTTAAACCTTTATTGTGTCTCAAAAATGGCAGTGCTAACAAATTGCTAAAAGGGACTACTTCCTTTGGCGGGCACTTTAGACGTCATCATGACAAACAGGACATTTGGACAGCATTTCTCATGAAAAAGTGGATAAGTATTCATACACAGCACAGATCATAATCAGCGAGCATGTTTTTAAATGAAGTTGTTTTCTAAATAAAGTTTGAGGAAGCTTGGTGGTGGTGACGTTGATCCGCAACCATGGTGTGCTGTAGTCTGTTTATAGCCTACTGTTAGATATCTGACGACTTTATTTAGGCTTCAAAATGTATAAATGTTGTGTTAACTTGTAAAGATCATCTTGATAGACAAAACGTGTAAGTGTCATAACCCTTTGTTAAACACAGAGCTTATTTTTTGCGATTTTCCAAAAGTCTATGGGAAAAATGCATAGGCTTTCGATCGAGGGAACCCGTGCGCCGCTAACTTCTGGGTTGGCCTACAAAATCTCTGAGGTACTGGTTAAGATTAGGGTTTGGTTTAGTTTAGGGTTATTTGCATGTAATTATGCATAATTTCATAGTTACAATATAATTACAATATAATATATACAATATAATTTCAATTACTATAGTAACTGCATGTATGTAACAATTACACTAAAATAAAGTGTTACCTTTTTTTTTCTTTCTTTCTTTTTCTGGAGTTTGCTCTGTATAGGACTCTACACTACACTTAAGTTTTTTTATTCAAAGTTAAAGTGTTTAGCGACACAGGGTAAGTATTTTGGAGTACATTAAAAGTTCAATTTTAAGTCTCAATACAACATACTTAATTCAGTTTTTCAAAGCATGCTTAACAGTTTAACTGATAAACACATTTTGTTTTGGTCTCTGGCAAAGCCATGCAACATCATAGTGGCATATTTTGTGCTTCACAACACTGGTACAATAATCAGTGAAATCCCCCATTTAATATGCTACAAATGGTTTGTTTCCGAATCTGAATATTTTTAAATATCCTCTATAGCGTTTAAGCTAATTTTACCCACCAATGAATTGGAATCTACACTCAAAGCAGTAGTCAGATGATCATCTATCTTCAGCATGCAGGAAAGTGGTTTGTGGGCCTGTGCCAGCATCATCATGTTTGTTTAGTGGCTATGCAGCTGTGATATAATTAACCCTGGAAGATAGATATAGATGTTGATATGATGATGTCGAATTAAATGGTCATGTCATTCAGTATCTCTACAGAAATGACATGCAGCAACAAATCTGCCAAAAATAGAGAGACAAAATATTCCTTTCAATGAAAATGTTTTTAACCATTCTTTATATTTAAGGCACAGTTGGTGAAATACAAGTCACAGTTACATACATACTGATAGTATGACAGCGTGACTAAACAGCGCAATCACAAAAAAATCACATCAAGCACATTTGAAGCCTGCTAGGTTGTTCTGTGTCAAAAAAGCAAAGAAGTGAAACCAAATCTGGAATATTGCTGTGTGGAATGTGTGTAGACCTTTAATTTCTGTCCAGATGATATGACAGCAAAACCACACAGTGAGGCGTGTACGGTTGTTGGCTTTGATGATGGGAAGTAACAGCCTGAAACGCCACCAAAGGCGGTAATGGTATCAAGGTCTAAAAATAACAACATCCTTCAAGTTAAAATAACATGCTTCATTCCTTAAAATTACAACATGCTTCATGTGTCTTTTATTATTGTTAAATGACTATGTTCATGTCTGGAATGTGAACACTGCAAAAATAAAAAAAAAGTTAAATGTAATTGTCATTATTTCAGCTTTTTTTTTTTCAGACTAATTAAAAGGTAATTCTTTACAATAAGGTCAATTAGTTAACATTAGTTAAAGCATTAACTAACAATGAGCAATACATTTGTTACAGTGTTTATGAATCTTTGTTAACACTAAAATCAACTGTTCATTGTTAAGTACATGCCAGCTCAAGTCTATTAAAGAGGACCTATTATGCTTTTTTACAAAGTCTTGATTTTGGGTTCTACTAGCATAGGTTTTCATGCTTGAATGTTCAAAAATCATTATTTTTCACATATTTTCCATTGTTGCAGCACCTCTCTTCCCAGTCCGTCAGTAACGCTCTGGGGTGTGTTTCCCAAAAGCATCGTTAGCCCAATAACATCGCAAGTTCCGTTGTTACTAACATAGTTCAACAATTTGGTGTTTCTGGAAACCACAGTTCAAACAAACATTCGCAAACTGCATCGCAAACTTGTGTGGTTGGAAGGACAGCTCTCGAGCTGTGGTTAGAAGAATAGTTTTTTATGACATGTGGACTTAAAGGGTTAGTTCACCCAAAAATGAAAATAATGTCATTTATTATTCACCCTCATGTCGTTCCACACCTGTAAGGCCTTCATTCATCTTCGGAACACAAATTAAGATATTTTTGATTAAATCCGATGGCTCAGTGAGGCCTGCATTAAGAGCAATGACATTTCCTCTCTCAAGATCCATAAAGGTACTAAAAACGTATTTAAAACAGATTATGCGAGTTCAGTAGTTCTACCTTAATATTATAAAGTGACGAGAATATTTTTGTGCGCCAAAAAAACAAAATAACTACTTTTCAACAATATAGTGATGGGCCGATTTCAAAACATTGCTTTAGAGCCTTACGAATCGAATCATGCACAAAAAGTATTCTTGTCGCTTTATAATATTAAGGTAGAACTACTGAACTCGCATGAACTGTTTTAAATATGTTTTTAGTACCTTTATGGATCTTGAGAGAGGAAATGTCATTGCTTTGAATGCAGGCCTCACTGAGCCATCGGATTTAATCAAAAATATCTTAATTTGTGTTCTGAAGATGAATGAAGGCCTTACGGGCGTAGAACGACATGAGGGTGAGTAATAAATTACATTATTTTCATTTTTGGGTGAACTAACCCTTTAATAAATCGTTATCTTGAGCAAAATAAGCAAGCTGATATTAAGTACAATGTATATCTTTTATTTCGAATATATACAAATGTCATTTACATATTTTAGTTATTTTTAATTTTGTTAATTTTAAGCACCGTTTTTGAAGAGTGCGCATGTGCTCTAGTACATAAGAACGAGCCTATGATTGAATCTGGAAATAAAGCAAAATAACTGAGAAAAATGAGAATCAGTCCTCAGATGCCATGTCCGTAATTTATAGCAGAAAATCTAGCATTAATTCGATCTCAAACGGATTCATTTAAAGAAGTTATTACAGTGTTATTACAGTGCTTGGGCGGGAACCTGCGTGACATCATTAACTAATGTGACTGAACGACAAATTTGCGACAATACGGTTTCGGGAAACAGTTGTGACTAGCTAGTTGATTTCTTCAATGATGCATCATACTATGGTATTTAAACAGTGAGTTATGTCGTTGTATGGGAAATGCACCCCTGTTTAGTTCCTGTCTCTATGAAGCCCCTCCTTCTGAAAAGCACAATGTGCTCTGATTGGTCAGCTGGACCAGTGTGTTGTGATTGGTCAACTGGTTCGGCGTGTTTGGGAAATGTCACACCCCTAACCATAACCACGAGTTTCAACACACTACTAACGCAACTCAACCAGGCCTCACCCCTTTATTTTGCGTACGCCTTGGGCGGGAATTATTTAAATGAGGAATATTGTGACGTGTTCGTTCCCAGAAGAAAACTCAAGACTACATTCGAGGCGTTTCAGTGAGTTCAGAAACAGTGTGTGCACTGATATAGAGAGCATCTCCATATATTTTTTGCTTTGGAACTTTGAATACCTTTTTCATGCTCAAACAGCAACATTACACACAAAAGAAAGTTGAAAATGTAAAAAAAAAAAAAAAATTAAATAATATTATCTTTAAATAATATTAACTGATACAACTTTTGATTTTAATGTTGAAATTATCATTAACCAAGAATAATAAATGCTTTAGAAGACCTTTTTTTCATTGTTAAGCTAATCCAGTTAACTAATGTTAACAAATGGAACCTTACTATAATGTGTTACTGATTAAAATAATCAAACTGTTTGTCAAACACCTGGGATCTTTATCGCAGGATGAACAGGTGTTGTGCTCATTAATAAGCACATTTGGGCCACTGTTACCAATTTGATAATCTAATGAAGGGATAAACATTTAAGCTCGATTTCTTTGCTGGCAAACAACAAATAATAAAAAAAAAAATCTCCTCTTCTGCTCACTCGTATTGTGCTTATAAGGTGGAACATCCCCCAGAAGCAAGTCCAGCGGTGTATCCAAAACAATGTCTCTCATAATTCGTCTCTGGCCGTCCTATCCAGAGGAGACTGGAGCACATCTGAGTTTTGGGCCTCTGTGCTGATCTCAGCCTGTTCCCGGGTCTTACCCGAGCGCTTCCTGTCCCAGTCTGTGCGCACTTTCTCATTGTCCCACACCGTGGAGGTTTCGGTGTCACTGATGTACCCAGGTTCGCCCGTGTAGTGTGTAGGGAACACAAGCAAGGGCTCCGCTGAGAATGCTTTCAGGTCCCTCGTCTCAAACTGCTCCATGTAATCTGATCTGAAGATGATGATATCAGATGTGAAGATGAAGACCAAGATGTTATATTAGACAAAAGCAAAACATATAATGACATATAACAATAAAAAAAAAATGTGTGTGGTGTTTGCTGGTACAAAAATCTGAATAGTTGTTTAGTATGTTGCTATATGGACGCTAGAGCATTGCTAGGATGTTCTGGGGACGCCATGCAGTAGTAGGTAGGGTGTTGTGGGTGATTTCCAAGGTAATGTAATGTAACTGCTAAGGTGTTCTAAGTGGCTGATACTAGAATGTGTTATTTTTCATATCCATGATTAAAGCTGATGCTGTTTCTGATCAAAAGAGATCCCGGGATGATGGAACTTCACTAACCAGGATAGAGGAAGACACAAGCAACGGGAGTTAGATCAGTCAGAAACTGATGTAATAAAGAGGCAAGGATTTCGTCGGTGAGAGAGAATATTACTGATCAACTGAATGATATTTGGTCTCAATGTAGCTATATACGTGACAGAATTAGGCTTTAGTTGTGTAGAACTGTGCAGAAACTCACGAATGATGCTCTTATTTAGTTGTGCCATCACCATTTAGTGATGTCATTGTATGTTGCGGGAAAACAGAAGTTGTATGGTCAGTCTCTGTCACAGCACCCTTTAATTAGGGGCCAAGCACCAAAGGTGCATAGGCTCCTATTGTAATCGTTAGTGTTCTTATTCTTCTTCCTTCTTGGAAATCTATGGCAGCCAATAGAACCGCTTTGGGAAAAGTTATGAAATTTGGCACACAAATAGAGAACAGTCTGAAAATTAACCACTACAGTTTTGAAGTCTCTAACTCAATCCCTCTAGCGCCACCAGCTCTCCAAATCTGCACTTATGTTTATGCTAACGGTTTAGCCAAAACTAGTCTCTTTAGATTCAGTGCAGCATGCCGAGTAGAACGATACCCGATTTTCCCATATCGGCCATTTTGAATTTTGTCGTAAAATGTTATATTTTACGGACACATTGGCATATCGGTACGGAACTTGGTATGTGTCTTCGACACCATGCCCTGATGGTACTCAAAAAGTTTCGGGGCAGCGCCACCTTGTGGTCTAAAATTATAAAGCAATTTCAAAAAATGCTAATAACTTTTGATTAGTTTTACCTATTGTAATGAAACTGGTAACTGGTCTTAATTGATTCTTTAGATCATGCTGAAAACATAGATACCATAGTCAGCCAAACTTCCAGTCTGCTATTTTGATTTTCTTTAAAAATCAACTTTTTCAAACTCCTAGACCACTTGTCTGATTTTCACCAAATTTGAGTCAGAACATGCTGGCAAAAATTTATGGATTTCCTGTTAATCGACCAAACCGTTTATGTATATCACATCAACAAAGTTGATGGGAAAATGCCAAAGACTCTGAGGCTGTATCTCTGCAATGGTTTGACATATTGACACCATATTTTACATGTGTCATTGTCACCTTACTCTGACCATACCACATCAAATTGATCACAGCGCCACCTATTGGTCAAAAGTGATAAACCATTAAATCATATTACTAGTGATTGTATTTATGACTTTTCATCCGTTTTGCCTAAAATCACCTTAATATGTCTTTAACTGCTCATTGTTGCAGTTGGTCTGATGCTCCTAGCCATGCTGGCATGACTTACCATGCCTTCTTTGTGCTTGGCCCCTTAATCACTGCTTGCAGCTATATTTAGGTGCATCCCATTTCGCATACTTATGCACTATTCTATGACGTTTTTAAGTATAAATAGTGCAAGTAGTGCATAAGATGCACTAAATTAACGGAAAAAATGAAGTGTGGAATGTTGGACACTTCATGCACTCAACTGTCGCAGCTTTAATTACGTTGTGGAGGGGGAGGGGCATCAGACTCTGATGTTGAATGAAAGAATAAACGTATAAAATTCATACACTACGTGGATGAGTACATGAGTGCATAAGTGCATAGCGTATAGTGCGCCATTTGGGGCGCAACTTTTGTTTTTGGATCCGGCAATTATTCATTTACAAATTAAGCACTGGTTTTAGTGTTCTGTGTGTTTAACTGACTGACATCAATTACATTATAAAACTCATTTTAGACTATTAACAGCAGGACTTTGATAAAATAGTATACTGCAACTTATATTCTAGAAGATAATCTAGGAGCTAGAACTATAAGCAATGTTATTAGCATATATGGGATGAGTGGAGGATGTCCTCCATTTGTAGTACTTACACAGGATGCTTATTAAACATTACAGGAAGGAATTCGTCTACAGGCAACATTTTACTGAGTGGTTCTGCTTTGAGGAGCTTTTTGGCTCCTTGCAATGACATCATGTAACCCAAGGTCCAGTAGGAATAGTCCGCCTCCACCAGGTTGCGAATGTTTGGTACTGCTTTTTCAGGCCGGTCCACTTGCATCCTCTTCCTCCCAATATAACTGCAAGGGTTCAACATACAGTAACCACCATGAACAATCTCCCATCAATGCATGAACCAAAAAGTGAGTGCAGTCAATGAAAGTAGAAATATGTGAGACTCACATGAGGTCCCAATCCAGACCCTTACTCTCGACCTCATGCATTAAATTCTGCAGGCGTCGCTTGAAGAAAATCTCAAACCGCAAATCATCTTCAAGCACTAGCGATGTCTTCAGGCCTCTGTCTTCAATCTAGCACACAGTAGCACAGCACATAAACATCAAAGCTGTCTATCTATTCTAGATTATTACCACAAGGCTCTTCCAAAACGTAGGTAGCAACATTATACTGCCCTGTGAGAAACCTTGTTCATAGCCAAACAACTGCAGCGCAACTGTTTTCAACATTGATAATAATCTGAAATGTTTCTTGAACATCAAATCCTCATTAGAATGATTTCTGAAGGATCATGTGACACTGAAGACTGGAGTAATGATGCTGAAAATTCAGCTTTGATCACAGGAATAAATTACATTTTAAATTTAAATATATTCAAATAGAAAACAGAAGTTTGAAATTGTAATTTACCGTATTTTTTGATCAAATAAATGCAGCCTTGGTGAGCGTAAGAGTCAGCTAGGCAGCTCACTAGATTTTGGAACATAACTACAAACTGGGATGTGTGCCAGACCTCTTTCCAGATGTTGTAGTGGGACAGGAAACAGCCCAGCTCTCCTTTTGTAAGAGGTCTGCCGTGGTACGGGTCACTGTAGCCGGGAAGCATGTGGATTCCCATAGATTGGATCTCACTCACGTTCATAGCTCTGGTGTAAAAGGAGAGGCTGTGAGCAAATGTTTTGACCTGGAAATTAATGCTGAATTTGTTTGAAGGTAACAGAAGTGAACTTACTTGCCATCAACAGCAGCGAAAATCTTGCAGTCGATCTCTTGCTCTCTCAAAGCCCTCAGCATGCGCTCACGACGGTCATCCCGCCGCTTCAGGTTGATCATAAACACCTTTTAAAACACATAAAATCATTCAATGAATACAACCTCACCAAAAAAAAACATTTATTTGATAAAATGGACCCACACATCAAAGCCCAGTTACCTCATCAAAGCCCATTTTGTCAGGTTTTTTGACAGGTTTGGTCAAGTATCTGGAGGGCTCAACTGGAGGGTTTCGCACTGTAAATGAAAAGAAGTGGGGTAACAGTTTATTTCGATAGACATTCTTCTAACTATAACTTTGCAACTACATGTCAACAACTAGTCATTTAGAGTATTAATACACTGTCTGTCTGCTTAATATCTGCTAACACTTTATTTTGATGCTCTCCAACAGATATTCTACTGACTATAAGTAACTTTGCAACTACATGTACATCTGAAACATACCATTGACCTCAATCACAGTATGAATGAAGCTGTCTGCTTCGTCTTGCAAAGTGTTGTGGGCACGAAGAGGCACTGGGAGATACCCGTAAGTTTCCTTGTTACAAACAAACATTTGAACCTCTGCAAAACCACAGAGAATGCAAATCAAAGTGTGAAATAATATGCACAATATGCTCTTAAAGGGATAGTTCACACAGAAATTAAAAGTCTGTCATCATTTACTCGCCCTCATGTTGTTCCAAACCTGTATGACTTTCTTCCGTGGAAAAAAACAAAATGTCTGGGGGTTTTTTTTGTTTTGTTTTTTTCCATACATAGAAAGTCATTGTGATCCGATGTTTTGGACCCCACTGAATTTCATTGTGAACATTCTTCAAAATATATTATTTTGTGATCCACAAAGGAAAGAAAGTCATACAGGTTTAGAACACCATGAGGGATAGTAACTTATTTTAATTTTGCATGAATTGTGGGTATCAGTGTTATCTGTGGAGGCACACACCTGCCATGCGGGCTGAAAAAGCGAAGACTATAATGTCGTCAAAGGCCCAGGTGTAGTCTGGATGTGGCGGGTGAAAAGCCAGAAGTCTGGAAGCTTCTTTCCGCAGGTCCACCAGGAAAGTCGAGTGCACCATGGGAACGGTAAAGCAACCCCTACGCACTTGCTTACGCATGGGGATGTAGGCAGGAGTTCGTTTATAGTAGCCCTAGTGTAGTTGGACGAAATATAAATACATTTTTTTTTCATATTCCTGAATAAAGTGTTATGAAGCATTACATACATATATTCACTGTACCTGGGATGACATTCCACACCAGAAGTTTGAGTAGGCAGCACGAGACTCCATCATTGGTGCCACGATTGTCTTGTTCTCCTTTATTAGTTTCCATAAAACGTCACGGTTGATCAGAAGATTATCACAATCAATCATCTGAAAGATTTAAAACAACAATACATTTTCATGCATGCATGATCAGGCTGCCTGCAAAAACAAAATTTGCTCAAGATAATCACCAAAAGCTCAATCTTGAAGTAAAATCAAGTACAATCATGACTCTAAGCAATCTTTCTGATTGTGCCCGCTTTGCGCCTAGATGAACAAACACGTTCAAACAAGACATTTAAGGGATAAAGTACAGTATGTACATATCACTTATTACACAGATTTTCACAACATAAACATGAAATATTGGTTTGAGAAGAAACTGTAACCTGGTTATTGTCTTATACTCCATTACGGTGTATAAAATAATCATTCTAGCAACAAGACAAACACTTTAACAATATTTAACAATACACTTTAACACGTTATCGTGATTGGTTACAAGGTAGTTTGTGACGCCAGAAACACCAGCGATTTCAAACCACGGTTTTTAAACTTTCTTTGGTTCACTGGACTTTTAAGGAGGAGATAATCAGCAAAGGTGTTGACTGATGAATTTGCACATGGTTTGTCTTAAAGCATATTAAAAACACAACATAGACTTATAAACAACATTAAAAGCTTGATTTTCACCACAGAGGGACTTTAAACTAATTAATCCTGATTTATTTTGTGATTCCAAAGGTTTCTTCAAAAAAAAAAAACGTTAATTATTGAGAGTCTCCTTGGAAGTTGCTTGGAAGGAAAGTACAAATTTTTATGAATTACACCAAAAGCCACAAGTCTCTATTTACCAACTCAGAGGTTCATGGTCCTAACAAAGAGAATGGACAGCGTGTAGCAGTCTCACCATGAGATAGTCTGCCCACATCTCTCGTGCAGACTCGAGCGCTGCCTGCCGCAGTCTCATGACATAGGCGTAGCGCTCATTCGTCCACTCCTTTGGTCCTTCCTCATTATGATATTCTCTGAGAAGATAAGAGAAATGCAAGGAAATGCAAAAATAAATCCGTTCCATGAAATCACAAGTGAAGAAACATGGCAAACCTTGGTTCCTCCTTTGGCCTCCACTCCACATAATGGTAGAGTTTCTGTACATTGATGAGCCAGTCTCGCAGTAGGTATGTAGTGTTGTCAATATTGTGGTCGGTTGCTACCCTGTCAGTATTGAAATAGAAACATAGAGATGGTGCTCATTATGTTCACTTTACTTTCAACAAAGTATGAGTTAACCACAAGCTTATTACCCACACTAGTATAATCACACCATATTTAGAGCTTAGTTCACTTCAGAATCAAAATTTCCTGATAATTTACTCACCCCCATGTCATCCAAGATGTTTATGTCTTCAGTCGAAAAGAAATTAAGGTTTTTGAGGAAAACATTCCAGGATTTTTCTCCACATAGTTGACTTCAACGGCTACCAACGGGTTGAAGGTCCAAACTGCAGTTTCAGTGCAGCTTCAAAGGACTCTACATGATCCCAGCTGAGGAATAAGGGTCTTATCTAGCGAAACGATCGGCCATTTTCTAAGAAGAAATCACGTTGGAAAGGTCACGCATGACGTAGGTGGAAGTACCGAGTAAGTGTTTACAAAGTGAACCTGCAAAGACTAAATCAAATGCCCTTTTAAAAAAAAAGGGTAAAACAATGATGTCAGACGATTTTCACCCTACCACAGTACTTCCGCCTACGTCATGCGTGACCTTTCCAACGTGATTACGTAATGCGTGGTGCATCACAGAGCTAGTGTAAGATTTTGTGGTTAAAAAGTATATAATTTTTTATTTATTTTTTTACAAAATGACTGATCGTTTCGCTAGACAAGACCCTTATTCCTCATCTGGGATCATGTAGAGCCCTTTGACGCTGCACTGAAACTGCTATTTGGACCTTCAACCCGGTGAACCCCACTGAAGTCCACTATATGGAGAAAAATCCTGGAATGTTTTCCTTAAAAACCTTAATTTCATTTCAACTGAAGAAAGAAAGACAAACATCTTGGATGACATGGGGGTGAGTAAATTATCAGAAAATTTTAATTCTGAACTAATCCTTTAAGAAGATCTTTTAGTGCATACAGTATATTTAGACCAGAAACAGGGAAAACAAATGAAGAAATACAAAAGCTCTAAATTAAACTCTACTTCCTTACAGCAGAACTAGACTAAAAAGGTTGCAGAACATGAGAAGTGAAACTGCAAAGCTATCTGGTGATCACAGAGGCACAGGAGCAGAGATAAAGTAAACAGATGAGCTAGACCATTCGTTCTACTTTTCACTGGTTCTGTCTTAGCAAGAAATGAGATTCTCATTACAACATGACTTCACCAGTCCAGATGCGTCTCCTGCAGCAGAGCGCAGCTGTGAGGCCTAAGAGTCTACAAATCCAAACGGAGTTTGGATGCCACACGAACCTGTGAGAACAGAACTCTGGCCAACAACTGTTACTACAGTACAGACAGATTCAGGACAGGAATTCTAGCCAGATTTACAACGTCTACTTTTTGACTCAAATGCCCCCAGTTGTCCAACACAATATTGGAAGGCTTCCCTTCACACAAGAACTGTGTGTTCTTCAATTACAACAACCGTTATTGAGGGGGGAATACATATTTTTATTTTATTATTTTTATTATATTAAATAAGAAATACATTTCATTTACATTTGCATTACACTTGCATTTTATGCATATTTAAGCATTTTAATTTAGTGTTTGATTATGCTAATATATTAATAATAATTTATTAATTTTAAATACATTTTAGTCATCTTGAGGCCCCCTGGTCAAGAAACTCTGAATTATATGGGTGACACCTAAAAAATGAATTATGCTGATTAATGTTTATGAACAAGTTAGTAATCAGATTACTTTTTCAATTAACTAGTAAAGTAACACATTACTTTTAAATTTACAACAAAATATCGGAGTTACTTTTTCAAATAAGTAAAACAAGTTACTTTGTTTTCCCATTTATTGACTGACAGCTCTCCTGTCATCATGTTGAGAGAAATCATAAGTACAGAGGTGTGTGCGCTGTGTAAACATGATTGTAGTTCTAGACTAAATGTGAGCAGGCATTTACTCATCTCATTTGCACAAAAATGGATTCACTAGTCCTCAAAATGAATAAAAAACAGTGAAACGCAAACTCAGAATAATACACAAACCCTGCAATAATTAACTGTGAAATAACACAAATATACTTCACATATTTAAATCTCACTTTATTAACCAATGTCTTTGCTGCTGACCTTCGGTGATCCAATTCAAGCATACTAATAAGCTAAAATGACTTTAGATAAACATCATAATTGTGTTTCATCTTTTTGTTTTTATTGCTGGAGTAAGAGTGTTGAACTTTCTTCTCCTGCATCCTATTATTCTATCCAGAATGGCAGCACAGCTGAAAGGTTTGTAAAAGTAACAATTACTTTTTAGGGAGTAATGCAATATTGTAATGCATTACTTTTAAAAGTAACTTTCCCCAACACGGTGTATGAACATTAATTTCCCCTTCAGTACAGACATGAAACTGTGCAGTTGTTACCCTAAAAAGTTATTTCAACTTAATCTAATCTTAAACTATCATTTTCGTTGGTGTAACTTACTGTAGTCAGGTGAATTCAATCCTATTAAATTATGTTTTTCACATAAGTGGATGGACATAATTACCACTATATATATATATATATATATATATATATATAGTAAAGTCTTTTTGGGCTTTTGTTCATACAGTATACATAAAACAGTAAATGGAGCAAGAGGAGGGAAATGGGAACACAAAATGACAATCTACTCAATCCATCAGCGTGTTGGAGCATGTACACTAACCTCTAGACCACAGCTCCAGCACCTGACAGCTTTTTATTAAGAAAATAGCTTAATCCACATATTGTTTGCGAAACTTTTAATAGACCCATATGCTACCACATAAAAACACACATTTACATACAGATAACACATAAATCCATACACCGTCCCCTTGGAATTATAAGGTTCTATCTGACATTTTTGTCAAAATAGTTCTGTGACAACTTATTTACATTATGTGATGATTTTAGGGACAATTAGGGACTTTTATTTAGATAACAAAACTGTTCCATCTTCAAAGTCCAATGGAATGCAAACTCTTCTACATTGTTCACTCTGCCTGCTTCTGCAGAGCACCACAAGAAGCTAAACTGGCTGTATTTAATTGTCATTATGTGTTCTAGGGCAAGACTACGGCGTTCAGAGCGGTCTTGGTAACTGACACCTTTGCAACAGTTCTTCATTCACTGGTTAGGACAATGACAACTTTACGCGATAAATTCAGCCTTGGTAAGGATGAGTGGGACACAATGGATCTAGAGAAACCCCTCCCATCTTTTTTTTTCTTCCAGTTTTCCCCTCCATAGCATTGAGCTGCTGGCAGACAGATGTTCACAGACATCAAAATTAAGAAGAACTATTAACACACAGGCATTATGACGTGTTCAGAGATTCTAAAATTATGACATCAGAAACAGAACAGTCAGCGAGAGGCTCCACTCCGTCACACACACACACACACACACACACACACTTACCAGAGCGCGATTCGATCTTTGGGGTAATTGAGGCGATCAATAGTTCCGAGGAAATGCGGCAGAGAGTGCTGGGCGTTACGGCAGATGAGAGCGATCATTACTCGAGGAGCTAATATAGGAGACTCCGGGCTCCACCGCTCTTCATGGAAGTATCCTTGAGCTGGTCCAGTATTCATCAGACAGGACCACAGCACCGACACGAACAACACGAACCAGAGCATTGTACAGCACAGCCTCTTTACAAACAGACATACGATCTCCTACAGCTAAACCACAGTTACACCCAGTTCATAAAGAGGCAGAAAGTTAAAAAGGGGTAACTTTAGTTTAAATAATTCCGCCGACCAAAATCAGTCTGCATTGACAACACTGCAGTTATAAGACGAGCGAGTTAAAGGGGATGTTACGCTGACGTTTAAAGGGGAGGGACCCATTTAATATTCTGGTGAATCTGCAAACTGAGAGCACAACTGAGCAACACTTTATAAGAACTTAATAAGCCATTATCTATCTTTATAACAAATTAGTTGTCTTTGTACATTCTATTATGAATGTTAAATGCATAAGGAAAGTTTCCAGATATTTGATCATACATTAAATCGATTTCTGTGCCATTAGCAGTATGGTACTGGTTTCAGGAATATCTGTCAAATTATAAAATGTTGGCAGTATGGTACCTATTTCTACGGAGCCCTTAATGGGACATAGTGGTGGAAAAAAACATGGGATGGGAGAAAAATATATATTTCAATGCTTTTGCATTCTTTTGCAAATGTTTTGAGTTTTTTAGAGAAACTTTGCATTTTGCACAATTTTTACACTCACTTGAGAAACTATGCGTTCGCTCGCAAAACTTTTGTGTTCTTTCTCAGGAGAACGCAAAACATTTGTAAGATATTTTGCAACTTTTGCATTCCCTCACAAATATATTTGCGTTTGATCCCTCTCTTTTGCATTCTCGCGAGGATATTTGCGTTCGATCGCAAAACCTTTGTGTTCCCTCGAGAAAATTTTTTGTGAGCAAACACAAAGTTTTGTTCTTTCTCAGGAGAATGCAAACATTTTGAGAGCGAACACAAAGTTTCTCAGAGGAACACAAAACATTTGCAAGATGTTTTGCAACATTTGAAAACTTTTGCATTCTCTCGCAAAGATATTGCGTGCACTCGCAAAAATTTCGCATTCGCTCGCAAAACTTTTGCATTCTCTCGCAAAGATATGCGTTCACTCGCAAAATTTTGCGTTCTCTCACAAAGATATTTGCAAAGTTTCTCGGGGAAATGCAAAACATTTGCAAGAGAACGCAAAAGCCTTGACATAATTTTTCCTCCAATCTTATTTTTTTTTTCCCTTCGCCATGTCCCTTTAGGGGCTCCATACTGTCCTAAACCACTGCCAGAGGGAAATTAAACAGGAAGTGTTTGTCTGAAATTACAACAGGTTTTGCGAGAGAATGCAAAAGTTTGTCAAATAATGATGTTACCCATTACTGCAAATATAGTTAACTTTGTAACAGTCTTCAACAATGAAAGAAAATATTTGCCATTTTTTTACATTCAGTTATTTTATATATAACCAGCTTTTAGCTTTTATATTTTCAGTCTTCATTTTAATTTTAGTTAAAGTTTTAGTAATTTTGTAGTGTGTTTTTGTCTTTTATTTGTCTAACAGTCTTAGTTCTTTTTATATTTATAAAGTTTTATATTTTATGTAATGAAAATATTGTGCTTTTAGTTTTGGTTAACTATAATAACCCTTTATATAACACCATAGAATTGCTGCTGCTTCTTTTTTTGCACTCCTCACACAATGCATGAAGTACAATAAAAGTGGAAAAGTTCAGAATGGTTGTTAACCTCCTAAAACTTTATTCAAAATTTTTGGGCAGGTTTTTTTTATTGCATCTAACAAAATGTACAATGGCAACTATCGTTTCCACAGTTATTGTTACAATAATAAACCTATGGTAAATAAACCAAATTCTGAAAACTTCAAAGATCCCCCCCTTTTTTTTTTTTTACAGTTTACAGTAATAATAACTGCAGTAATTACAGTTATGATCTTCATAAGTGCTATGAAGAAAAAATCTTTGCAAACACAGTTTAAGGACTCCATAGGAATACTAGAAAGTGCTTCCACAAGTTCTGTCAGAGTTTTGCCCCCGGCCCTGGCCTCTCCACCTGAGATGTGAGGGAGGCAGCTGCTGGCTCATCCACAAGCCAGAAGAGCTCTCCCTGTCCAGGTGCCACCAGAGCTGCTGGAAGTGCGGGGCCTTCTCCACCCTCCAATACTTGCTACAGAATTACAGAAAGTTATGGGATAAAAACTAAAACAGTAAGAATATTAATCTATTAAAAGTACAAAATGCATCATTATATATACAGTGGAGTCCAAAAGTCTGGTCTGAGACACTACTGAAAGTGCTTACCTTGAGCACAGGAGCTTTGCTGCCTCCTGTTGACACAAACACCACACATCGAGCAGCGTTGACCGTGGGTAATGTCATAGTGACACGCTGAGGGGGTGGTTTGGGGGAATCAGAGATTGGGGCCACTGTCCTCTGGCTTTCCTACAAAACGACATTTCCCATGATAAATTTATACTTTAAAAAAAGAATCCCAATAAAGTACATATAAACAATTCAAAATGGATAAAATGGAGGGTTTTGTAGGGAATCCAAATAATAAATAGGATTCTACAATAAGTGGGATTCAAAAATCCTATGTTATATAGGAAATCACTTCCTATTTATTAGCATGTTATCATCATATGTTATTACAACAGTCTACTGAAAATGAACTCTGATGCTGCTTTATTATGAATTTATCAGAAACCTGTAATAAAGGATGATCTGGAAAGAGAGAGCAGGTGTGTCCATCTGGTCCCATTCCCAGCAACAGCATGTCAAAAACTGGAATTTGCTCTGTGCTAAAGGCCTAAAATGACAAAATTCTATTAAGAGATATGAATTAAAAAAAAAAAAAAAAAAATCAAATGAGTTCAATTTAATTTGTCTATGAACTGAAATCGCACCTTGCTGAGTTTGCCAGCATAATCGTCAGCACATTCTTGCACAGGTAAAGAAGGATCTATAGCCAAAATTCGATCTTCTGGAATGTTGATTTTCTCAAACAATTGATTCTGTAAGATATAAAAAGCAATCAATATTCATAGTTCACGTGACATCACACCCTTATAAAAAACGCCCACCTGGAGGATAAAACAAGGTGCTTTTCCGCTGCCCACCGATTATTTATTTTTTTATTTTTACCAGGTTTGTACTTGGTGCCTTAAAACTGTGATATTAAAAGACCAAATTCAGTACAGACTTCAGTATACACCTTATTGATTATGCATATTGTATAAAAGGCACTGAGAAATATTAACGGTCAATTTAACACGTCACGTTCATATTCTGGACATCTGCTCGTCTGTAAATAGTATGCATCATCAATAAGGTGTATACTGAATTTGATCTTTTAATATCACTGTCTTATTAAATCAAGCCATTTTAAAGGATTAGTTCACTTTCAAATGAAAATTAGCCCAAGCTTTATTCACCCTCAAGCCATTCTAGGTGTATATGACTTTCTTCTTTCTGATGAACACAATCTGAGATATATTAATAAATATCCTGACGCATCCGAGCTTTATAATAGCAGTGATAGGGATCAGTGAGTATGAGCTGAAGAAAGCGTCTCCATCCACATCCATCCATCATAAACATATTCCACACGGCTCCGGGGGGTTAATAAAGGCCTTCTGAAGTGAAGCGATGCGTTTATGTAAAAAAAAAAAAAAAAAAAAAAAATCCATATTTAACAAGTTATTAAGTAAAATATCTAGCTTCCGCCAGACCGCCTTCCGTATTCAACTTGCAAAGAAAGTGTAAACTGGCATCGCGTCAGTTAAGCTTTTTCCATAAGTTGAATAGGGAAGGCGTAGGACGTAGCGTAAGCTTTTTGAACTGCGAGAGTTTTACATTTTCTTCGTAAGTTCAATCCGGAAGGCAGCCTGGCGGAAGCTAGATATTTTACTTCATAACTTGTTAAATATGGATATTTTCAATTATCTTCAGAAGGCCTTTATTAACCCCCCGGAGCCATGTGGAATATGTTTATGATGGATGGATGTGGATGGAGACACTTTCTTCAACTCATACTCACTGATCCCTATCACTGCCATTATAAAGCTCGGATACGTCAGGATATTTATTAATATAACTCCGATTGTGTTCATCAGAAAGAAGAAAGTCATATACACCTAGGATGGCTTGAGGGTGAGTAAATTTTTATTTGAAAGTGAACTAATCCTTTAAGTGCTTTTTCACATTAAAGTCGGCATGAAATGGAAGTTGCAATAGTGTTCCCTAATGTGTTATAAATCCAAGAGAAATAAGAAAAATGTAGGGCGGGACTTGAATTGTCCATGGGGAATTGACTAGATAGAGACAGAGCGCATTTACACCACACCCATGTCTAAAAGCTGCTGTGTGACAGGGTGTACAGCAAACAAGCTAAAAACCCAGAACTGTGTTTTTATAAGCTACCGAACCATAAAAGTCAGCCTTTAAGGAGACAAAAGTGGATACAGGCAATAAGACGTGAAGCATCAGCAGGAAGAATGGCTAAATTGTGGGATCATGACACTTAGTATGCCTCAGTATGCCTATATGTGCAGTAAACATTTTGTCACTGGTAAGTCAAATGTCAGCTTTATATATTATATTTCCTGTCGCCTATTACGTTCGCCTCCAGTGGGCGTAGTTCTCAGAGTAATATGACACGCTGCGCTCTGTCTCAATTGCCTGTATCCACTTTTGTGTCCTTAAACGCTCATTTTTTGGGGGTCGACAGCTTATAAAAACTGGGTTTTTTAGCTTGTTTGCTGTCACACAGCAGCTTTTAGACATTTTTCTGTTTTTTGTTATAAGTCAGAAATGACAAGGAGGCAACTTCATGCAATACAAAGTCAATGGAGAGGGTTGGATTGTTTCCCCCCCCGGTGGGCGTGGTTTTCAGATTATGACGTGTGTTGCTCTGTCTCTATGGTTAGAAGGTTGTGGTTTGCTATTGGTCGATCTCATGTGAGTGACAGGTTGCCCCGCCCTCTCGCAAGTAAACATCATCAGAGAAGTTGCTGCTATTTTGATTGAAGAGGACATTTTTGGAAAATTGACTGTGCTGCAATTCTATGGATGTTTTGCCAGTCACGTGTCTGTAAATTATGAATGAACTTCCACATTACTAAAAAAAACTCTACAGTTTAAGGGGAAAAGACCACAGAGTTACCTTATATAAGCCACAAGTGCTCTCAGGATCACTGAATGGAACGAGTCTCTCATCACAGAAGCCAATAAGCCATCTGCTGCAGTCCAGGTTCGGCACAGCAGGCAGCTCCTTACTCAGGATGGAAACCAAACTCCCTCCTGAAAGACCTAGAGAAAAGGAGCTTCCACCTCCGCTTAGAGCTTTCTCTGCACGAGAGGACACCAGCTGGGCCAGAGAGGATCCGAGCTCGGCCACAGAGGGAAACACCACCACTCTTCGTCCAGACATCTGAAATGAAGGAAAGGTGCATAATGATAATGCCAATCAATTCAGATATGAAGCACAGCAGAACTCAACATGCGTCCAACAGTAGCATAACCAGAAAAAAACAGATGGTTTGAGTAAAGGAAACAATAAGTGCACTGTTTAATTTGAATGTGCAGTGCAGGTGTGATGAAGTCAAATAAATCGAGGAAGCATTGATTCAGAATGTGAGGCATAATATGAGTGCACAAAGACCCTACCGATAACCACTGGCAATAAAAGCACGTCAAAATGATGCTCTGTGACTTCCACGCGAACTTATGGAAGCTGTAATAAATTATAAAATGACTGAACTCACCGTGGAATGTTTTCTTAGTAGTGAGGTTCCCTTTACGTGCTCCTCATGCGATCTGACGAACATCCAATCACAGCGAATGTTGCCTACCGTTGCATTCTGGGTAATGTAGTGCTCATTTGAATCAACCCCCTGTTTCTAAATATTCAGTGGATTTCTGATCCAGTCTAGCTGTCATGTAGCTGTAACTGAATCACTGGTCTGAAAATGATCCTTTCAATTAGTTTTCATGTCTGGTTATTTCTGTTTATATTATATATTGTATTATTTTCATTTTATGTAATATTTTTCCGAATATATTCTAAAATACGTCTGTGCATGGCAGCTATGTGAGTTATATAAGCACAAATGCAGTGCATTTGAAATATCTTAGAAACCCACATAAAAAATACTATAGTAATTTATAGTAAATACTATAGTGTTTTTGAACCATACTATAGTAAAGTACTTGAATTCATTTGTTGTGGCAATTATATAGTTGCTGTGGTCATATAACAACTATAGTAATATAAACAAATTGCTTTACTATATACACTATATACTACAATACACTACAGTTTACTCTAGTAAAAACTAAAGTATACTACAGTATTTATTACAGTTTATCAGTTCACTATATTACAGTATGCCGTAGCATTCATTAACAAAGTGTTGTAAATACTATAATAAATACAGTATTCTACAATTTACTATAGTATGGTTCAAAAACACTATAGTATTTACTATAACGTACTATAATATTTTTTATCTGAATTATAATATAATAATAATAAATACTATCGAAGGACAGACGTTAAAATACACAGTGATCATATTTATTATATAGTATTATCACAATATGTAGGAATCAGAATAGCAATTTATCTATGACATTCTTATATGATTTGGAAGCCTAAACTTTTTCTCTATGGATGTAAAATCATGTTACATCATCAATAAAAATTCGAAAAAATGATTTAACGGATTAATCTGGTTTTGTGAATGTGAATTTTACCCGAAATATAAAAAATGCTCCACTTCAGTAGATGGCGCTAGTGCGCCATATTTGGATAAATCACACTAATCTACACGTACAAGAAATAGTAGGAAAGGGGACCTTTGCTTTGGTGTAGATGAACACTGTAGAACCATTTTATTTACTATTATTAAGTTAAAGTATATAACAAATTATTATTATTATTATTTGTAGAGGCAGATCCTGTATATCTGCAAAAAAAAAAAGTTAGCGGCTTCCATTCGATAGTTTGAGGAAATATTAGGAGATGGTGTCCACTCTCTCCTCTTTTCAGACCCAGTTAGCTTCCATCATGGAAACACTCGTGCGAACAGCTGTATTAGAGATAAGCAAACTAGTGGATGTACAGTGTGAAGTGTTGCTATCGGAGGTCACCCGCAGCCGCAGTGAAATCAGCGCACTGAGAAAGAGACTGAGGTTGACGGAGGTCCAGCCGTGGGCAAACACTGGACAAACACTGACACACAGTTTCACATGTGTTAAAAGGTAGTCACACTTTTGTTTTTTATGATGCTTGAAAATGCATATACTTTATAAGACACATATCAAATTACCTGACGAAAATTGTAATTAGTAACTGCAATTAGATTTTGGTAATTTAATCGGACTACTTTTTGATTACTTTTAGGTTACTTTTAACTCGTTTATCACATTGATTTGAATGGGATAAGCTTGTACCATATTGATATAAAAACAATTAACTGCCATTGTGTGAATAACATGTAATCATGTAATCAATAAAAAAGTAACTGTAATCTGATTATGTGCATTTTAAAGGATTAGTTCACTTTCAAATGAAAATTAGCCCAAGCTTTACTCACCCTCAAGCCATCCTAGGTGTATATGACTTTCTTCTTTCTGATGAACACAATCAGAGAAATATTAATAAATATCCTGACGCATCCGAGCTTTATAATGGCAATAAGCGTTACCAGACAAGTCTGAGCTGAAGAAATCCACATCCACATCCATCCATCATAAATATGTACTCCACACGGCTCCGGGGGGTTAATAAATGCCTTCTGAAGCGAAAAGATGCGTTTGTTTAAAAAAAAAAAAAAATCCGTATTTAACAAGTTATGAAGTAAAATATCTAGCTTCCACCAGACCGCCTTCCATATTCAAGTTACGAAGAAAGTGTAAACTGGCGTCGCGTCAGGACGTAGCATAAGCTTTTTGAACTGCGAGAGTTTTACACTTTCTTCGTAAGTTTAATACAGAAGGCGGTCTGGCGGAAGCTAGATATTTTACTTCATATCTTGTTAAATATGGATTTTTTTTTACACAAACGTATTGCTTCGCTTTAGAAGGCCTTTATTAACCCCCCGGAGCCGTATGGAGTACGCGTTTATGATGGATGGATGGATGTGGATGAATGCACTTTCTTCAGCTCATACTCATGACCCGTTCACTGCCATTATAAAGCTCGGATACGTCAGGATATTTATTAATATATCTACGATTGTGTTCATCAGAAAGAATAAAGTCATATACATCTAGGATGGCTTGAGGGTGAGTAAAGCTTGGGGTAAATTTCATTTGAAAGTGAACTAAGCCTTTAAAACAAACTAATTAAAAGTACTTTTTTGGAATCTGATTACGTAATCCAGATTACATGTAATCAGTTACTACCCAGCAGTCTATATATGCGATGGATCATAATAATTAAATTCAAATTACCCAATTTTTATTTATTTATTCAGTGAATATGCCCAAGAAGAGATGCACAATCATTTGAACAGGTGTGGAGATGAGGTCCTTTTTAGAGACAGCCCAACAGAAATTCAGCAAGACCAAGTAAGTTCTCTTCATTATGTAAATATCCACATAAATTACCTGTAAAGTAAAAAAGCTGATGAAAATGTAATGTTTCTATATATTTTACACAAATATAAGATATAATGTGATGTCAAAATGTCAAAGGACAGTCCACAGCAGACGTGTGAGGTCAACCAGCCAATTAGTATGATAAAGCAGGAGCTACATGAAGTAGATGTTTGGATTGGGCAAGACGACAGTGAAGCGGGTAAGTCTGGATCTAACTGTTGTATAATGGTGGATAATATTAATTGCCAATGTTTGTAAATAATTTGACTTACATCACTTTCACCTAACCACAGGAACCCACTGTGGTGAAGTCGTGAGCCTGTCGCCCACCAACGATCTTCTCAAAATTGTCCCTTCTGTTGACAGAGGAAGTAGAGAAAATGCAGCTGCAAGAGTCCCATCTAAATCACAACCACTAGAACTGAACAGAAACGCCTCACCTGGAGAAATGGTGAACCAAACAGTGCAGTCGTTGTCTAAGAAATGTACATCTGAATCTGAAAACACTTCATTAAGTCACACACAGAGTTTGAGTGCGTCAAAGTCCACAAGAACATGCGGTGCCAATACTATTTCAGGGGACAAGCGTTTTGTTTGCACCTACTGTTCAAAGTGGTTCAGGTGTTTTAGTCAACTTACAATACATCAGCGGAGTCACACAGGTGAGAAGCCATACAGGTGCACACTTTGTGGAAAGAGGTACATTCAGAAAGGACACTTGTACACCCATCAGCGCACCCATACCGGAGAGAAGCCATATCGTTGTCCGCTCTGTGGAAAAGGCTTTATACAGAAATGTACTCTAGACATGCATCTGCGAAGTCACACTGGAGAAAGGCCCTACACCTGTACAAAATGTGGGAAAGGGTTCACTACGAAATTTAATCTTAACAAACACCTGTCTTGTCAGTCCTGCAACAGCATCAGTTAATGAATGACAATGGGCTTGAAGAAAGTGAACTCTTGATTGACATTAGTTTTAAACTCTGCATTGGTTTGCCTTATTTATTTGTTTCATCATTATGATCACAGGGGTAGATAATTTTAAACAATATATAGTTTGTTATAATTAATGTAGTTATCAGATCAGCATTAAATACAAAACATGTAAAAAAAAAAAAATATATATATATATAATTGTTTTTTTCCCCCCAGAATGCAAGTAAATAACACGTTTTTATGGGAAAACAACTTTGATATTCTGCCATCATTTCCATAAATGTTATTCTTTTCGTGATATTAAAAATTCAACAAATCAATGTTTTTTTTCTAAAACCTTTTCTCGGCGAATCTACACGGTGGTTTACGGTAATTCGTCCCATAATCCTTTTCTGCCAAACGCTATTTATGGTTTGTTTCTACAAAAACACCGAGAAGAATAGCGACAGTGTCTATTTAGAAGAAAAAACAGCTATATTATAATTTTTTTTTTATAACATTAAAGATTCCCGTAAACGATGAACATCATGAATACCTCTGATTTTCAGACGCAGTTAACATCGATAATGGAAATTATGGCGAGAACCGCTGTTGCTGAAATAAGCAAACTTTTTGAGGAAAATTCTTTGTTGCTGCGATTAGAGATTTCACGATTTACAAACGAAAATGAATCTCTGAAAAAGAAATGTCATTTTCTGGAGGGTGAACTTCAATCTGCCCGAAAGACCGCTGGAAAGATGAACGGGACAGAAGCTCCATTCAGCCATCCGGGACTTAGAGGTGATTTATAAAACGCGTGTTGAAAGCAGTGCCAACAATATACTGTGAATTTTGTCTTAATTAAATGCGAAATAGGAAGTTACATGGGGATGTGCATTATCTGAGCTGGTAAAATGAACGCTGTATGTTCATGCCCCACAAAACATGATCTCTGTGCCCTTGAGTAATGTTGTTAGCTGACTTTCATGTCCTTTCAAGTTGAACTTGGTCATTCTCTGGAAACAGTTTCTGTTCCCATGGGTTACTCTTGGTATAATTCTCAGATTAGTGAACATTGTTTGATAGATTGGCTCTGTTAATTGTGTAATGCACAAACTTGAAAATAAGGCCTTGTTTTATTTAAAGGGACAGTTAACCTAAAATGAAAATTCTGTCATTATTTACTCACCCTCAAGTTGTTCCAAACCTGTATGAATTTCTTTCTTCTGTATAAAAGAAGATATTTTGAAGAATGTTGGTAATCAAACAGTTTCTGGTCCCCATTGACTTCCATAGTATTTTATTTCAATATTATGGAAGTCAATGGGGCCCATCAGCTGTTTGGTTACCAACATTCTTCAAAATATCTTCTTTTATACAGAAGAAAGAAATTCATACAGCTTTAGAACAACAAGAGGTTGAGTAAATGATGACAGAATTTCATTTTTGGGTGAACTATCCCTATTTGGCTTTGTTTTATGTATTTCTTTTTCATTGTAATATCCACCAGTCCCTGTTTATTGTCATTACAATTGGAGAGAATAAAAAAAACATCTAAATAACTTAATAATTTAAATAACACATTTTCTTCAGTTTGTGTTATTTGTACATAATTGTTTTTTATAGAAAATACTGAAATTGTTTCTCACTTTCTGTTTAGTCCGGTAATGCCGTGTATTTCTTCCCTAGTTGTTTGATCTTTCTGGCATCATGGAGTTCAAAACTATTTATTTTATTTTAATCATCAATTTGTTTCTCAGGGGAAAAAAAACAGTTCTGACATTTGGTGTGATGTGAGGCATCTTATAGTCATTTTTCCCCTGACTTCAACCCCAAAACAGATTTGTCACAATACATGTTGTAAAAGAAAGTATTGTAAGTTAAATTTTACTACCCCTAATGTAAATGAAGTCGCTCCAGTTGTAACAGCAGTTATCTGTATGTTAATGAACTTCAGACACCTTATTGTCTGAAATGATTCTCAGATGGTCTTCCACTGCTCCCATTCTACAGTTGATGGCTATTTTCTCAGGATCTGATCTCCGGAAATGGTGCAAAAGTTTTTTTGCGTTGCTATTCCAAAATTGGGCGGCATGATAGCTCAGTGGGTAGCACTATCGCCTCACAGCAAGAAGGTACCTGGCTCAAGCCCCGGATGAGCCAGAAGTCCTTTCTGTGTGGAGTTTGCATGTTCTCCCCGTGTCAGCGTGGGTTTCCTCCAGGTGCTGTGGTTTCCCCACACAGTCCAAAGACATGCAGGTTAGGTGGATTGGACATGCCATATTGGCAGTAGGTGTGAATGTGTGTGTGTGAGTCCCAAGCCATGCAATGGGAAGGGTTGGGGAAAGACCTGGCAACCTACCCCAGGAAAAAAAACATTACGACACGTATAGCGAGAGTCGGATATGACTGAAATGGTAGTATAGATAGATTCCAAAATTATTGTGACTAGGTTGAAATAATGTAGTAACTTATGCTTAGTAGCAATATAACAATTGGTATATTTCAAGACTATAGTCGTAACTGTACTTATTTAAATGCATACATGTTCAACAGACACTGGACATCGTCCCACGATTGATAGTGTCTTTGGTAAGGAATGGTGCATGAACCTCTGGAGACATGAGGAGTCAAATGCTGGTGAGCAGGAGGACGACACACACCTGGACTCTTCAGTCATTACAGAAGAGGTTGGTCTCACACACTACTGTAAGTGGAGTTTTCTTAAAAACAATCAGAAAACAGCTTACTAGCTCCCTCTTTTATTTTCAACCCTTTAGCCAGTAAATCTGCTGGATGAAGAACCAGATGTAATTATGATTAAAGAAGAGACGCTGAAGATTGACGATTGCTCTGGGAAAAACAAACCTGAGGCAGACCAAAGTAACAGTTTGAAAGGTTTGTGGAGAAAGAAACTCTAAATATTAACTCTTTATTATTTTCAGATGTTCATGTGTCATTTATTGAATTACAGGACCAGCAATGGCTAGTGATGAGAGTTGTGTTGCCCAGAGCTCTGAAGATTTTATCACATATACGGTACCGTCAGATGAGCAAGTCCAGCCGAACGTACCACAACAGCCACATGCCGAAGAACAAACTCTTGAAGGAACAATTTCGACACATGAAGACTGTACAACAGGGTCAGATTTGAGCCATGATGTTGGATTTTTTCCCAACAACCTAAGTTTCAACCAGATGACAGTTACACAAAAGAAGAAATTAAATTGTGTGTTCTGTGGGAGAACCTTTGAATATTTAAGCCATATGACAAAACACATGCGAACACACTCTGGAGAAAAACCGTTTGTCTGTACAGTTTGTGGTCGACGGTTTGCTCAAAAAACATATCTCACAACTCACGAGCGCACTCATTCTGGTGAGAGGCCGTACGCGTGCATGGAGTGTGGGAAGAGTTTTTCTCAGAAATCTTCTCTCAATGTTCACCTCCGAAGCCACACTGGAGAAAAGCCATTTAACTGTTTAGAGTGTGGTAAAAGCTACGCGTACAAAATTGCTCTTAAATCACACCGGTGTGTTAGTTAGAATAGACATGAATTGTTACTGAATATTATGTGTACTTAGTTTTAGTATGAAACTACTGTCTAGGGCTGCGTTTAATGAGCTAAGTTGATCGTAGAGACCATACAATGCTTTTGGGAAATGCAGCCTAGGTCATTATATAATATCCTTGTTATCTGTTTGTTGAACAGAAGGATAAACATGTTGGGATACTATTGAATAAAATGCATAAAAAATTGAAAATTGGATGAAAATGCTGACCGTTAAGGTTGTTTGTTTGAAACACTGTGAAATGTGTTCTTGTGCAGGGTTGCCAGGTTTTCACAACAAAACCTGCCCAGTTGTTACTCAGAACTAGCCTAATCGCATTTCATGGGGGTCCCCCGTAAAAAATCATGTTCCAGGGGGTAAAATTCGCTTTTCTGACGGGGTTTCCCCTGGTAAAATTTGCATTCTAGGGGCTAAATATCATGTTATTTGGGGTCGCTTCAACCCGCGGACATGAAAAACAACCCGCGGTAAAAGTGTTAAAGGGTTAGTTCACCCAAAAATGAAAATTCTGTCATTAATTACTCACCCTCATGTCGTTCCACACCCGTAAGACCTTTGTTCATCTTCAGAAGACAAATTAAGAAATTTTTGATGAAATCCGATGGCTCAGTGAGGCCTCCATTGCCAGCAAGATAATGAACACTTTCAGATGACCAGAAAGCTACTAAAGACATATTTAAAACAGTTCATGTGACTACAGTGGTTCAACCTTAATGTTATGAAGCGACGAGAATACTTTTTGTGTCAAAAAAACAAAATAATGATGTTATTCAACAATATCTAGTTATTGGCGATTTCAAAACACTGCTTTATGAATCTTTTGTTTCGAATCAGTGGTTCGGAGTGCGTATCAAACTGCCAAAGTCACACCCCCCAGTGGTGAACCATTGAAATTTCAAAACACCTATGACGTAAAGAAGCCTCGTTTACTGAAATCATGTGACTTTGGCAGTTTGATTCACGCTCCGAACTAATGATTCGAAACAAAAGATTTGTAAAGCTTCGAAGCTTCATGAAGCAGTGTTTTGAAATCACCCATCACAAGATATTGTTAATTAAAGTCGTTATTTTGTTTTTTGGCACACAAAAAGTATTCTCGTTGCTTAATAATATTAAGGTTGAACCACTGTAGTCACATGAACTGTTTTAAATATGTCTTTAGTAGCTTTCTGGACATTTGAAAGTGTTAATTATCTTGCTGTTAATGCAGGCCTCACTGAGCCATCGGATTTCATCAAAAATATCTGAATTTGTGTTCTGAAGATGAACGAAGGACTTAAGGGTGTGGAACGACATGAGGGTGAGTAATTAATGACATTATTTTCATTTTTGGGTGAACTAACCCTTTAAAGTAGCCCAATTCCACGGGTAAACTGCAGACTTGGCAACACTGTTCTTGTGTCCAGTTTTCTGCTACTTTGGAGAAAAAGAGCTATGGATTTGTTATTGCTGTAACTTTTTTAATAACTAGCCATGATAACTTATAACTTGATGTTTTTATCTTCTGCAGTCCCTGAAATATTTGACATTTTTCCTGAATAAAATATTAGTTTTTTTTTTTTTATTAAATGTGGTAGTATTTTCAGAAATAAATGGTACAGTTTTGATTTAAACAGATTGTCAACTGTTTAAGAGTATTTTTTAATTGATGTTAAGTACAAAATCACAACGTGCTTCAACTAGAAATATGCTTCATATAAAGAAATTGCCTTTCACAAAGAAATTCACATTAAACTTTTCATTTTCTTCTATTTTTATACATTTTAATAGTCCTCACTACAATTTCATCCAGTTGGACCTTGTTGTTTAAACTTTACATATAGATTTCAAAATTATTTTATTTCTGTGTGTTTGTAAAGTATCAGCATCTAAATCTAAATTGCAAGTTTGAGACATGATAAACAAAAAGCTTTTTTGTTTTGTTTTGTTCTAGTCCAATTTATTACAATTGTTTAGCACACAGACTGCATACAGTGCATATGAGCTTTTCAGGATGGATGGCAATGGATCGAAACATTGACTGTGTGGAAGAACAGAGAGGTGGGCATATATAAATAACATTGACATCATAATCTTTAAAATAAAACTTCTCTGATATGACTGACTCGTCTTTGCTGACGTAGGCAAGGCCGCGCTGCACTCAAACCAATCCAATACCAGATCTAAAAAAAAAACGCCCAATTTTCACAATGTTTTGTTTAGCCCTTTAGCAAGGTCTTTTTTGAATGGCATTTGTACCACGGGTGGTAAAGTGGAATGCTAAGCAGCCAAACCTCCTCAAGAGATAACTGTGAACTATAGAATAGGCGCCTCTACACGGTGCTTTACGGTAATTCATCCCATGATCCTTTTCTGTCAACCGGTAGTTTGTTTCTACAGAAAGATCGTAAAGAATATAATAGCATTGTCTGTTAGAATAAAAACAAATGTGGAGTAGAATACAGTAGAGACTACAGTAACCTAATTAAATTGACGTAAAATATGGAAATCATGGATACGGCTGAAGTACAGACACAGCTGATATCCATAATGGAAACTGTGGCGAAAACAGCTGTTGTGGAAATACTCAAAATTTTCGAGAAGAATTCGTTTTTGCTGCGATTAGAGATTTCACGATGTACAAGCGAAAATGAATCTCTGAAAAAGAAATGTCATTTTCTGGAGAGTGAACTTCAATCTGCTCGGAAAACCGCTGGAAAGATGAACGGGACAGAAGCTCCATTCAGTCATCTGGGACTTAGAGGTGATAGCAGACTGATACTGTGAATTTTTGCCTAAATTAAATGTGTTTGTACTTCTTTCTGAGGCAAAAAAATAAATGCTGAACTTGTTTTTGAAATCTCGCACATAAACTAGCTTACTTCTGCGCTGCAAAATAATTAATGCCCAGATGTTTGGTACAGAGTCTGGACGTCGTCCCACAATTGACAGTGTCTTTGGTAAGGAATGGTGCATGAACCTCTGGAGACACCAGGAGTCAAATGCTGGTGAGCAGGAGGACGACACACACCTGGACTCTTCAGTCATTACAGAAGAGGTTGGTCTCACACACTACTGTAAGTGGAGTTCTCTTAAAAACAATCAGAAAACAGCTTACTGGCTCCCTCTTTTATTTTCAACCCTTTAGCCAGTAAATCTGCTGGATGAAGAACCAGATGTAATTATGATTAAAGAAGAGACGCTGAAGATTGATGATTGCTCTGGGAAAAATAAACCTGAGGCAGACCAAAGTAACAGTTTGAGAGGTTTGTTGAAAGAACTTGAGAACAGCTGCTCTTTATTATTTTCAGATGTCCATGTGTCATTTATTGAATTACAGGACCAGCAATGGCCAGTGATGAGAGTTGTGTTGCCCAGAGCTCTGAAGATTTTACCACTGTACCCTCAGACGACCACATGAAATTAAGAAGACAACTGAGAAAGGACAAAAACATTCTTGATGGAACAACTGCTACACATGGAAACAGTGTAACAGGGTCAGATTTGAGCCCTGATGTTGAATGTTTTCCCAGCAAAGTAAAAAGAAAGCGTAAACGGGTAACTAATACACAAAAGTTAAAAAAGTTAAAGTGTGTTTTATGTGAGAAAACCTTTGAATATCTAAGCCGATTGCAAAAACACATGCGTACACACTCTGGAGAAAAACCTTTTGTCTGTACAGTTTGTGGTCGACGGTTTTCTCAAAAACCTAGCTTTCTATTACACGAGCGCACTCATTCTGGTGAGAGGCCGTACGCGTACACATAGTGTGGAAAGAGCTTCGCTCAAAAGTGTCCTCTTATCGTTCACTTCCGAAACCACACTGGAGAAAAACCATATAACTGCTCAAAGTGTGGGAAAAGCTACGTGTACAAAAACTGCTCTTAAAACACACTGCTGTGTTAGTTAGAATTGAAATAAATTGTTACTAAATATTATATGTACTTAGTTTTTATATGAAACAACTGTTGAGTGTGCATTATTCTGCCTAATATGCCACTGGTTACTACGTTACTTAAATAAGTGAACATGATGTCTGGTTTATGAAGGTTCAAATCTGTTTTGGTCACTATAGAATATCTTTGTTATCTGTTCATTGAACATTAAGGATATGTCATGATACTATTGAATGCAATGCATTAAAAAAGTGAAGCCATGGGGGGAAAAACTGGATGAAAATACTGAGAGTAAAGGTTGTTTTTTATAACAGTATAAATATAAATGCTTGCCAACACTAAACAGTAACAGTCTCCCATTATTTCCATCGATTTCAAGCAATAGTTGTTTAAAGCTTCATTATGTTTAAACAACTATTTTATGTATTGCCTTCCCTGAAACACTTTACATAATTCATGTTTCTCGGAATAAAATAAAGTGGTAGCCTAAATTTTGACATTCAGTCAGATCTTCAAAAATGTATGTCAAATGTTTGAGCATATTTATATAATTTTCTTTACCTGTTTTAATGCGATGCAAAATCACCTCACATTTCATCTTAATTACATTTCACAACAAAATTCACAATAAACTTTTCATATTCTTATAAATTTTAATAGACTTCACCATTATTTAACCCCATGTGGTTTAAACTTTACACTACATTTTAAAGTGATTTTATTTCTGTGTTTGTAAAATATCAGCATTGAAAACCGCATGTTTGAAACAGGATAACCAAAGAGCGATTTTTTTCTTTACCATTGTAATAATTCTTCCAACAAGCATTTTAGCTCTTCGGCAACATTTATCAAAAGTATTTTTAAAAGTGCACAGCATTGGCACTAATACTGGTGTAATGTCATCTCAGGTGAGTATTTTACAATGGCTCCAAATGCACTCCTTTGTAATGAAAGATGTTATTTTTTTATTGTGAAAATTTATCATTGACAAACAAAAATGGTCTAATTAGTCTTTATGTCTTCAAACTTTTCTTCTTGAATTCAACTCTCTAATTTCACCCCCCATACTTACAATAACAAAAAAAAATTTTGTAAGCTTTATGAGAGTTTATTTAAAGATGTGATTTAATATTACAATATTTCATAAAATTTAAAAATTTGATGGTCAAAATTACGCCCAAAGTTTGACAAGCCTTTTCACTCGGAAATTCGTCACAATTCTATCCATTTCAAGGCTTCTTTAAAAGGGGTTTTGTTTAGGAGCAGCCAAACCTCTTCAAGTAAACAAAGACAACTGCATTCCTGTGGACTGTAGAATAGGCGCCTCTACACGGTGGTTTACGGTAATTCATCCCATGATCCTTTTCTGCCAAACGCTATGCTTTGTTTCTATCTTCTTAAATAATTAAGGTAACATACAGCCATTGTTTATTTGAGGTATAACTAAACATTTAATTTGAGACATTAATTGAGCTGTCGGGTCGAAGGACGCGTTTTTTTTTAAAGTGTCCCATAAACAATGGACATAATGAATACCACTGAATTTCAGACACAGTTAACATCCATAATGGAAACGTTGGCGAAAACAGCTGTTGTGGAATTAAGCAAACTTTTCGAGAAAAATTCGTCTTTTCTGCGACTAGAGATATCACGATTTTCAAGCGAAAATGAATCTCTGAAAAAGAAATGTCATTTTCTGGAGAGTGAACTTCAGTCTGCTCGGAAAACCGTTGGAAAGATGAACGGGACAAAAGGTCCATTCAGCCATTCGGGACTTACAGGTAATATTTAAGATGTTTCCTTTTCTTCTGATGCACAAATCGAGATCTGCAGAAATATTGATGTTAAATGCATAAAGCTGCTTTAAAGGTCTGATAACCTAAAGGTTGGAGGTTCAAACATCCCCTGACTATACCCGCCTAATGCCCACATGTTCAGCAGACACTGGACATCGCCCAGCAATTGACAATGTCTTCGGTAAGGAATGGTGCATGAACCTCTGGAGACATGAGGAGTCAAAGATTGGTGAGCAGGAGGACGACACACACCTCGAGTCTGCGGTCATCATAGGAGAGGTTGGTCTCATGTACTGCTGTATGAAGTATATGGAGTCCTCTTAAAAACATTGTCAGAATACAGCTTACTAGCTCCCTCTTTTATTGCCAATCCTTTAGCCAGTAAATTTGCTGGATGAAGAACCAGACATGATCATGATCAAGGAGGAGGCATTTGAAGATTGCTCCTCAGAAAGAATTGAGGAGGACCAAGATAATCAAAGTGTGAAAGGTATGCGGTGAGAGAACTTTTTGTCTTTTGTAGTTAGTTGGTCATCACCTCTTCTGATGTACACAAGTAATTTATTTTATCACAGCTGACCTCATACACATACATTGTAAACTCTGTTTTAAATGATTGATTACCATGTAAAGGGTTAAAGGGTTAGTTCACCCAAAAATGAAAATTCTGTCATTAATAATCACACTCATGTCGTTCCAAACCCGTAAGATCTTCGTTCATCTTCAGAACACAAATTAAGATGTTTAAAAAAAAAAATCCGATGGCTCAGTGAAGCAAGCAAGATAATGAACACTTTCAGATGACCAGAAAGCTACTAAACTCATATTTAAAACAGTTCATGTGACTACAGTGGTTCAACCTTAATGTTATGAAGTGACGAGAATACTTTTTGTGCGCCAAAAAAACAAAATAACGACTTTATTCAACAATATCTAGTGATGGGTGATTTCAAAACACTGCTTCATGAAGCTTCGAAGCTTTACGAATCTTTTGTTTCAAATCAGTGGTTCGGAGCGCCAAAGTCACGTGAACTATTGAAATTTTGAAACCCTTATGATGGTAACGAAGCCTCGTTTACTGAAATCACGTGACTTTGGCGCTCCGAACCACTTATTCAAAACAAAAGATTCATAAAGCCAAAAAAGCGCATACATCCATCATAAAAGTAAACTATATGACTCCAGTGGGTTAATAAAGGCCTTCTGAAGCGAAGCGATGATATTAACTTTATTAACTATAATAACTAGCTTCCAGCAGATGGCCTAAGCAAGTCGATTTGCGCCAAAAGATTAACTTCTGAAGCGATATTATAGGCCTGTCACGATAACTACTTTTTTTGTGCGATATATTGTTTCAGAAATAATTACGATAAACGATATTATTGTCATTTTAAGACCATTTTATGCCACTGAATATATAATTATAATATAACAGCATAATAATGCAAGTAGGCCTACACACTTTCAAATGACAACAACGATTTAATTCTTTAGATCATGGAAATGAAAGATCAAAAAATGTAATATCCTAAATAAAAAAACTTGAATAAATAGTAAATATTTTCTAAAAAAAGTGCAAAGTAACAAGTAAAAAAAAAAAAACTGCAAATGCACAAAAAGCACTATGGAGATTTTCCATTTACAGATTTTTCCCTGACCTTCTTTTCTCAGAAAAGTAAGGGTGCACTATTGCTGAAAACACAAACCCTACTTAGCAGTCAGATGTCCGTATGAACAAAGACATTTATATTTGCACCGGAACAGTGGAATTGCGGCTTTGAAAAATCGAGAGCATTCAGACTTGTTCTTCCAAACTGTCTGTAGTTGTCAGGAAAACACTATAACATCTCAAATAATGGCTTTTTTCACCTGTCGATGACTGCTCTGTGTAGGAACTGCAGATGACAGCATGATTGACATTAATTATCATGTAAACATAATGGGCGAGATATTGCGTCACCAAAAATTATTGAAGTCATGTACATATATTGCACGATAAGTCGATATATTGATTATTGCGACAGGCCTAGCGATATATGATGCAGGATGTAGGAGTAGCGTAAGCTTAGACGCTTCTCGCGGTTTAAACAAATACGGCTGGGCAAGAAACTCAAGCTCCTCTTCTCTTATATCGAAATTCATGACCGGTGTTTTTTTTAATTAATTAATTAATTAATTTTTTTTTACAAAAACCCATTGCTTCGCTACAGAAGGCCTTTATTAACCACCTGGAGCTGTATGGATTACTTTTATGATGGATGGATGCGCTTTTTTGGACTTCAAAATCTTGAGCCCCATTCACAACCATTATAAAGCAGGGAAGAGCCAGGATATTTTTTTATATAACTCTGATTGTGTTTGTCTGAATTCTGAAAGATAGACCTATACACCTAGGATGGCTTGAGGGTGAGTAAATCATGGGATCATTTTCATTTTTTGGGTGAACTATCCCTTTGTTTAATTTCAATTACATTTGGTTTAAGCTTCGTCCTTATTGATGCAACCCACCCTCATTGTGCTCTTTTTAACCCCCTACAGGCGCAATCCAAGAGGAAATCAAAAGAATTCTTCCAGAGTTGGACAGTAACAAAGTTCAAAATATGGTCAATCATCTTTCATGTGTGGTGGGTGTGGAGAAGACAGAAGACCTTTCCTTAGTAGAGGTGTCAGATCTTCAAGACTTTCTGGAGCCTATACAATGTCGAAAACTAGTGAAAACGTTCAGACAAAGAGGTAAGAAACAAACTTAAAAGCAGAAAAACATCTGCCTGTTGTGCTCATAGTACCTCTGTATGGTGTTGTCGTGTCTTTTCATTTTGGTGCCCACTTTAAAGGATTAAGGTGTTTACACAGCGTTCACTATTGCCGCTTTTGCATGAAGGAGTCTGTCAACCTCTCTCAGAACCGACCAGTGTGGTCACTGAATTGAGAGACTGACAATAGCTCTTTTCGCACTCTTTTTGCAGTTTTTACTTGTAAATTGTTGGTAAATTATCGTTAGAGATCATGTTAGAACAGGATTTTAAAAAAAAAAAACTGGTAAATTAGTTCTGGCAGTTTTCCAGTATGAGAAGTTGTAACTTTGCCTGTAAATCAGTATGATGCCAATAAATTAAATGCTGCTACGCGTGAACAAAGAATATGATTACCGGTATGAGCATGTACGAGGTCAGAAGGCGGTGATGTTAGAAGAATGTAAGCTCTGCTGCTTTTGTTTTTCTATGTAGATGGATGTCTGACAGTTGCGCTGAGTCCAGCGCTTGAGACCCTGCCGTCTTTTCCATTCATCAGCGCTGCAGCTCTGCAGTTACTATTGCGTACTATAGTAACTGCAGTACTACAGTAGTTATAATGTGTCTCGTGTTTTAAGAGCAAAAAGACACTCTGTGTGATCATCCCCTTACACCTGTCACTCAGAAGTAAAAACAAAATGCTGTCAAATTGGATGGCAATCTAGAGCAATTCTCATCCAGGTGGATAAAGAAAACGGTGCAGTGTTCAATGGTAATTTTCGATGATTGACATCACAGTTTACCGGTATTAATGTGAGAAAAGGACTGTTTGACCTACAGATGTGGCCTTTGAAAACACACCTTTTCTCAGGGTTCTTTATATTTTAGAACCTAAGATGATTTTAAAATAAAAATAAAAAAACATTTAAACTATATATAACGATCAGGCATAACATTATGACCACTGAGAGGTGAAGTGAATAACACTGATTATCTGTTCATCACGACACCTGTTAGTGGGTGTCGTGGGTGTCGGAGCAATGGAAGAAGGTGGCCTGGTCTGATGAATCACGTTTTCTTTTACATAACGTGGATGGCCGGGTGCGTGTTCATCACTTACCTGGGGAACACATGGCACCAGGATGCACTATGGGAAGAAGGCAAGCCGGCGGAGGCAGTGTGATGCTTTGGGCAATCTTCTTCTGGGAAACCTTGGGTCCTGTCATCCATGTGGATGTTACTTTGACACGTACCACCTACCTAAGCATTGTTGCAGACCATGTACACCCTTTCATGGAAACGGTATTCCCTGGTGGCTGTGGCCTCTTTCAGCAGGATAATGCGCCCTGCCACAAAGCAAAAATGGTTCAGGAATGGTTTGAGGAGCACAACAATGAGTTTGAGGTGTTGACTCTGGCTTGGTTATGTATTTGATTGAAATTATGAAATTGATTTTGGATCATTTTTAACCAAAAAAAAGCTTTAACATTGAAATGTATTTGGGGTGTGTTTCGGTATGATTTAATTTTTTTCCCTTGATTAGTTTATTTTAATTTTATTACTCAACCAACACACAGCAACATGTAGTGTGTGATGTATGCACTCACAAAGTCAGAGACCCTCCCCTCGAAATCTTGATTACGAGTGGTGGAACTATGACCCAATTTTTTAGACCAAAACCCGGAAGCGAGTTGCGGGGAGAAGTGGTGGGCTCCGCAAAAAGCTCTGGGCCCCCTGTACTGGGCCCCAACTTTCCCCCCCAACTAACTACACCTTTGTTTCCACCATTTCCAACCATTTTGTTTCTAAAATGTCCAGTGATTTGCAAACGAGGATCCTTGTTTTGAAATGTGTAGAATTCTGGACTAAAACTAAAGTGGGTTGTGTTCCCTGGACTTGTGTAGTAGAGGGAACAAAGTAGTGTTCATCATTGAATTTCTGTATATTTTGTTTGACGTTTACTCCTTACACATTGTGAGAATATTATTTCTATAATATTTTAATCATAAGACATATCAGATATTGAATCATTGTTTTCTTTTTTAGATTTGTATGTCAATGGAAAGATTTTGTTGTATTTGGTATCATTTTTACCTGTTTACGTTGTATACCGTCATGCTAATTGACATTGTTTATTCATTCAAACCCCTAATTGTTTTTGTGCCGGAAAAACCTCATGGGATAGTAAAGTGTCCATCGAATGCGCACTTCAAAATCTCACTGGAAGTAGTAGGTTATCTGGGTACTTTTCGCCTTCTGTTTTTCGAATACTATGTATTCAGACATACTACTCTTTTAGGGTACTGTTTTTCACATACTATTTAAAATATATGATTTTGGACGCAGTGCTTCTGTTCTCTAACATGGCTGCCTCCTTTTGACATTCTCTCCTAACATTGCATGATATTGCATGAAATCTGGACAGGTTCTGTTTCTTTTTCAAATGTTTTCAAAGGCCACATCTGTATTCTCTTGAAAGCTTGTATATAATTAGCCTAAATAACTTGCATTTCACAGTATAAATAGACTAAGTAAATTTATTCAGATTTCAAAACAACGGGTCTCATTGACTAACTGTGTGTACACAGAAATTTGTGCGTGAAGTTTGCGTACAAACATTTTCACAAACAAATGATGATTTATCAACAAGTTTCGAACTAAAATGTATTCTGAATTTACAAAAAAAAATGTAGGAACAACCAAACAACTTGTATGCAAAAATCACATACACTGGCTGGGGCTATAAATATGTTAAGATGAAATCTTATACATGGATGTATTTCATCATATATAAAAGTAAGAAAATGTGTGTTATAGCTCGAGCTGCAAAAAAACGCATAGGTCTGTATAAGAAGTGTTTGAACTGGTTTTGAGGATTGCACACTTGGCATTGTTCGGATATTGTTGCTTGTGCTCTCAGGTGTTAGTATATGTTTGCTGAGACAGACAAAAGGCTGTAAAGGAAAGGTTGTGTGTAGAGCCTTTATGAGGAGATGGTTTGGGTGTGTTTTATGCTAATTATTAACCCTGGGCACATGGTTGCTTGTTAAGAATACTCCAAGCTCATTCATGTTGGAACAAAATTTGTGTGCGTATGCACGTTTTGTGAATTATGCAGATTTTTTTCCTGCAAAGTTCTCCTGTGGTATAAATACGAATAATCCACACAACTGTTGGTGAATGAGACCCAGTGCATTATAGCAAAGTTTTACTGATAAATGATGCTTGAGAGGCCTCTGAAGAAGGTACTTTGTTGGCTCTTCAACTAGGGCTGGGCGATTTGACAAAAATTAAATCTCGAATTATTTTATTATTATTATTTTTTTTTTTTTCAGAACGATTGACCGATTCACGATTTTGATATATATATTTTTTTTTTGTTTTTTTTTTGTTTAATGTTTAACTAGTCAGCTTAAAAACTTAACTACAATATGATTTAAGTAACATTCTCTTTAATAACAATCTGGTTAAAAAAAGTTCTATTCCAAGTGAACCACACATGAAGTGATCAACATGGTGTAAATGTAAAACAAATGACTTTTGTTAAATATCTTTGCAGAAAATATGCATTAAATATGAAGGCAAATGTTGTACAAACTTATTTTAAACATATCCTATATACTCAGAAATAATTTAAAATAAGAAAGATGCTATATATTTCTTAGCCAAAAAATAATAGCAATAAATAACACCAGTAATAGGCTATTATTACAAGCAAATGCTTTGTAAAAACAGAATATAACAGCAGCTTTCAGCCTGTCCCCATCATACAAACATGAAATATCAAACATACAGTAGTAGTTCTTTACAGGTTTTTGCATTCCATTCCATCCAGTCTTTTGCAGCGTCTCACCCATGAAACAGCATTCTAAAAATGTGGCGGACACTGGCCGTGTCTCATTTTTTCAATGCAATAATGCATTTCTGAGTGAACAGCCACATATCGCGTCTAAAAACGCGTGGAAAGCGCGGCCGCGACGCTTTCTCCTCCTTTCCACAAGTGCTTGCGCTCCCGTGGCATCTGTCGTTGCTATGCAACCATGAACCGCTCTCTCCATGATGATGAGGAAGTATCAGCAAAGGATTAATTGATTTCTAGCCCTTGCATTAGCTTTACTACTAGATATATTTAAGGAGATGAGAAATAAAAACCTGCCCTGTACAGCTATGATCAGCTGTTCGGCTGAGCTTTCAATGTTGTTACGAAAAGGCCAAAGCTGATCGGTTGGTTCTTGTCACATGACCTGCGGTGCACTTGCGGCATTCTGAAAAGTTGAGATGTTTTCAAGACTAGTGATGTGTTCTACGTAACATTTTTTTTATTCAAAATCGCGATTTCTTGATTTAAAAATAATAAAATCGAGGCAAAACATTAAATTCGAATTAATCGAAAAAATCGGGAAAATCACCCAGCCCTATCTTCAACATATTTCAATTTCTCTGTATCTCTTTCCATGATTTTTTTTATTTTTATTTTTTTTTTTACCAAGAATCCAGTGGACAAGTGGATGGAACACCTAATGAGATGACACTCACTCCATTATCATCAAATGAGTGCCTTCTTGAACAGCCCTTTGTTCCTCACTATCCTATAAAGTCCAACTGGGTCAGAAGTTTCCAGGTTCCTTGGGACCGCATGCCAGCAGCTCTCGTTCAGGCAACATCCACTGGAGAGAGGGCTCGACCTGGACCAAGAAGGGAGTTTGTTAGGATTGTTGTGGCAGCCATGCAAGTCCACTGTCCAAACCCAAACTTGTCCGCCTGTGGAGAAGTGGCACGAAGCATCGTGACTACATATCCCCTAACATTTGGAGACATTTCTGAGGAAGGAGAACAGCTAGGAAATGGCTTCAGTTGCCTACAGAGACAACTAAAAACTAGGGTAGAACATGTGAATAGAGACATTTTGGAACACAGGATTCGTCGACCTAGAAGGCCATCAGCGAAGAGAGCTGGACAACAGGACAGCTACTCTGCGAGAAAAGTCAGATGTAAAGTGGACAGTTACGGATGCATTAATTGGCAGCCTTCCTCCATCCCAGAAGGAGAGACGGCAGATTCTCTTGAAATGAAGAGGAAGGTTGCGGCAGAGATTTTTCAGTCTGCAGGCCCAAGGGCTGCCGAGTTGCCCAACGTAGATGACTTAATGCAGCAGACTTATGTTTACCAGCGCCACATGATCAACTCATGCCCCCCTCCTACCATCAGTGAGATAGAGGGGCATTGGCCGTTCCTGTTCACCGAAAGAGGCCTCTGCAGGCACTTCAAAATCCTGACTGGGATTGACATCAGAAGCCGCTTTAGCGAAACCCTTACTGTTAAAGCCAAGAGAATATTGAACTACTTCTGTAGTCAGAGACTGAAGTGGAACGAAGACGTCCAGAGTGTCTTAAGTGAGATCGACGATGATGCCAATGCAGCAAATAATAACAGGACTGCCATATCAGCCATCCTGTTAATGATGAAATACTTTAAGGAAAAGGACAACTCTGTGTTCATCTTAGCAGATGTCAGTAACTATTAAGTGTTACAGTTCAACTAAAGTTTTGAAGGGGGTTTGACAAAAGCCAAGTGTTAACATGTTCATATTTTTTGTTTTCAAGGAAACTGCTACCAAGACGTCCATCGAAAATGAAATGAGCTTACCGGCAACGCCCCGGCTCATCATGCTTGGTAAGACATTGCTACACTAAACTCATTAGTTTGTACTTGGATATAAATAGATTTACATTGATTCTTTATATTTCAGGTGATACCTTGCTGACTTCGTCCAAATGGTTTATCAGCATTGAGGGCAGAGTAACGCACTCTATAGACAACCAGCTGGACTTTGCAGCAGCATTGTCTGTGTTCTTTGGGTGCTTCTACGTTTTTAATATCGAGTACCAGGAGTCAGCCAGTGCCACTCTAGAGCTCATTCAGAGGTGAGTTTTGAGCACATTTGTACAAGTTTCTTTTGGATCAAAGATACGTCCTCTTATGGAACTTATATGGGTTGCGAATGCAGTTTCATGATGACTAACTACTAAGCTTATTGGTTTGTGTTTAAATTATACATCATACACCAGAAGCTCTATTATACTGTGACACTGGCAACACTAAGAGAATTGGCTTACAGTGCATGCTAATATAATCATATAATTGGATTATATACCGATCAGGCATAACATTATGACCAGTGACAGGTGAAGTGAATAACACTGATTATCTCTGCATCACGGCACCTGTTAGTGGGTGGGATATTTTAGGCAGCAACTGAACATTTTGTCCTCAAAGTTGATGTGTTAGAAGCAGGAAAAATGGGCAAGCGTAAGGATTTGAGCGAGTTTGACAAGGGCCAGATTGTGATGGCTAGACGACTGGGTCAGAGCATCTCCAAAACTGCAGCTCTTGTGGGGTGTTCCCGGTCTGCAGTGGTCATTATCTATCAAAAGTGGTCCAAAGAAGGAACAGTGGTGAACCGGTAACAGGGTCATGGGCGGCCAAGGTTCATTGATGCACGTGGGGAGCGAAGGCTGGCCCGTGTGGTCCGATCCAACAGACGAGCTACTGTAGCTCAAATTGCTCAAGAAGTTAATGCTGGTTCTGACAGAAAGGTGTCAGAATACACAGTGCATCGCAGTTTGTTGCGTATGGGGCTGCATAGCCGCAGACCAGTCAGGGTGCCCATGCGGACCACTGTCCACCGCCGAAAGTGCCAACAGTGGGCGCGTGAGCATCAGAACTGGACCACGGAGCAATGGAAGAAGGTGGTCTGATGAATCACGTTTTCTTTTACATCACGTGCCATGTGTTCCCCAGGTAAGCTACGCACACACACCTGGCCAACACATGGCACCAGGATGCACTATGGGAAGAAGGCAAGCTGGCGGAGACAGTGTGATGCTTTAGGCAATGTACTGTTGGGAAACCTTAGGTCCTGTCATCCATGTGGATGTTACTTTGACACGTACCACCTACCCAAGTATTGTTGCAGACCATATACACCCTTTCATGGAAACGGTATTCCCTGGTGGCTGTGGCCTCTTTCAGCAGGATAATGCACCCTGCCACAAAGCAAAAATGGTTCAGGAATGGTTTGAGGAGCACAACAATGAGTTTGAGGTGTTGACTTGGCCTCCAAATTCCCCAGATCTCAATCCAATCGAGCATCTGTGGGATGTGCTGAACAAACAAGTCAGATCCATGGAGGCCCCACCTCGCAACTTACAGAACTTAAAGGATCTGCTGCTAACATCTTGGTGCCGGATACCACAGCACACCTTCAGGGGTCTAGTGGAGTCCATGCCTCGATGGGTCAGGGCTGTTTTGGCAGCAAAAGGGGACCAACACAATATTAGGAAGGTGGTCATAATGTTATGCCTGATCGATGTATAATAAACAATGTCCCTGTTTTGGGTATCCTGCAACTTTTATGTAAGATGACAAACCTCTTAAAACCCTCTAAACAGTGTTTCAGTGACTGACATGATTGTAGCCCTTGTGAAATTGGTGGGGTTTTTTTCTGCTTTTCTTCAGGTTCTTCGTAAGGATCAATCCGGAGGGGACTAAATGTACCTCCAAATCAGGTACAAGCCGAAGGACAGGTTCCGCTGTCCAAAGGAAACCGCAAAACTTTAATACTCGTGTCGCAACATTTATGCAGAGGCTTTCAGAATTTGAGTGGAAAAAGACAAATTAAGTAAGTGTGAGCAGTTTTAAAAAATTGATCAAGAAAAAAAATCTAATTTGTCTGATGTTATTAAAAGTCTGATTAAACACACGTGAGAGCTACGTGAGATATGAGGGGTTTCTAAAATAACACAGTGACATAAATAATTTTTATTTTTATCTGTTTCAGCATTGTCTTCATCCTCGCCCTGCACTGACTACAACTACCACAATTAGTTAATTAGTACTACTTGCCTGAACTTCTTTTTTTTACCTTATTACTTGTACCATTCTGTTTCAATGTTGCTGGAATGTTTGTATTATAAATATTTTATTACGTTCATGTAAGTCATTCATGCAACAATAAAAAAAAAAAGTATCAACTGATGTGTTTTTATTATGGAATAATATAATTGCTGTGATACTATAATGTTGTAGTACTACTTTTCTTATATATACAATAGCTACAAGTAGATTACAGCATTGGATCTGTTGTGTATTGTTTACTGTAAATTTGAAACTGTAGTTACCGTAATTAGCCTACAGTAACTTGCTGGTAAAAAAAAAAAAAATGGAAAATTCTAACAGTGTACCTTTGGATGGCCAGGTGCAGTTACATTTCCAGAGACGGTTTGTAAATAAACCTATTGAACATGATAAAAATAAACCTATGGAAAATGTTCTGCACATGGACCCAGTACAAAAGAGCCCTGTTTTCCAAGTAATGTGAAACACTTTGTGTACCATAAAATGTGGTAAAAGCTATGGACTTAATATTTGCCTGACAGATGATAAATCGGGATGTATAGACTTATCTTAAAGAAGGGACTCGGAGCAAATCTAGGAACCAGAATATAAGAGTGGGGTGGGGTCGTTTGATTAGGACCAGGGATCGAGCAACCAACCAGAAAACCCCAGCAACCGCCAAGCAACGCCCTGTCAACCATTCATAATTCATGCTGGGATCAAGGTTGGAGTGCGCCAGCAATAACATTTTATTTTGTAAAATTCCACCCAGAACAATCCAAAAGGACAGGGCTTCCGTGACAACAGCTGCCATGGTACTATTGGCAAAATCGTTTAGGAGGAGGCTAATCAAAAGGTTATAGTTCGTGCGCGCTCTCTATACGGTGGTTTACGGTAATTCATCACATGATCCTGTTCTGCAAGATGCTAGATATGCTATAATTCTATCCTTGGAAATATATTGAACCATACAGTGCTATTGCTTGCTGAGAATATAAAAGCAGCTCTACACAGAAGCTATAGTGGTAGCTGTCAGATCGAAGGACGGGTGTTTACAATATAAATCACTGATAAATGGTCCAGTAAACGATGGAAATCATGAATAATGCTGATTTTCAGACGCAGTTAACATCCATAATGGAAATGTTGGCGAAAACAGCTGTTGTTGAAATAGGCAAACTTTTCGAGGAAAATTCTTTGTTGCTGCGATTAGAGATTTCACGATGTACAAACGAAAATGAATCTCTGAAAAAGAAATGTCATTTTCTGGAGAGTGAACTTCAATCTGCCCGGAAAACCGCTGGAAAAATGAACGGGACAGAAGCTCCATTCAGCCATCCGGGACTTAGAGGTGATTTACTTATGCACGATGCATGACTCTGTGATTTTGCAACTCACACATGGGTACATCTGATTTCTAGGCTGAACGTTCAAAGCCTGTAGAGGGTGGACCCTATATCGTGACTGTGCCCTTGAACAATAGATTAACCTTAGGGTACGTTTACACGACAACTATGTAATAAAAACGGAAAAGTTTTTCCTTTGCGTTTTTCGCGTACAGACGACAACGTTGTCAAAATGATCCCCGTTCACACGGATCCGCGAAAACGACTAAATTCGCTGTATTATGCATGCCAGGCCAGTAGTTGGCGAGGTCACTTTGTAAAGTAAATATAGGCGCCTGAGCACGTAATACGCATGCGCATGACGTCACCGTTCTTACAAATTCGCATTTTTGTCGTTGATGATAACATATAATTTTTTTAAAAATTTGCATTTTCAGGCCCCCAAAACACCGTTGTTGTGTAAATGAATGGCTAAAACGCATAAAGTTTTCAGGTTTTAGTTCAAAATGGTGTTGTGCAAACGGCGCCTACCATTGTTGTCTCCGTGTTAACTACAAAAATGCAAATTTGTGAAAATGGTGATGTCATGCACATACATATTAGGTGTTCAGTCTATAGATATGTAGTGTTTCTTTACAAAGTGACATCGCCAACTACTGGCCTGGCATGAATAATACAGCGTTTTTAGTCGTTTTCGCGGATCCGTGTGAACGGGGATCATTTTGATAACGCTGTCGTCTGTATGCGAAAAATGCAAAAGAAGACATTTTCTGGTTTTATTACATCGTTGTTGTGTAAACAGCCTTAAGGCTTGTGCACACTGGGACGATTATTGCGTGCGCTTATCGCCAACGTTTAACACCTCATGACTAAACAAAAGGCACCAATGTGAGTGTGCACACCGGCGCGCAAAACGGCAGGCGTAAAAGCGTCATTTTAAAAAAAAAACCCTCAGGTTCATTTTTTTTTTTTTTGGGTTTGACGCGCCGCTTTAAAAACTGGCTGACCAATGAGATTGGCGCTTTTGTTCATGTGCCTGGAGCTGCTGAAGTTACAGTAAAACACGACTTGGTGGCGCTCAAGCACAAAACGGTCTTGCTGAGCACACATTGATAAGAAGACGACAAAGAAGACCCCTACAAACTATGGGTGCTCTGCCAGTTCTTGGCCACACCAATAGATGTATTATATGCCATTTTATTTCTGTATTTTTATTGTTTGTTTTTACATTCAAGAAATATAGTTGAGAATGTCTATTTCATAAATATGTTTATTTGCACTACCTTTCACTTGCACTACTGTCATTGTGACTTATTTACACTACCGTTTCTAACTACCATCTCCTCATGTCATGTATATGCCATTTTATATCTGTATTTTTATTGTTTTATTTACATTCAAGAAATATTATTTAGAATGTCTAATTCATAAATATGTTTATTTGCACTACCGTTCACTTGCACTAAGCACAAGCGCCATATACTGTCAGGGAGTGAATTTGCACGTTCACTCGGCACATCGCCAGTGAAAATCGCTTGGGAATGAACACAAAGACGCATCGAAAAACATCTCGAAAAACGCTGGCGATAAGCGCGCACGATAATCGTCCCGGTGAGTACGAGGCTTTAGTCAATTCTCTAATCTCGGTGAGTGGAATCTTTTGACTCTATTCACCAAAATGATTCATTCTCACTCTTTCTGCAGGTTACATCATTACACCAGTAGGTGGCAACATGACTGACTTTGTTATGAACAAATGTGGGTATCTGCAGATTGGAGTAATGGGCGTGATGAAAGTTAGGGGCATGATGAAAGGTCTTTATCATTGGTCGCGAAAGCTGTCTGTCAAGGTGTGGGGTAGGGTTTGGGGTTAGTTTCTGTTGTAGCAATTCACCGTTCAGCACCCCTCCTTTCGGCACACCCATTACTCCGACCTGCAGCTATCCCTGTCTCGTTATGAATGAGTCAATGAATTTTCGATGAAAAAACGTTTTGTTCATTACTAAGCTAAATCCATTTACTTATTCCTCAGCTTCTTATTCATACTATTTTTTAGCTTAAAGGGTCATGAAACCCCCCCTGTTTTAGCCTGGTCGTTCACACCTCAAAGCTTAAAAACTCTGTGAAAATGGGCGTGTAAAGCTCTGGAAAAGTGGGAGTGTAGAGGGGGGGAAGAGGGAAGAGAACAACCAATGAAACACAGACATACAACACACTCATTATACAGAATAATGAATATTAATATATGAGCACGGAGAAAAAATGACAACAAACTCCCAAGCACAAGGGAGAAATGCAAAAGAATATTTACTAATACTTTGATTACGTTTACGAGCACTGCAGTCTCATGATAAACGACACATAGTTTAACAGAAAGAATAAAGACAGTTTATTTTTTTTTGTTTATTTTTTGTCCATTTTTATTTGAATTTTCTATTTAAATCAGTCTTTTGTCTATTAGAATAATCGTGTCATCGTGTTCAGATAGGCTACACTATCAGTGTCCAGTTTGCACATATATTTCATTTGAAGAAGACTTGATGAAATATGTGTGCATACACCGTGCTGGTTCATGTTTGGTGCAGGAGAATATGTGAAATATGTCTATAAAAACTTTAAACACGGATACTTTATTCTGTATATGAGCTATGATCCACGTGGCTAGTGTTGTTAAACTCACCGCGGAGCTCCGCGCTGAAACCGATCACATGTGCGCTCCGCGTGTATATCATAACAATTGTATTTTTGATGTGTTCCTATTCAAACTCCAGTTCTGACCGCATCGCGGGCAAAATACAAACAACACTCATGTGCTGCTGTGCTGGGGGAAACATACACACGGCTCGCGTTTCCGAACGCAGAGGTGAATGAGCCGCACTTTTGTGACATTTGAATTCTCCGCTGTAATGCGATCTCATGCGAACATATTTTCCATTTGTGCTGGTAGATTACAGCAAAACAATCCACATGCACCCAAACTTCTGCTCTGGTCGCGTCGCAGGAAAACGCATTTTTGTGTTGTAGCACTGAGGAAACGAGCACCTACGACCCATGTCTCTGAATGACAACAGAGACAGAGGTGATACTTCCTCATGCATAATACTGCAATTATAATCTTATAATATTATGCATACAGCGCAGTCATTGGATTGAATGAGCTTTATGTCATGAATAAATGCAGAGAACCGATTGAAATGGTTGACGTCAGCATGTTCGACCAGCCCTTAATGGAGCCAATCAGCACTCCGGATCTTGCCGGTAGTACACGATGACGTCAGATTTTGTGACGTTGCTCCGACTTTGCTTTTCAAACCGGAAGACAGAAATCTCTCTGAAAAATGCAAAAATAACTAATTTCAACTTTTAAATAAAATGAATGAGTACCTTTAGTGTTTTCAATAATGTGCAGCCTATACATATCTGTTCACAGCTCAAAAAATGTGTTCTGGGGTGTCATGACCCTTTAAAAAAGGGCAACAATTCCAGGTTTTGTTTTTATATTGTCCATTATTAATATTGTTATATAAATATTGTTCATATTAACCCTACAAGTTACCCTAAAAACCCTTAATTTACAACTCTAACTCTTTATTGTTTATATGTAGTGTCTAGTTGTTGAGTAGTGTCATTCAGAAGTGTTGATATTGACCCGTATATACAAGGTCAATTAAATTAATTTTATTAAACCAGTGGATTTCTTGCATTGGTAATCAGAGGCTGTTTACACAAGTGATTTGACCAATAAGACAGATGACTAAAACAAATGTCCTACAGAGTCTGGACGTCGTCCCGCAGTTGACAATATGTTTGGTAAGGAATGGTCCATGAACCTCTGGAGACACCAGGAGTCAAATGTTGTTGAGCAGGAGGACGACATGCACCTAGACTCTTCAGTCATCACAGAAGAGGTTGGTCTCATGTACTGCCGTTGATGTACAATGTCAGAATACACTTAACTAGTTCTCTCTTTATTTTCCATCTTTTAGCCAGTAAATTTGCTGGATGAAGAACCAGATATGATCACGATCAAGGAGGAGACATTTGACGATTGCTCTGGGAAAGGTAAAACTGAAGATAGCAGTTTGAGAGGTTTGTGGAGAAAGAACTTAAGAACAGCTGCTATTAACTCTTTGTTATTTTCAGATGTTCATGTGTCATTTATTGAATTACAGGACCAGCAATGGCCAGTGAAGACAGTTGTGTTGCCCAGAGCTCTGAAGATTTTATTACATATACGGTACCTTCAGATGAGCAAATCCAGCCGAATGTACCACAGCCACAAGCTGAAGAACAAACTCTTGAAGGAACAATTTCGACACATGGAGACTGTACAACAGAGCAAAACTACCACAGTGCACACAACCACGCAAGTATTTCAGAAGAGAAAAGGTTCGAGTGTGTATTCTGTCGAAGAACGTTCAACAAATTAACTTACCTGAAAGCACACATGCGAACACACTCTGGAGAAAAACCGTTTGTTTGTACAGTTTGTGGTAAAAGATTCGCTCAAAAAACGTACCTCAGAATACACCAGCGCACTCATTCTGGTGAAAGGCCGTATGCGTGCATGGAGTGTGGGAAGAGCTTCGCTCAAAAGAGTTCTCTAAACGTTCACCTCCGAAGCCACACTGGAGAAAAACCATACAGCTGCTCAGAGTGTGGGAAAAGCTACGCATACAAACAGGGTTTCAATACCCACCAGTGCTTTGGCTAGACTAAAGTGAACGATTACTGAATTTTATCTGTATCAACGTTGCTGTTTCAGCAGAGTGTGCCATATGAAATATTAAAAAATTGGAAGTAGGTCCATGTTTGTTCACAGAAATGTAGGTCCTTCAAAATTGTTTGGAAACGTGTTATACAGAAGCATCTGGAGTTTAAACATTGACTTCAAATTCATTTAGAAGCATCTTGATGTGTGTATTTATTTCAAAAGAGGAATAAATGTGCTTAAATAAACTTGACATAAAATGAGTGAAATCATGCAAAATTTATTTTATTAGTGTTATTTTAGAGTATTACTCATACTCCAACATGGTTGACAATACACATAGTAATGGTTGTTTGCTTACACGTGCAATCTAGCAGACATCTGAACTTGAAAGATCAACTCAAACTTGTATAGGCATACTACATACTACTGACATTACAGTATCCAATTAGTGAAGATCAAGTAGTGTTACTGGTTGCTGTACACTAATGGCCCTAAACTGACATACGTTATGATAATATCTTGAAGAACTGGGACCGTATTCACAAAAAAAAAAAAAAAAAAAAAAAATCTTATTACTCACCCTCATGTCGTTCCACACCCATAAGAAAAATCTGATGGCTCAGTGAGGCCTGCATTGCCAGCAAGATCATTTCCTTTTTCAAACGCCCAGAAAGCTACTAAAGACATATTTAAAACAGTTCATGTGACTACAGTGGTTCAACCTTAATGTTATGAAGCGACGAGAATACTTTTTGTGCGCCAAAAAAACAAAATAATGACTTTATTCAACAAAATCTAGTAATGAGCGATTTCAAATCACTACTTCATGAAGCTTCGAAGCTTTACGCATCTTTTGTTTCGAATCAGTGGTTCAGAGTGCCAAAACCACATGATTTCAGTTAACGAGGCTTTGTTACGTCAAAAGTGTTTCAAAATTTCAATAGTTCACGTGACTTTGGCAGTTTGATACGCGCTCCGAACCACTGATTCGAAACAAAAGATTTGTAAAGCTTTGAAGCTTCATAAAGCAGTGATTTGAAATCGCCCATTACTAGATATTGTTGAATAAAGTCACTATTTTGGGTTTTTTTGGCGCACAAAAAGTATTCTCGTCGATTTATAAAATTAAGGTTGAACGACTATAGTCACATGAACTGTTTTAAATAAGTTTTTGTAGCTTTCTGAGAATTGAAAAAGGAAAAGATCTTGCTGGCAATGGAGGCCTCACTGGCTACATTTACATGCACCCAAATAATCCATTTGTAATCGGATTGACGGCTCATTCGGATTGAAAAACATTCATGTAAACACCTTAATCGATCCGATTGAGCTCGATCCGAATGAAATTTCGATCGGATTTGAAGGGGTGGTTTATTCCTTTTCTAATCAGATCCAACAGCAAAAAATGACCATGTAAACGCTTGAATCCGACTACTTTCTCAATTGTATTCAGAAGTCTCTGGGACACATGCGCAGTGCAACGTTGACACGCATTACGCAGTGCGCAAGTTCACGTTCACATCTTTAGTTGTAAAACCGTTTCTGATTTATGAATGTGTATGCGAACAGGGGAAAAATAACGATAAGCTCTGTTGGTGTCACGTCCATGGTTGTCGCCGCAAGTGTGATTAATATGACGTCACACTCAGAGCTTTAATCGGAATGTATATAAAAACGGATATTTGAATCAGATTACAATGTTTAGAGTACATCTAAACAGATCTGCAATCAATCAAAAATATCTTAATTTGTGTTCCTAAGATGAACGAAGGTCTTACGGGTTTGGAACAACATGAGGGTGAGTAATTAATGACAGAAATTTCATTTTTGGGTGAACTAACCCTTTAAGCCTAAAGTCTTAAACAGGGATGCATTTACCTCTGGTCGTCTTTGATCTGGGTTATACACTACTGGTCAAAAGTTTGAAAAAAAAAAAAAAAAAAAAAAATTCTCATCAAGGCTGCATTTATTTGATCAATAATACAGTAAAAACAGTATTATTAGTAAATATTACATTTTTAAATAAACTTTTCTATTTTAATATATTTTAAAATGTTATTTATGTGACACTTAACCAACACTTAATCAACACTTAATTTTTCATCAAATCCTTAACTTTTATAAATGCAGCCTTGGTGAGCATAAGATGAAAAAGTCTTAAAGGTTTAGTTCACCCAAAAATGAAAATTATGTCATTAATTACTCACCCTCATGTCGTTCCACACCCGTAAGACCTTCGTTCATCTTCAGAACACAAATTAAGATATTTTTGATAAAATCTGAGAGGTTTTTTCATCTCCCATAGAAAGCAATGAAATTACCACATTCAAGGTCCAGAGAAGTAGTAAAGACATCGAAAGCGCTGCACTGCGTCAACTGCGTAAGAGACTGACAGGGGGGGAAGAGGAAAAATTGTTGAATAAAGTTTTTTTTTTTTTTTTGCCCACAAAAAGTATTCTCGTCGCTTCATAACATTAACCACTGTAGTCACGTTGATTATTTTAACCATGTTTTTACTACTTCTCTGGACCTTGAATGTGGCAATTTCATAATTCAATTTCAGATTTCATCAAAAATGTCTTCATTTGCGTTCCGAAGATGAACGAAGGTCTTGCGGGTGTGGAATGACAAGAGGGTGAGTAATTAATGACCGAAATTTCATTTTTGGGGGAACTTGCCCTTTAATTATTCCAAACTTTTGTCCGGCAGTATAGCACAGATATCAAAGACCACCAGATAAGCTGTGCCTTTGGTTTAACAGAAGAAACAAATTAGTTATGTAGGATAGCAACTACATTACCACAGCGTAAGACACAGCCATACCTGACTATATATTTCTGCTATAGGTATTACACACAGAGACATTCTTGTTAAGGTGCTGCAACCTCACATTTCAAGAGTTCATATTCTTCCCAATATTTCATTTTACTCAGGTACTGTAATCTTAAATTGAGGAAAAGAAGAGTGCTACATAAAGCTATAATTTATATCACTGTAACTTTTCCTTGGTTTCTTCCTTACTGGTTTAGCGGTTCTGTCATGGACAGAGAGGTGTTGTTGTAGGGTGACTTTCTGGGTGAAACCCTTTCCGCAGGTTATACAAGTAAAAGGTCTTTCTCCTCTGTGGATGCGTTCATGATTTCGTAGGCAGACTTTCTGGGTGAAACTCCTTCCGCAAGTGGCGCAACTAAAAGGTCTTTCTCCTCTGTGGATGCGTTCATGGGTTTGTAAATTTCCCTTCTGGGAGAACCCTTTTCCACAAAAACTGCATTTATAGGGCCTTTCCCCTGTGTGCACTAAATAGTGAACCGTGAGATTGGTGTTTGAATGAAAACATCTCCCACAGACCTCACAACGAAACTTTTCATTAGGTTTCAGCTTTGAAAACCGATGTTTTCTGAGACGGTTTCTGGCAGCATTTTGACGAACAAACACCCTCCCGCTGTCATAGCAACTGAAGTTGTTTGGCAGTTTCTGTACCTTAAATCTCTTTTCGCAACGTTCTGTAGTGGTTGCAGCATCTGCACATGTTTCCTGTGCTTCTCCGTCCTCCTGGGCCTCGGAGGGAAACTGGCCATTGTGCTCTACTGAAAATTGGTTGAGGACACAGTGACCATCAAAATCCAATGGATCGTCTATTGGTGCTATTAATTGGTCGACAGTGTCATCAATGGTGGTTTTTGTAGAGTGTTTATCTGACGAATCAGAGGATGTGTTTTGTATTTCCGATATCTCTGAAAATTCACCAGACACAAAATGGTCATTGAAATTTTTAGTGTCTGCCGAGGGCTCACATGCAGAAGATAGCAGCTGTCGCCTTGAAACTTGGGGCGTTTTCCCTGTTGGAGTATTGAAAATAGTTCAAATCAAATCATTCTGTTAAACATAAACCAAAATAATTACACCTGACTGAGGGTACATTTACATGACAACAATGTACTAAAAACGGAAAAGTTTTTCCTTTACGTTTTTCGAAGACAGATGACAATGTTGTCAAAACAATCCCCATAAATGGATCCACAAAAACGATTAAAAACGCTGCATTATGCTGCCAGGCCTGTAGTTGGCGAGGTCACTTTGTAAAGAAAAACTACACGCCGATAGACTGACGCGTAATATGCATACACATGACGTCACCGTTTTCACAAATTCACATTTTTGTAGTTTACATGGAGACAATAGCGATATAAAATCTGTTTTCAAAAACGTTGACTTTGAAACCCGTTTTCAAAAGTTTGCGTTTTCAGGCCCGCCAAAACGCCAGTGGAAATAAATGGCCAAAACGCGTTAAAAATTTTCCGTTTTTAGTTGAAAATGGTGTAGTGTAAACAGCCCCTAATTAAAGATCTGCTAAAAATCTAGAACATTACCTGTATAGCTGGGATAAGTGTCCACTTCAAAACTCTCCTCTTTGATTAAGACCAGGTTGGAGAGGTCTTTTTCTTCATGCTGTCAAAATAAGCAGATCATATAAACCAACATTTAGTTTTTCCATTTTATTTACGCAAGATTGTAGAAATATGTTTGTTTTTCAAAGGAATCAGGTTCACCCAAAAAAATTACCAAGTCTGTCTCTCTGTCATCTTGAAGGGTGTGCACATTACAGATAAAAAATAATTCAGAAATTACATTTTGATAGAGCACTGCACTGCGTATAAGACTCCAGTGTCATATTTAGCACAACCTTGAAAATGACATAGGCAAAGCCATTTAATTTAAGTTCATGGGTACATAAAAGGCAAAATAGTACAATACAATATTTACTTATGTTGTATTTTCTATATTCATTGCACTAGGTATCATTTCCCACGCATAAATTGACTGAAAAACGACGACTAATTGGGCAGATGTTGCAACAAATCAAGTTCACCACCATAAAAACAGTTACAGTGACATAATGATTACTCTGTGTAAAATACTAACTGTGTAGTGTTTAATGCACAATTTGAAAGTGACAGAGAATCCGCTGACTATAATTTTTAAATGAATTAATGCATTTGCATCTTTATTTTACACCTTACAAACCTTAACTCTGACCATTTGAAATTTTTACGCTAGCAATCTTATTTACATTTTTGGCAAATCTGTGCATGCAAATCTTTTGAGCATATTTTTCACTCATAGATCCAGCCTCGTAACGATTAGTTTTAAGGAAGTTTCATTTTGGGGTTAACAACTTTAAAGGAATTAAGCGAACCTTATAAGGCGATACGGTGTAGAGGTCGACATCGATCGCCTGCTCATCTTCTCTGGACTCGTTCCTCCGATCCCACAAACTGGAACACCATTCCTTTCCAAATATCCCCTTGATGGAGGGCTGCGGTCCTATCAGGAGTAAAACATGCATTAGAATCATAGTAGTGCACATGAACACAACTGCCCAGTAAACATTTTCAAACAAAACTACTGAGTAAAGGTTACATTTACCATCTTCAGTTTGAACATAAATGGACCGAAATGTTTTGGATCCAGCGCGCGCTTCCTTTGTGATGCGCGTGCCTTCGTCTTGCCTTTCGTTCCCTAGACAGAGCATTTTGTCTTTAAGAACTGTGTTTTCACTCATGACCCGAGACAGCTCTTGTCTTAAAAACGCAAAATCGCTGTCTACAATTTTGCATATTTCATCTATTGCCGTTTTAGTCGTTATCTCCATTATGGAGCTTAGTTGCAACCGAAACGATAAAGATTTTGACATCTTTTAAGACACGCGATTTTCGTTCGCATGCGAGAAAAAAAAAACACTGGCCCAAAAACGTTAGGTCAGTCAACGAAAAAATAATTCCAAAATGTGTAACTTGGTACTGTGCAAAAAACGGATATGGTGCATGCATGGAGACCTCGGCTTTTATCTTGCCTCAGAGTATCGTTAGCTTCCGGTTTGTGTGGAGGAGTTCCCCATAGATATACATAATAAAGGCTAGATGTCTCGTCCGCGCTGGCCAATGGAGGTCGACGTCCGCACCTGGCGGCCATCTTGTAACAGTCAGCTCGCTCACTCGTAACATTGTGTTTTAATGGTGCATGTACTTTTTAAATAACCATAACTTGCTCAATTTTCTACCGATTTTCAAACTGTTTGGTTTGTTATAAACGTCAGAGATGTACTTATGACACTGCATACTTATGAATAATTATAACCATGGACTTCCATATGAAAATAACATTGAACAGAACAGATAGGTGCAATGAATATACACACGCACAAGGTATTTATGTTAAATCAATATATAGGCTACTAAAACTCAGTGTACAGAATGGCAATTATATTTATATGTATATACACACACACTTTTATAATATGAATATTACTATTATAATAAAATAATTTGAATTATTACGTTTATTTTAACTTCTTCAGGGTTGGGCCATTTACTAGGCTTTTCCCCTCGACATTGCACTGTGCCTACTTCAGAGATCACTGTTCCAAAAAAAAAAAAAAAAAAGGTGTCCAAAAGAAACATTCTGCGATTGTGTAAACAAACTTGTAAAAAGCTTTGGGTCAACAACAATCTTGTAATACTATTATGTCATAGCCCCGCTGTTCCCGTGTAACAGGACCTGTATTGTACATACATCCACTAAGTAACTAACTATTATCCCAAATATAATCATAATATTGTCATATCTTACAGGTGAAAGGTGATCCCACGGGCTCTTGTTTTGAGACTACGGCGATTGGAGCATCCGTAGGCTGCACAAAAGTCTGGCATCTTCTCTTATAAAGCCAGCAATTTCCTGTATCATAATGTAAGATGTTTTTAAAAAACCAAACCGATTGGAAATCATGTGCAACTTAAGTTATATTGAAAAAAAAGAGCAATTCTGCCTCTCCCAGTGATGTAAAATTGCTGGGTAGCAGCTAAACTGTAACTACTAGGTCTCACTCAAAGCTTCTTGTTATTAGCCAGCTAATAACTACAACCACATCCACAAAGATTGTAATTTAGACAAAAGATTAGTTGTCATAAAATCGTTATTGGTGTCAGTAAAACTTATATAATTGAACAGCTCGATTGTGGTCTCAGCCTTGATAACTTGCGCAAGTAGACGTGATACACAACTATGCTGCACGATTAAGTCATTTTTCGAAAAGAAAAGCTGCAATTTCAACATGTTCAAGCATCCAGAATTATAGCCACGTTAATAACGTTTGTAAGAAACCAAACCATTTGTAAATCCGTCAAGATTTCAGCGAGATAAGAGTATTTGTGTTCGTGCAGATCACTCACCTTACATCAGGTACCACAGAGCCCGCCAGGAAGCTTGCCTGTGACAAGATGGCCGCCGGTGATGACGTTAGAGACTCCGCCGTAAGACATCTAGCCTTTATTATGTATATCTATGGAGTTCCCTGTTAGAAAGAGGGAATCACCTAACAGACTTTCCCTGCATTCAAATTCGCATACTATCTGCCCTAAACAGTTTCCGACGTCAATGTTAGTGTGTCCCAAATCATAGTATGTTGACATGAGCATTCAAAAATACATTTCTTTCTGGCAATATTGCCCACAAGCCTCGCAAAACAGAGGAGTTCCCAGCTAACAGATTTTTGTTATAAGAACTTTCTCCAAATATTCATTGTTGGTTATGGGAATATAAAAAATGTCCAGCTCCTCTAACGTCAAAATGTTCTTGACATTAGAGGAACGTGTTTTAAAAGGTATGATGTTCTTCAAACGTTCTTTCAACTTAATTTTGATTAATTCAACATTCTCAGAACGTTGATTTGTAACATTCCAAGAACATAAAAATGTCCAGTTTCCTTAATGTTAGTAGAATGTTATTTAAAGGTTAGTATGATGTTTCTGAAACATTCTTTCAATCATTCAAACACTTGCTATGAACAAGCACTGAAAGAAAGAGAAATAAGAACACAAACTACAACTTTCTTCAGCCACAGCCTTAGATGAACTGAAGATAAAAGACATTAAATCTCTGAAGATCTGATTAAACAATTCCACAAACAGCATTACCAGCTTCACTTATTACTAACCAGATTGACTTCATTTCTGTCAGACGTTTAGGACTACAGCAGTTCTTACTGAGAATTAACAGATATTTAGATGTTGGTGTTTTGTTGAAAATTTTTAGGTCACTATCATTTGCTTTAGTTGAGCTCTTGACCCTTGACTTTTATTAAGTTACTTCTTTTCAGCAATTGCAGGTGTTTTCATTTCTGCATTGATAAAGCAGATCAACATGGCTGCTTTAATGGTCAAATGACTGCATTAAAGTGGTTTAAACAACTACTTTTTCTGTAGTTTTGCTTACTTTTGGAATTGAAGAATTTTTTGAGAAGAAAGCAATAAAGTCAACTGTGATGATAAACATCATTTGTAACACTGGAGTGATTGTCCAAAACTATTTAAAAGTTGAGATACACTTAGACATCAACACTCATACAAACCTCAACAATGGTGACAATCAAAAAATAATTCAGCTGCATAATTTATTCATGCTGCAATGCATGCTGGGAGCCATGAATGTGTTTGTATGCTGGCATGAAGCATGTCACGATTGTTGTTTCATATGCCGAATGTTGATGTCTGTAAGTGTTTAAATGGCACAAAACATGTTTTAAACAGAAAGTTAAAGGTGGGTAAGCCTCTTTTCAAAAATGCTGTTGGACATTGTTGATATTTGTCTATATTATATATTGTTTTTTGCTTTTTTTGCACTTTGTCTATCTTGTATATTTGTATATTATTCTTATTCTTTTTATTATCTGTGTCTTGTCTTGTCACTGTCACTCTGTTGCACTGTGGAGCTTCTGTCACTAAAACAAATTCCTAGTATGTGTAAACATACCTGGCAATAAAGCTCTTTCTGATTCTGATTCTGATTATGATTCTATTTGTAATCAACCCAAACAAACACACCCCTCTCTTCATTGCTCCGCCTCCAAAACTCACCCTTCAATCCTAACCACCCTGCTCTGAGTCTGTCTTGAACCCCAGCCTGTTCGCTGCTGGCAGGCGAGGCGAGTGCACTAACAATGATGCTAGCCACAACCACATTTTGTAGCAGTTGTCATTGCGCAGTGGTTTAACAGCAAAACTCTCACTAGCTGGCCACTGTTACACATCCATTGCAAGAGGATGTCTGTTTATAACAGCTGACGCACAACAAAATAATGCTTCACGAAAAATAAAGCGCAGGTGATGAACGAACGACAAGGAAGCACAAAAAATGACACTCAAACCCAGTGTTAGTCACTCGTGGAGTGGAATCGAAGAAGCCTCTGCATCTGTTTTCAGGCCTTCCCGCTTAGCTCTCTCCAGCGCTGGCAAGCTTTTCTAATATTAACGCGGTCCTAAAGCGCTTGCCCAGTCATAAACCTTCATTCCAGTGATATTCTTTTGAGCTCTTTAGTATTGTGTCTCATATCTCTTTCTGCATCTCTGTTTCTGTTTTTCTTCAAATCTCCCTCTTGCTCGTTCTCTCTCCTCGATCGTCATACACCCCCTGATGCTGACTGGTTACACGTTTGTTGTTGGTGTCGGCCCGACTAACTTCCAAACTTTCAAACTTTCCAATTTTTTTGAAAAATGACTGACCCCACCTTTAACAATGACAGTGTTATTTATACACTCACAGACATCAACATTCAGCATCTGAAACACAACAATGGTGTTACAAATGATCTTTATCACATCAGCTGAGTTTAACACTTTTCAATAATGCTTCCCATAAGTCAGCAATTACAGAAAAAGTAGTTGTTTAAACCACTTTAATGTGGTCATTTGACCGATAAAACAGACATGTTGATCTGCTTTATCAATGGAGAAATGTTTTCTGAAAACACCTGCAATTGTTGAAAAAGAAGTAACTTAACAACAGTCAATGGTCAAGAGCCCATCTTAAGCAAACACTGATCACCATAATGGTGACTTTTCAACCAAAAACCAACATCTAAACATCTGTTAATTCTCAATAAGAACTGCTGTAGACGTCTGACAGAAATAAAGTCAGTCTGGTTAGTAATACATGAAGCTGGTAATGCTGTTTTTGGAGTTGTTTAATCAGATCTTCAGAGATTTAATGTTTTTATCTTCAGTTGATTTCATCTAAGGCTGTGGTTGAAGAAAGTCATAGTTTGTGTTCTTATTTCTCTTTCTTTCAGTGCTTGTTCACAGCAGGTTTTTGAATGATTGAAAGAATAATTCAGGAACATCATACTAACCTTTAAATAACATTCTACTAACATTAAGGAAACTGGACATTTTAATGTTCTTGGAATCTTACAAATGAACGTTCTGAGAATGTTGAATTAATCAAAATTAAGTTGGAGGAACGTTTGAGGATTAGTAGTTTATCATCACAAAAAATGCAACATTTTAGGAATACAGCATTATGACCACTGGGTGTCAGTATGATGCAGTACAGCAAACCCAGCACTGCTCACTTTGGATCAAGTGTCACAGCTGGATTAATTCATTATCTGATCAGCAGACCTACTCCATATTATAACCTGAGACTGGTGAGTCCAATAAGTGAGATAAATCCAGAATGAGCAGTGTGAGGTGTTCTGAGAACGATTTGAAAACCAATATCTTTCTACTGATTGTATGCCGATATTAAGACTCTAGTGCACTGTGTTCTCCATCAATTCTCTATTCAATTCCATTTCTGGAGAGCCACAACATGCAGAGTTTAGCTCTAACCTTAATCAAACACACCTGTCTGATCTGTAATAATCAAGTAATCCTGAAGACCTGGGCTGTGTCTGAAATCGCCCACTATTTGAGGGGACAGCTATTGTAGTGGTGTCCGAAACCATAGCGGACGATATCGAGTGCAATCATTCAAACCCATAATACACCACAATAACTGATGTACACTCAGTGGCCAAAGAATACCCATAATGCACTGTGAGGGTCAACACTGAATGAATTCCCGCATCTCGCCAGAAGATGGCACCCTTGCAGCTGAAACGTCCATCCATCCAATTTCCAAACCATGTGGCTACAGATAATATCATACAAGTATAAATTCCTTTTTAATTGATTATTAAATTGTTTAATTAAGGTTTCTACAAGATAGTTTCCATGACAGAGTTCAAGATAAATCTTTTCATCTTACTACTGGAGCTGCAAGTTTGTTAAGTTTCAAATAATTATTAAACAGCAGGCACTAACAATGCTAAAGCGGCAGCCCTTATGACGCACTCGGTGTCCGAATTCACTCACTTGTTTTCACTCACTCCTTCAAGTGAACTATATTAGTGGACTAGTGAAGGGATTAGTGAATGGGGGTACAGGGCACGATTTCGAACACAGCCCTTGATTTGCTGGTTCTGATGTGTCTCCAGGTCATGGCCCCACAGCAGGGATGGGCAACTTTGGTCTTTAAGGGCCACTTTCCTGCAGAGTTTAGCTCCAACCCCAATCAAACACACCTGAACAAGCTAATCAATGTAAATCAGCTCTCTAGATTCCTAGCTCCTCATATTTGGGCACTGGTAAGGACACTAAGGACCCTGACTCACTACACATTGGGTGACAGCTGTGTCCCAATTCAGAGGCTTCATCCTTTGAAGGACACGAAGGTTAGCACGAGCGTTGTTAAATGGGATGGTCTAGCCTACAAAGGACAAGGAAGCACAAAATGTTCACCATGGTCCCTTTCTGCATATAAAAAAAAGAGTATAAACTATATATAATTGCAGCTTAGTAAGATATGTCAACATTTTAACTGCTTTAAAGTTTTCTTTTTGATACATTTGTATCAGATATTTAATTTGAAACCCAATACTTACGTTTAAAAGTGTAATTTTTTTTTGGGGGGGGGGGGGGGGGTCCTATTGAAACTACCTTTTTTTTTTTTTTAGCACACAAAGCTCTCAAGGCTGTCCTCTATTTATCTGCGTATTTTCAAAGAATGTGTGTGCAGCATGGTGAGAAGATTCTTCATTGGGGAATGATGTCTTTTCTGCATGCATTGCCTCAAATCATGGAGCCACAAAAATCAGAGTGTGCTCTTTGAAAGAAACATTGAGGTATGATGCAAATTCACTGCATGCCATATGATTCACAGAATTCATAAAAATATGCTCATCTTCTTTACAGTGGAACACAAATTGAGCTCATGACACAGCATGATAACTTTTAATACACTGCCTGGCCAAAAAGAAAAAAAAGAAGAAGTATTTTTCTGTTTGGATTTAAATAGGCAAATGCTTAAGAGTTTATGACTGGATCATTATTGCAGTGATTAATATGTTTCTAGCATGTAAATGTTTGGCAACAGTTATTTTAACCCTAATTGATGGAGTGTGTAGCTTTTCATTTCTTAAACAGCCATGTAGGAAGGACACATCATGGCCATATTCCAGGATGACAATACTAAGATTCATCAGGCTCAAATTGTAAAAGAATGGTTGGGAGGGAGCATGAAGAATCATTTTCACACATGAATTGGCTCCTCTGAGTCCAGGCCTTGAAATTATTGAAAGTCTTTGGGATGTGCTGGAGGAGACTTTACAGAGTGCTCACCTCTTGCATTGTCAGTACAAGATCTTGACCAAATAGTAATGCACCTCTTGATGGAAATAAATGTTGTGATGTTATTTCCATCATGATGTGTCTTCCTACATGGTTGTTTAAGAAATGAAAAGCTACACACTCCATCTTTAAGGGTTAAAAGAACCGTTGCCAAACATAAAACATGCTAGAAACATAATAATCACTGCAATAATGATCCAATCAGAGACTCAATGATCCAAACAGCGACTTTTTTTTTTTGTGTATATTGCCCATCAAGATGCTTCTCTGAGGTCAACAAATCGCAAAGCACATCAAAATCGAAATGACTAATAACAACAAATGCTGTCTTTACATCAGATCTCAATATACAAACAGCTTCTGCATGTGTTTTCAGTATAGCGATCATTTACATCCATAAGTCAAGTCTAAAGGTCAAGTGTCTGGAGAATGAGGGGCACATAGTGAGCAGCAGTATTTTTATCTATACCCGTTAGGACTGAAGACACAGTCTATCAGTTGAGCTCATATCAAGAGAAAATGGAGGTTAATTCACTGCTCTTAGAGGAAGACCCTTCTTGTTCAGCGTGTGGGGAAGTGTTCAGCGTTCCAGTGGTCCTCTGCTGTATTTCATGCGGGTGCAGCTTCTGTGAAATTTGCTGTCAGCAGTTTTGGGAAGCGCAATGTCCCTTCTGCCGACAAGAGGCCTCTGGATCCCATCTCAGAAAGTGCTGGGAGCAAAGAATGAAGGTATTAAATACAGCACAGCTCAGTGATAAAGATATAATAAAAACTGCATCAGATTATTCAAGCCCTGCAGAGCAATGCTTGAAAATCAGTAGGCCTAATCAAAATGAATTACCTTGTGTAACCTGATCTTTTAATTAGCAAAATAAATTTAAGACACCTTCAGCCCATTCCACTCAGTATGTCAACAACCACCAGCAATTGTATATTAGATTGTCTGAAGGGACTTCTTTATACATATTCTACAGTTCTGTGAAAAAGTCTTTGACCCTTGTTTGAATTTCTGAGTTTGTGCATACTTTTTATGCAGTTTGGCCGTTAATTTACATGACAACGGTGTTTTGGGGGCCTGAAAAGACAAACTTTTGAAACTTGTTTTAAAGTGCAAGTTTTTGAATATGAGGCCATTATCGTCACCATAAATTACAAAAATGTGAATTTGTGAAAAGGGTGATGTCATGTGCATGCATATTATATGTTCAGTCTATAGGCGTATAGTATTTCTTTACAAAGTGACATCGCCAACTACTGGCCTGGCATGAATAATACAGCCTTTTTAGTCTTTAATCATTTTGACAACATTGTCGTCTGTACGTGAAAAAAAGCAAAAGAAAAAACTTTTCTGTTTTAGTCTTTAAAGGCTCCACTAAAGCACACCCACATGAAAAAATACTATAGTAATTTATAGTAAATACTAGGCTATAGTTATTTTGAACCATAGTAAATTGTAGAATACTGTATATATTATAGTATTTACAACACTTTGTTAATGAATGCTACAGCATACTGTAGTAATAACTATAGTGAACTGATAAACTGTAATAAATACTGTAGTGTACTTTAGTTTGTACTACAGTAAACTGTAGTGTATATTGTAGTATAATATACCCTATAGATGTAGAAAACTTAGTACAGTATTGGGTAAAGTAATTTGTTTATATTACTATAGTTGTTATATTATCACAGCAACTAGAATTACCACAACAAATTAATTCAAGTACTTTACTATAGTATGGTTAGTATTTACTATAAATTACTATAATATTTTGTCATGTGAGTCATATTATCCAAATGTATATGGTTTGGAATAATTAATCTCTTATATATTGTTAATCTATAATAGCTAAACTGTTATTATCCAGAGGTCATAAAGAACCCTAGAGCACCTTCTGAAGATCTTCAAGCCTCTCTGGCCTGCATTTCATAAAAATTGCCAGTTAAAAACGTACTTTTGTGATAGTTTGGGAATATTTTGCTGCATCGGGACCTGGACATCTTGGCATCAGTGAAAGAACTGAATTCTGAGAATTTTCCAGGAGAATGTAAAGCTGCCTGTCTGTAAACTGAAACTAAAGCCCAGCTGGGCCGTGCTCCGAAACAATGATCCCTAAAGAAAACCAAAACTTTTGAGATGGTCTAGTCACAGTCCAGACTTAAGCCCCAATGAAATGCCGTGGCAGGATCTGAAACACACAGTTCAGGCTTGAACACTGAGCTAAAGCAATTCTGCAAGGAGGAGTGGGCCAAAATTCCTCCATATAAATAACTACAGGAAACATTTGGTTGCAGTTATTGCTGCTAATAGGGGTGCAACCAGATATTGGTTACCTCCATTCGCAGCATTAACTTCAAATAATGCTAAATGAATACTGCTTTCTTTAATAAATTCTTGAAAAATGTATTTAATTGTGTTGTTGTTCATGAATGGTCATGGAAGGGTTATGGTTTAAGATCTGTAGACATTCAATGTAAAATATGCATAAATACAGACAATCAGACAGGGGAAAAAACTTTTTCACAGCACTGAATTTCATTTTTTTCTTAGGCCACCTCCATAGTCCAAGCTTCTGGACAGTTTTCTGTTTATTTCTCCTGCCTTTTATTATTTCTTAAGAGGCAGCCCACATTATCTTCTCCAATGGAATGAGAAAATCTTAACATATTTCCTCTTGCATCAGTGCTAGGGTCAAATCGCTCTCCAGAAGCTTGATGTTACATAATGTGATGTTTAGGCATTCATCAGAAGATATCATGTGTCAGCCTAGATCTCACTCGATGATGAGTGAATACTGGAGCCAATCAGAAGACAGATCTCCCAAGGGTAATCTTAAGTGGGAGGGGAGGCATAGTATCCCCTTGTGACCCAACTGAGCAATGAAAGGCTCAAAGGAGCAATGGCCACTAAGCGATCACATCTTGCAGACGACCTGTCGTGCCCCATCTGTGGAAGTATCCTGCAAAAGCCGGTAGTGCTGTTTTGCAGACATCGCTTTTGTAAACTTTGTCTGGAGAACCTGTGGAATGGTGGAGGATCTTGCGAATGCCCTCTTTGCTGTCAGCCGTCATCTATGGGGGAGCTCATAGTCAACACTATGCTTGAGAAGACCTGTGAGGGCTTTCTGGAGCGCTGCAAAAATGATCCACTTGCGTGCAAGGACCATGGTGAGACCTTGACGCTCTTTTGTTTGGAGGACCTGGAACCCACTTGTAGCAAATGCAAGTCGTCAGCCAACCACCAGGGTCACAGGTTATATCCCTTAAATGAAGCTTCACACGACTGTAAGGTATGTCTACACACAGATTCATGGTCTCCTGCATCTATGTTTGACATTTGTTTACAGGCAATGTTGATTCCAGTCTATACCTTCAACAACTGCACCGTCAATTCAAGGACAAGAAGGATATCAAAAATATTTTATGAGAATAACCATCTGGACAACCGTCCTTTCACTTTAGGACCTCAGAAATAATTATTTATGGATTCTTGGCTGGGTTCATTATCAGACTATTAATAGTGGTAAGTTCTTGCTGGGGATGAGGCCTCCTGGTAGGGCTGAAACCAGATGCCCATGTGCTCAGTTTAGAGTTGATGAAAGTATACACTAGTATCTAAAAAAATCTCCATGAAAGAATCTAAACATTTTTTAAGGTCAAGACCAAGGACATGTTAGGGACCCCTTTTATCACCCCACACTTTAAAAAGGAAAGCAAGATATTATGGTATATTTCAACTTCACATTCTTCAGTTCACATTCAACAGTGTGCTTCGTACATTCAGCTTAACAGCATTAAAGGGTTAGTTCATCCAAAATTTTGTCATTAATTACTCAACCCATAAGACCTTCGTTCATCTTCAGAACACAAATGAATATCTTTTTGATGAAATCTCCACAGACAGCTACGCAAATGAAATTTTGACGCTTCAAAAAGTTCATAAAGAGATCATAAAACTAATCCATATGAATTGAGCGGTTTAGTCCAAATTTTCTGAAGAGACTCGATACACAGAAGCTCAACCAAACCTGAATGACGTGCGAGAACAAACCTCTTCCATGTGTTACGCAGCACTTTCGAGCTTCTGGATAAGGTTTGTTCTCGTGCGTCATTCAGGTTCGGTTGAGCTTCTTTGTATGTTCGTTGATCAATGTTCATATGCGAGTAAAAGCCTAAATTAAATCTGTTCATCATAAAAAGTGATCAAGTCTCTTCAGAAAATTTGGACTAAACCACTCAATTCATATAGATTAGTTTAAGATCTCTTTATGAACTTTTTCAAGCGTCAAAGTTCCAGTTGTGAAGGCAGTCTATGGAGGGACAGAAAGCTCTCAGATTTCATTAAAAATATCTTCATTTGTGTTCTGAAGATGAACGAAAGTCTTACGGGTGTGGAACGACACGAGGGTGAGTAATTAATGACAGAATTTTCATTTTTGTGTGAACTAACACTTTAAAGAGGGCAAACGTTATCATTCAACTGAATTGTGTATATGCATTTTAAACCATCCTGTTCTTCATCCATGCAATACAGGCACTTCCCTGAATGAGTGCGGTTTATAGTATATTTTATTAGGCTGCTCAGCGCTCAGGTAATGTTAATGGTTTATGATCCATTTCAGGGTTATGGTTATGATTTAAAATCAGTCAGATCACGCCTTCTTTAGGGGGGTCAGATCCCCCCAACCATAATTCACACCCTGCAAGTCCCATTGATCTGGGCTATAATTCATCCTTGGTCAGGACTATTAACTCTCATGCTTTTTTTCCCTAATGTACACTTTTCACGCTTCCAGGTTTGGAAAAGAGAAGTGAACTTAGCAGGGTAAACTTGTTTTTAGACAGGGTAAAATTCACCACTAATGCATTTCCATTTCCATATGATGTTAAAGCAACAGTGAAATGTTATAAATCTATATAAATCATTAAAAAAGTTGTATAGATTAAAAGTTAAGGCAGTAATGTGTCATCACAGGGTCCATTCTTCTTGTGGATGCTGGTGCCTTCGAATTTTGCCATTGTTTTTGTCCCGAAGATGTTTAAAGGCAAAGTTCAAAAAAGTTTGGGCCTCTCTAAATGAATAAATGAACAGGCGTGTTTCAGTATGGGCACATCTAGTAATTACTAATTCTTTCTGTGTTATCGTTTTATTCACTCTTTATAGGAGGAACTCAAAAATGCTTTGAAACCACTTCAGGAAAAGCTGAAGCTCTTCCGAAAAGCAAAACTCACTTGTGAGCAAACAATAGAGCATATTAAGGTATTTTCAGTTTGAATTTGCTTTGATAAGCATACAAGCGAACAATTATAGGAGGAGACAATAAATTCTCCCCTTCAGAAAAAGTAAATGATAACATTCTCGTTACAGAGTCAGGCCGAGAACACAGAGAGGCAGATACGTGAGGAGTTTGAGGCGCTGCACCAGTTTCTGCGAGATGAGGAAGCATCCAGGCTTTCCATGCTAAAGCAAGAGAAGGATCAGAAGAGGCAGATGATGAATGATAAGATCGAAGATTTGGAGAATGACATCACTTCACTTAGCAACACTATAAGAAATGTTGAACAGGAGATGAGATCTCAGGATATACCATTCCTCAAGGTGAACATTCGTAAAGGAATGATAGAAACACAACACATACAATTCACTTTTTGTAATCTACTTTTCTTTTTATTTTATCTAGAATTATAAGGACACTATAAAGAGGTACAAATCCTTTCTCGTTATCAATTTCATTTAAACTTTTCCATCTAAGTAAGTATAATTTGCTCTGTGACCTAGACCCAGAATAACTCTGTATTCTTTGCTGTATTGACAGAACCTGGCGGGTTCCCCAGGATCCTGAGATGATAACAGGTTCACTGCTTGATATCGCCAAACACCTGGGCTCATTAAAGTTTAAAGTCTGGGAGAGAATGAAGGAAATCATTCAATATAGTGAGTATATTCTGTATCTTAGGAGCCCCTAAAGGGCCAATTTAAAAAAATTAAATTGGAGGAAAAATTACAAGTCAATGCTTTTGTCGGGGAACGCAAAACTGTCATAAAAAATGTCATATTTTTCCCATCACAGTGTCCCTTTAGGGGCTCCATATGTATCAAAATACCAAATATTTTATTGTTCACTTTGTACATCTTTGCTTATTTACTTACTTGTCAATTTTAAACCACTGCCAAGAAAAAAAAAAAAAAAAAAAAAAAATACAAGAATTTTTTTTTGCTAAGACTCATAGACAACATAAAAATAGTTGGTACCTTATTATAATGTAAAAAAAAAACACATTCACATTACTGTAATGCAATAAATAAATACTAAAATAAATAAATGTGTAAAAAGCACAACTAAATTCTAAAATGTTTGTTGTAAAAAAAAATGTTAAAATTCATAATGATTTTAATAGAAAAATGCGTCACAGTATTGGGAATTTGAGAGGAAAAGTGGTTTAATTGTCATGAAAATAATGTCAATAATGTCACAATAAATCTATTAATTAAAGAATATTACTTTTTCATGCACTGGTTAATTTTGAGTCTGTCTTTTCAGACTAGTGGTACGAAAAATACACATTTAAGTGTTTATTTTATTACACTTAATCTATTTGCGTCTGTAGATTTTAAATTACACAACATATCTTTAAAGGCCATTTGCTGAAAATTAATTTTTTCTCCAGCACTGAGCCAGAAATCTGCACTTCAGCAACACTTACATACACCAAACTTCACAGTTTTATTCCTATCTATATCATGAAGGTTTTTACAAAGGGGTTTTTCATTTATCATTTGCCTGATTTGACATTTATTCCTAAAAATATGATGAGCATTTATATTTATTTGGCTGTTGACAGTATTTTCTGGTGTATGGAGTGATAAAAAATTAAATGAGAATTTTGAATCTGACTTTATCCAATGTTCAGATTTGTGTTTTGGAAATGTATGCAAATTAGTGCATGTTTAACTAGACATCGCCTCATTTGCATATTTAAACAAATACATATTGCATATTTCAGCCTTGTAATACATCTTTGCAAATCTTAATGTAATCTGTCAACTGGGGAAGTATGGTGATATCTATTAATGTATATTTTTTTCACCTAGAGTGTCTTGCTTTAAAAATGTTTTGCTTTCTCACCAACATTAGCATTTCACCTTTTAAACAATTGCTTTGCTATACAGCTCCAGTGACCCTTGATCCGAACACTGCGGCAAGCTGCTTCCTCCTGTCAGAGGATCTGACTACATTACAGTGCTGTTCTCAGACATTTAAACTCCCAGAAAACCCCGAGCGTTTCGATGTAGGTGCAGAGGTGCTGGCCTACGAGGGCTTCAGCTCCGGGCGACACAGCTGGGACGTGGAAGTCAAAAACAACACCTACTGGGTCATTGGAGTTGCAAGTGCATCCATCAGCCGGAAGGGAAAGCATGTGCTGACCCCCGCAGAGGGATTCTGGACCATTAGGCTACGAAACGGAGAGTATAAAGCCTGTACTGCCCCATGGTCCCCTCTCACTATGACTAAGGAGCCGCAGGTGGTGAGAGTCGTTCTTGACATGAACAGGTCCAGGGTAACTTTCTACGACCCACGAGAGAGGACGCCCTTATTCACCTACATGGACATCATCACTTCAAGAGCATTCCCATACTTCTGCAGTGCCTGTAAGGAACACCCACTGAAAGTGTTACCAGCTTGGATCTCAATTAAGACAGATTGATGTGAAGAACGTCCCTCTCAGCATTTCCCTCCCCGCATATCAACTCTCATGTTACATGTGTTTTGTGCAGGTCAGTTCCAGTTCCACTTACTTTGGATTTTAAAAATCTGATAAATGATCTGAACAAGAAGGTGAATCTCACTAAAACTGTCATAAAATGCCTAGGTCACAATTTTGTGAAATCAAAAAAAAAAAAAAAAATACTACATATATGATCGACCACAGCTTCAGCGTCTGTTTATAGTGTAGGAGGGGGCAGGACTTCAGATTCTAGAGAGCATTTGATAGTACAGAAGATTTGATGAGAAGCTGAAGTCCACGGTGATGTCATGGAAATCCATGATCCATTTTAGCGGAGGTGAGAGACTGTATGTTTTGAATGCTTATATCTCCTAAATGCGAATTTTGTCATTGTTTTGGTACACACCAGCTTATTTATAACCTTAAGGCTAACATATTCATATTAAAAGCTAAAAAACTTAAATTTTGATTTCAGGGGGACTGAAACAGCCCGTTCGCACCAAGGGCGACAAAGATAGCAATAAAGATATAGTTCTAAAAATCGTTATTCTACATCCCTTAATCCTACACAATACCTAAACTTAACAACTACCTTACTATTAATAAGCAGTAATTAGGAGTTTATTGAGGCAAAAGTTGTAGTTTATAGTTAGTTAATAGTGAGAATTGGACCCTAATCTAAAGTGTGACCAAAATATTTTATTTAAATATAACCCATACATTTCTTTGTGAGATTCAACAAAAATCAAAGATCAGGACATTAAAATAAAACAAAATGGGGAGTGTAATGAAAATCTGATATTGTGACAGCCCAAGAGTAATATTATTTAAATATTTTTGTATTTATTTGTTTTTAAAAAAAAGTGAGCAATACATTTTATTTAAATATGACCCATGCATTTCTTTGTGAGATTCAACAAAAATAAATGTCAGTGTCAGGACATTAGAATCAGAAAAGAGGAGTAAAATGAAGTAAAAATGTTTATTTATTCATTTAGATTGCAGTAGATTCAGTTTTAGTTTTCAAAACATCTTTGTTCATGTATCAGTGTCAGGCCATTCATCTTGTCATATATCACACATGGGTAAAGCTTGAGGTAAAATCTAAGGCACTTTATTGTGGCCGTTTACAAAGACACTCTGTATCTTTCAGTTTTCTAAAAGTCACTTTGGAGTTAGGCATTTTAACAATGTTTATGTAGTAAAAATCTTGTTAACGTACACTAATCATCATCGTTCAGGCTCAAAATGTATTTAACTAGCTGGTTTGTAATGGTATAGATGTCAAAGCCAGACATCCTAATGGAGTTTCATCTTTCATCCAGTTGGCTTTAGAGGTTGTGTTGTTGTTGTTAAATTGGGAGTGCATTTTTGTCACCCGTGCACCACCATCAACTAAGAATAACACATTAAAAGAACAATTCACTCTTACTGTCTCATCTATTGCATATCAGATATTCAGTTTGTCATTGTCAAGACACAGCTTGTGCTTTCTAGTAGGCTACCAAATCAAAGAAACCTCTTCAAATGCAATACTATAAATTTGAAGAATGTAAATGCAAAAAAAGTGTCTACATACTAGCAGAACTAATCTGAGTGGTTCCTGTTGCAGTATTGCGGTAACACTGCACACGGTCACAGGTTAGAAGATGACCAGGTAGGTTCAGACTACCTTCTCTTCTTCGTCTCAAAGGGATATCCTTCCTTCTTCAAAAGCATTGTACAGCTCCTCGTTCACAAGCTCGTAACGGCCTGCTCTGGAGTTCAGAAAGTAGATCTGGTCAGCTGTGAGCCGTGGATCGTATCCTTCCCTCTGCAATCTGGTCTTCTGAATTTTAAATGTTCCTGTGAAAGGGTAAGAGTAAAAAAATCAGTTCACAGCATGCACACCATTACTGAAACATTTGAGAAAAAGGATGGGTTTTATTTCAGTCAAATATTAATATGCATACATTAATATGGAAGCTTGTTTCCAACACTGGAATAAAAATATAAAAAAAATGTTGCGAGAAAAAGTCAGAATGGCAAGATATAAACTTATAATTCTGAAACAAGAGTCCAGAATTATGAGAACTCAAAAATGTCAGAAAAAGAGTCCCGAATTATGATAACTCACAAATGTGAAAAAAGAGTCCCGAATTATGATAGTAACTCACAAATGTAAGAAAAAGAGTGCAGAATCATGGAGATAGTAACTCACAAATGTGAGAAAGAGTCCAGAATTGACAGTAACTCACAAATGTTAGAAAATAAGTCCCGAATTATGAGATAACTCACAAATTTGAGAAAAAGAGTCCCGAATTATGAGAACTCACAAATGTGAGAAAAGGAGTCCTGAATTATGAGATGATAACTCACAAATGTTAGAAAATAAGTCTTGAATTATGAGATAACTCAAAATGTGAGAAAAAGAGTCCCGAATTATGAGATAGCAACTCACAAATGTGAAAAAAGAGTCCCGAATTAAGAGATAGAAAGAGTGCATAATCATGAGATAACTCAAAATGTGAGAAAGAGTCCAGAATTGACAGTAACTCACAAATGTTAGAAAATAAGTCCTGAATTATGAGATAACTCAAAATGTGAGAAAAAGAGTCCTGAATTATGATAGTATCTCACAAATGTGAGAAAAGAGTCCAGAATTATGAGATCATAACTCACAAATGTGAGAAAAGAGTCCTGAATTATGAGATGATAACTCACAAATGTGAGAAAAAGAGTCCCGAATTATGAGAACTCACAAATGTGAGAAAAGAGTCCTGAATTATGAGATAACTCACAAATGTGAGAAAAAGAGTCCTGAATTATGAGATAGCAACTCACAAATGTGAAAAAAGAGTCCCGAATTAAGAGATAGAAAGAGTGCATAATCATGAGATAACTCAAAATGTAAGAAAGAGTCCTGAATTATGAGGTAACTCACAAATGTGAGAAAAAGTGTCCAGAATTATGATAGTAACTCACAAATGTAAGAAAAAGAGTGCAGAATCATGGAGATAGTAACTCACAAATGTGAGAAAGAGTCCAGAATTGACAGTAACTCACAAATGTTAGAAAATAAGTCCTGAATTATGAGAACTCACAAATGTGAGAAAAGGAGTCCTGAATTATGAGATGATAACTCACAAATGTGAGAAAAAGAGTCCCGAATTATGAGAACTCACAAATGTGAGAAAAGGAGTCCTGATTATGAGATAACTCACAAATGTAAGAAACAGAGTCCCGAATTATGAGGTAACTCACAAATGTGACAAAAAGGAGACCTGAATTATGAGATGATAACTCACAAATGTGAGAAAAGGAGTCCTGAATTATGAGATGATAACTCACAAATGTGAGAAAAAGAGTCCCGAATTATGAGAACTCACAAATGTGAGAAAAGAGTCCTGAATTATGAGATCATAACTCACAAATGTGAGAAAAGAGTCCAGAATTATGAGATCATAACTCACAAATGTGAGAAAAGAGTCCTGAATTATGAGATGATAACTCACAAATGTGAGAAAAAGAGTCCCGAATTATGAGAACTCACAAATGTGAGAAAAGAGTCCTGAATTATGAGATAACTCACAAATGTGAGAAAAAGAGTCCTGAATTATGAGACAACTCACAAATGTGAGAAAACAGTCCTGAATTATGAGATGATAACTCACAAAGGTAAGAAAAAGTCCCGAATTATGAGATAACTCACAAATGTAAGAAAAGAGTCCAGAATTATGAGATCATAACTCACAAATGTGAGAAAAAGTGTCCCGAATTATGATAGTAACTCACAAATGTAAGAAAAAGAGTGCAGAATCATGGAGATAGTAACTCACAAATGTGAGAAAGAGTCCAGAATTGACAGTAACTCACAAATGTTAGAAAATAAGTCCTGAATTATGAGATAACTCACAAATGTGAGAAAAAGTGTCCCGAATTATGATAGTAACTCACAAATGTTAGAAAAAGAGTCCTGATTATGAGATAACTCACAAATGTGAGAAAAGGAGTCCTAAATTATGAGATGATAACTCACAAATGTGAGAAAAGAGTCCTGAATTATGAGAAAACTCACAAATATGAGAAAGAGTCCCGAATTATGAGATGATAACTCACAAATGTGAGAAAAGGAGTCCTAAATTATGAGATGATAACTCACAAAGGTAAGAAAAAGAGTCCCGAATTATGAGATGATAACTCACAAATGTAAGAAAAAAGAGTCCAGAATTATGAGATCATAACTCACAAATGTGAGAAAAAGTGTCCCGAATTATGATAGTAACTCACAAATGTAAGAAAAAGAGTGCAGAATCATGGAGATAGTAACTCACAAATGTGAGAAAGAGTCCAGAATTGACAGTAACTCACAAATGTTAGAAAATAAGTCCTGAATTATGAGATAACTCAAAATGTGAGAAAAAGAGTCCCGAATTATGAGAACTCACAAATGTGAGAAAAAGAGTCCTGATTATGAGATAACTCACAAATGTAAGAAAAAGAGTCCCGAATTATGAGATAACTCACAAATGTGAGAAAAGGAGTCCTGAATTATGAGATGATAACTCACAAATGTGAGAAAAAGAGTCATGAATTATGAGATGATAACTCACAAATGTGAGAAAACAGTCCTGAATTATGAGATGATAACTCACAAAGGTAAGAAAAAGAGTCCCGAATTATGAGATGATAACTCACAAATGTAAGAAAAGAGTCCAGAATTATGAGATCATAACTCACAAATGTGAGAAAAAGTGTCCCGAATTATGATAGTAACTCACAAATGTAAGAAAAAGAGTGCAGAATCATGGAGATAGTAACTCACAAATGTGAGAAAGAGTCCAGAATTGACAGTAACTCACAAATGTTAGAAAATAAGTCCTGAATTATGAGATAACTCAAAATGTGAGAAAAAGAGTCCCGAATTATGAGATAACTCACAAATGTAAGAAAAAGAGTCCTGAATTATGAGATAAAAAGAGTCCTGAATTATGAGAACTCACAAATGTGAGAAAACAGTCCTGAATTATGAGAACTCACAAATGTGAAAAAAAGAGTCCCGAATTAAGAGATAGAAAGAGTGCATAATCATGAGATAACTCACAAATGTAAGAAAGAGTCCTGAATTATGAGGTAACTCACAAATGTGAGAAAAAGTGTCCCGAATTATGATAGTAACTCACAAATGTAAGAAAAAGAGTGCAGAATCATGGAGATAGTAACTCACAAATGTGAGAAAGAGTCCAGAATTGACAGTAACTCACAAATGTTAGAAAATAAGTCCTGAATTATGAGATAACTCAAAATGTGAGAAAAAGTGTCCCGAATTATGAGAACTCACAAATGTGAGAAAAGGAGTCCTGAATTATGAGATGATAACTCACAAATGTGAGAAAAAGAGTCCCGAATTATGAGAACTCACAAATGTGAGAAAAAGAGTCCTGATTATGAGATAACTCACAAATGTAAGAAAAAGAGTCCCGAATTATGAGATAACTCACAAATGTGAGAAAAAGAGTCATGAATTATGAGATGATAACTCACAAATGTGAGAAAACAGTCCTGAATTATGAGATGATAACTCACAAAGGTAAGAAAAAGAGTCCCGAATTATGAGATGATAACTCACAAATGTAAGAAAAGAGTCCAGAATTATGAGATCATAACTCACAAATGTGAGAAAGAGTCCAGAATTGACAGTAACTCACAAATGTTAGAAAATAAGTCCTGAATTATGAGATAACTCAAAATGTGAGAAAAAGAGTCCCGAATTATGAGATAACTCACAAATGTGAGAAAAAGAGTCCCGAATTATGAGAACTCACAAATGTGAAAAAAAGAGTCCCGAATTAAGAGATAGAAAGAGTGCATAATCATGAGATAACTCAAAATGTAAGAAAGAGTCCTGAATTATGAGGTAACTCACAAATGTGAGAAAAAGTGTCCCGAATTATGATAGTAACTCATAAATGTAAGAAAAAGAGTGCAGAATCATGGAGATAGTAACTCACAAATGTGAGAAAGAGTCCAGAATTGACAGTAACTCACAAATGTTAGAAAATAAGTCCTGAATTATGAGATAACTCAAAATGTGAGAAAAAGAGTCCCGAATTATGAGAACTCACAAATGTGAGAAAAAGAGTCCTGATTATGAGATAACTCACAAATGTAAGAAAAAGAGTCCCGAATTATGAGATAACTCACAAATGTGAGAAAAGGAGTCCTGAATTATGAGATGCATAACTCACAAATGTGAGAAAAGGAGTCCTAAATTATGAGATGATAACTCACAAATGTGAGAAAAGGAGTCCTGAATTACATTTACATTTAGTCATTTAGCAGACGCTTTTCTCCAAAGCGACTTACAAATGAGAATAGTAGAAGCAATCAAATCAACATGAGTACAACAGTATGTAAGTGCTGTGTCAAGTCATAGTTTCATCAGTAAAGTGCTCGTAGCAAGGTTTTTTTTTTTTTTTTTTATATAAATAAACACAAATAGATGGAGAAAGAGAATAGAAAATCGAAAACAGACAAGAAAAATAAAAGTGCTAATATTGCTGGGTCAAGTGTTGACGAAAAAGATGTGTCTTTAGCAGTTTTTTAAAAATGGCTAGAGACTCAGCTGCTCGGATAGAGCGTGGTAGGTCACTCCACCAACCAGGAACAGACCAGGAGAAGGTCCGTGAGAGTGATTTTGTGCCCCTTTGGGATGGCACCACAAGACGCCGTTCACTTGCAGAACGCAAACTTCTGGAGGGCGCGTAAGTCTGAAGTAGTGAGTTTAGGTATAGAGGTGCAGAGCCAGTGGATGTTCTGTAGGCAAACATTAGAGCCTTGAATTGGATGCAAGCAGCTACTGGCAGCCAATGCAAACTGCAATGCAAACTCACACGAATTATGAGATGATAACTCACAAATGTGAGAAAAGAGTCCTGAATTATGAGACAACTCACAAATATGAGAAAACAGTCCTGAATTATGAGATGATAACTCACAAATGTAAGAAAAAAGTCCAGAATTATGAGATCATAACTCACAAATGTAAGAAAAAAGTCCAGAATTATGAGATCATAACTCACAAATGTGAGAAAAGAGTCCTGAATTATGAGATCATAACTCACAAATGTGAGAAAAGAGTCCTGAATTATGATAACTCACAAATGTGAGAAAAGAGTCCTGAATTATGATAACTCACAAATGTGAGAAAAGGAGTCCTGAATTATGAGATAACTCACAAAGGTAAGAAAAAGAGTCCCGAATTATGATAACTCACAAATGTGAGAAAAGAGTCCTGAATTATGATAACTCACAAATGTGAGAAAAGGAGTCCTGAATTATGAGATAACTCACAAAGGTAAGAAAAAGAGTCCCGAATTATGAGATGATAACTCACAAATGTAAGAAAAGAGTCCAGAATTATGAGATCATAACTCACAAATGTGAGAAAAAGTGTCCCGAATTATGATAGTAACTCACAAATGTAAGAAAAAGAGTGCAGAATCATGGAGATAGTAACTCACAAATGTGAGAAAGAGTCCAGAATTGACAGTAACTCACAAATGTTAGAAAATAAGTCCTGAATTATGAGATAACTCAAAATGTGAGAAAAAGAGTCCCGAATTATGAGATAACTCACAAATGTAAGAAAAAGAGTCCTGAATTATGAGATGATAACTCACAAATGTGAGAAAAGGAGTCCTGAATTATGAGACAACTCACAAATATGAGAAAAGGAGTCCTGAATTATGAGATAACACACAAATGTGAGAAAACAGTCATGAATTATGAGAACTCACAAATGTGAGAAAAAGAGTCCTGAATTATGAGAACTCACAAATGTGAGAAAAAGAGTCCTGAATTATGAGATAACTCACAAATGTGAGAAAAAGAGTCCCGAATTATGAGAACTCACAAATGTGAGAAAAAGAGTCCTGAATTATGAGATAACTCACAAATGTAAGAAAAAGAGTCCCTAATTATGAGATAACTCACAAATGTGAGAAAAGGAGTCCTGAATTATGAGATGATAGCTCACAAATGTGAGAAAAAGAGTCCTAAATTATGAGATGATAACTCACAAATATGAGAAAAGGAGTCCTGAATTATGAGATGATAACTCACAAATGTAAGAGTCCCGAATTATGAGATAACTCACAAATGTGAGAAAACAGTCCTGAATTATGAGATGATAACTCACAAAGGTAAGAAAAAGAGTCCCGAATTATGAGATGATAACTCACAAATATGAGAAAAGGAGTCCTGAATTATGAGATGATAACTCACAAATGTAAGAAAAGGAGTCCCGAATTATGAGATCATAACTCACAAATGTGAGAAAAGAGTCCAGAATTATGAGATGGTAACTCACAAATGTTAGAAAAAGAGGCAGAAACAGGCTTCGGTATCACTTTATTTTAGTGTCCTTGTTATATACAGTATCTCACAGAAGTGAGTACACCCCTCACATTTTTGTAAATATTTTATTATATCCTTTCATGTGACAACACTGAAGAAATGACACTTTGCTACAACGTAAAGTAGTGAGCGTACAGCTTTTATAACAGTGTAAACTTGCTGTCCCCTCAAAATAACACAGCCATTAATGCCTAAACCGCTGACCACAAAAGTGAGTACACCCCTAAGTGAAAATGTCCAAATTGGGCCCAAAGTGTCAATATTTTGTGAGGCCACCATTATTTTGCAGCACTGCCTTAACCCTCTTGGGCATGAAGTTCACCAGAGCTTCACAGGTTGCCACTGGAGTCCTCTTCCACTCCTCCATGACGACATCGAAGAGCTGGTGGATGTTAGAGACCTTGCGCTCCTCCACCTTCCGTTTGAGGATGCCCTACAGATGCTCAATAGGGTTTAGGTCTGGAGACATTCTTTAGCAAGGCAGTGGTCGTCTTGGAGGTGTGTTTGGGGTCGTTATCATGTTGGAATACTGCCCAGCGGCCCAGTCTCCGAAGGGAGGGGATCATGCTCTGCTTCAGTATGTCACAGTACATGTTGGCATTCATGGTTCCCTCAATGAACTGTAGCTCCCCAGTGCCGGCAGCACTCATGCAGCCCCAGACCATGACACTCCCACCACCATGCTTGACTGTAGGCAAGACACACTTGTCTTTGTACTCCTCGCCTGGTTGCCGCCACACACGCTTGACACCATCTGAACCAAATAAGTTTATCTTGGTCTCATCAGACCACAGGACATGGTTCCAGTAATCCATGTCCTTAGTCTGCTTGTCTTCAGCAAACTGTTTGCGGGCTTTCTTGTGCATCATCTTAAGAAGATGATGCAGTGTGCGGCGTATGGTCTGAGCACTGACAGGCTGAACCCCCACCGCTTCAACCTCTGCAGCAATGCTGGCAGCACTCATATGTCTATTTCCCAAACACAACCTCTGTATATGATGCTGAGCACGTGCACTCAACTTCTTTGGTCGACCATGGCGAAGCCTGTTCTGAGTGGAACCTGTCCTGTTAAATCGCTGTATGGTCTTGGCCACCGTGCTGCAGCTCAGTTTCAGGGTCTTGGCAATCTTCTTATAGCCTACGCCATCTTTATGTAGAGCAACAATTCTTTTTTTCAGATCCTCAGAGAGTTCTTTGCCATGAGGTGCCATGTTGAACTTCCAGTGACCAGTATGAGAGAGTGAGAGCGATAACACCAAATTAAAAACACCTGCTCCCCATTCACACCTGAGACCTTGTAACACTAACGAGTCACATGACACTGGGGAGAGAAAATGGCTAATTGGGCCCAATTTGGACATTTTCACTTAGGGGTGTACTCACTTTTGTGGCCAGCGGTTTAGACATTAATGGCTGTGTGTTGAGTTATTTTGAGGGGACAGCAAATTTACACTGTTATACAAGCTGTACACTCACTACTTTACATTGTAGCAAAGTGTCATTTCTTCAGTGTTGTCACATGAAAGGATATAATAAAATATTTACAAAAATGTAAGGGGTGTACTTACTTCTGTGAGATACTGTATGTTACATGTACTAACTACAGTAATAACAGTAAATTATGTGTAATTACAAGGAACTAACCCTAAACCAAACCCTAACCCTAATTATATAGTAAATACATGTAGTTAATTAATATTTCTCAGTATTTAAATGTATAATTACACTGTAACAATGACATTAAAATAAAGTGTAACCCAAGCTTCCATACATTAATCATTGTGATATTCACAATGTTGCTTAATTTTATATTTCCAGCAAAAATACAGTGGCAAAATACTTAATATATCACCCAATTCAGGCATTATGATATTTAGGGGTTTTCCTCACCTGTAGTATCTACACATGGGGAGATGCGTAGAAATATTGGCCGTGCGTATGGAGGAAGAGCTTGCTGAACCTCTCTCAGGAAAGAATTACAGTTAAAGTTTCCTGTTGTGTCAGCAATGGCAGCCATTCCAGCTTTGCCCTCCACACCTATACACACACACACACACACACACACACACACACACTCACTGTATATGAGGACACCAGAGGTTTACACTTTGGAATTACGGGTCCTCGGACAAAATCAGCTTTGTTTGTCTCACCTGGCACGTTTACTCCAAACACTGCTACATCAGTCTGTCCCAACAGGCTGCTCAGTGTTCCCTCCACTTCAGTAGTGGAGACGTTCTCACCTTTCCAACGAAATGTGTCACCACTCCTGTCCCGGAAGTACATGTATCCAAGCTCATCCATAACTAAAACATCACCTGAGAGACACCATACCAACAAAATTAGCTTACTGGGTAATGCATGTTATATTTTATAAAATTATATATATTGTGTGCAGAATTATTAGGCAAGTTGATTTTCTGATCATATTTTTTTTCCAAGCACATTTTACCAATTCCAAACCACATCAATCTTAATAACTACTATTAATTTTGTATTTAATCATTTATAAGTGATATATAATTGTTAATGAAGGCTGGGAATGAAAAACGCCTTATATTCAGGTGTACATAATTATTAGACAGGTTTTCTTTTACAGGCAAAATGAGACAAAAAAAGAGATTTAACTTTAAAATGTAAAATTATTAAACATTCATGAGAAGGATACAATACTAATGCAATACTAGAAATTGCAAAGTTAAAGCCTGACCATTGGACAGCAAAACGGTCATTGGATCAGCGCATATATTATATATATATATATATATATATATATATACACTTTTAGTCTAAAACTTTCCACAACATTTAACTTCCATACTGTCAGAAACTTTTAGACACTGCCACTTCTTTGCAGAACGATAAAAGTGCACCTGACAGATATGCTGAGTCATTTTTCCTGAATACATTGTAGGCGATCTTCTTCCTAGTGGCATCCTGACTAGCATACCCATCAAACCGACGCAGAGGATCCTGCTGATTAATTCTCCCCACCAAGAGCCCAGGCTCTCCTGTGAGTGAAAGACAATACGTGAAGAGAAAAACTGATGATACCGGCACAAAAGAAATCAGTGAGAGGAGAATGACTATTGATTTATTTTGTACATTGTTACAGTTTATTGCAGTCAAATGCTGCAAACGCTTTTTTTTTTACTTGACAAGTGAGCATGGGCTATCTTTATTTAAAATATATTCCATAAATATGCTTTAATATTTTATGCAATGCAATGATATTCGTACATTTTAAAGTGTCCAAATACATTCTGAGGCCACCATATATCAGACTTAGACCAGATCTAAAAATTATGTAAAACCTACTGCTTGAATACATGTACAGCAAACATATAAATCAAACAGGAAAGTGAACAGGCTGTGAACGCACCAGGTCGGCAAGGCACACACAGTCCCTGCTTGTCTCGAACCAGTTCCATGGTTTCCTCATTCACTTTCACCAGTCGGATGGGGTACACATTAGGCAGAATGCGACTGTTAAACCCACAAGCACCAACCTGTCATGTTAAGAGTGAGTTTTTACCATTTGGTTAACTGTTACAACTGACAAAATTCATCAAACGATATTTAACATTCTCAGAACACTGATATATTGACCTTGCCATCCATATTGGCAATGCTGCAGTTGCACTCGGTGGCTCCATAGAACTCGCCAATCTGTTTCACTCCAAAGCGCTCCATGAAAGCCTCCCACACGCTCGGCCGCAGCCCGTTCCCCACAGCTAAACGCACCTGGTGCTGTCGCTCCGAGGGCCGCACAGGCTGGGACAGCAAGTAACGGCAAATCTCGCCTATGTACTGCACAACCTAAGAAAGCGAAAAAACAATCTGTTGTAAGAGTAAGAACTACACACCCTTGTATTTATTAGTGAATTTATTCACTCATTAACAATAAATTAAGGTGCTTTTAAGTGACATCATGCTCCGGGATATATTAATTTATTTAAAA
>CM077457.1:13499351-13696851 GCA_039654765.1 Mylopharyngodon piceus | reverse complement strand
CTGCGTAGGCTGAGCGGCAGCCTCACGCCGGGAGTCTTCATGCTGTCTCTCTCTCTCTCTCTCTCACACATGGTCCTGACAGACACAGCCGGGCTCTGGAATAAAACAGAAAAGATGAGCGTAATGATGTCTTCTTCACACATGTGAGAGGTTACATCGCTTGTATCACTGGTTTGTCACAGTGATTGCACAACCTCGAGTGTCACATCACCTCATCTATACATGTCTACTTTTTTTTCAACATTTTCGATGAAGCTTATGTATTATGGATCATAAACCTATTCTTATAATGCCTTATAATCAGCTTTATAATCCTGTGAATAATTACCTCTTCTTGGTTATATAATGAATATAATGCATTAATTATATATAATATTTATTGCATTATATATAAATGCATTAAATCACAATATTAATGTTAACCACATGCCTTTTTAGTGTATTACTTTTGATGCACAAAGGCTTAAATCAAAGGATTTTTTCTTAAAAATTTTTAAACAAGTCTCGTATGATCACCAAGGCTGCATTTATTTGAGAGTTAAAATAGTAATATTATGAAATACTATTACAACAACTGGTTTTCTATTTGAATATATTGTAAAATTTAATTTATTCCTGTGATCAAAGCTGAATTTTCAGCATCATTACTCCAGTCTTCAGTGTCACATGATCCTTCAGAAATCATTTAATATGATGTAATATGATGTATGATGTAATATCTAATATGATGATGTGCTGCTCAAGAAATATTTCTCATTATTATCAATGTTGAATGCTTCATATTTTTGAGGAAAGCATGTAACATTTATTCATTTTCTGATGAATAGAAAGTACAACGCGAATTCCGGAAAAGTTGGGACGTTTTTTAAATCTGAATAAAATGAAAACTAAAAGACTTTCAAATTACATGAGCAAATATTTTATTCACAATAGAACATAGATTACATAACAAATGTTTAAACTGAGAAATTTTACAATTGTATGCACAAAATGAGCTAATTTCAAATTTGATGCCTGCTACAGGTTGGCACGGGGGAAACAAATGGCTGAAAAAGCAAGAAATATTGAAAAGATTCAGCTGGGAGAACATCTAGCAATTAATTTAGTTAATTGATATCAGGTCTGTAACATGATTAGCTATAAAAGGGATGTCTTAGAGAGGCAGAGTCTCTCCAATCTGTGAAAGAGTGCGTACAAAGATTGTGGAAAACAATGTTTTGCAAATCTCATCATCTACAGTGCATAACATCATCAAAAGATTCAGAGAAACTGGACAAATCTCTGTGCGTAAGGGACAAGGCCGAAGACCTTTATTGGATGCCCGTGGTCTTCGGGCCCTCAGATGACACTGCATCACTCATCGGCATGATTGTGTCAATGACATTACTAAATGGGGCCAGGAATACTTCCAGAAACCACTGTCGGTAAACACAATCCGCCGTGCCATCTGCAGATGCCAACTAAAGCTCTATCATGCAAAAAGGAAGCCATATGTGAACATGGTCCAGAAGCGCCATCGTGTCCTGTGGGCCAAGGCTCATTTAAAATGGACTGTTTCAAAGTGGAAAACTGTTCTATGGTCAGACGAGTCCAAATTTGACATTCTTGTTGGAAATCACAGGCGCCGTGTCCTCCGGGCTAAAGAGGAGGGAGACCTTCCAGCGTGTTATCAGCGTTCAGTTCAAAAGCCAGCATCTCTGATGGTATGGGGGTGCATAAGTGCATACAGTATGGGCAGCTTGTATGTTTTGGAAGGCACTATGAATGCTGAAAGTTATATAAAGGTTTTAGAGCGACATTAAACGAAAAATACGTCAAAGATAACCATGAACTCTTCGCAGCTGTAAACCTATATCAGGCAAGAATGGGACCAAATTTCAACACCAAAACTCCAGAAACTCATAACCTCGATGCCCAGACGTCTTCAAACTGTTTTGAAAAGAAGAGGAGATGCTACACCATGGTAAACATGCCCCCGTCCCAACTATTTTGAGACCTGTAGCAGGCATCAAATTTGAAATGAGCTCATTTTGTGCATAAAATTGTAAAATTTCTCAGTTTAATCATTTAAGTTATCTATGTTCTATTGTGAATAAAATATTGGCTCATGTGATTTGAAAGTCTTTGTTTTCATTTTATTCAAATTTAAAAAACGTCCCAATTTTTCCAACTATTTTTTTTTTTAACATTATCAATGTCTTTACTGACACTTTTGATCAATGCATCCTTGTTGGCTAAAAGTATTAATTTCTTTAAAAAAATTTTTTTTTAAATAAAACCTTACTGATGCGGTATTGTAAATGTTATTACAAAAAACAGAAAGACATACAAAGAGGCCAATTATGTAGAATTATAAGCAGGTCCAGAAGGAATTTGCAAACTTTTGGCTTTTTGTGAAATGACAGAATCTGAGGAAATTCACAGATTCATTGTGGGTCTGATTGTGAGGAAAGGTCAAAGGTTATCACCCCATGGTGGTTTGGGTGTAACATTATGCCCTGAATAATTAAAAATACTTTAAAAAATCTGACCACCGTAGATTTCCACCATTATGCATTACAGTAGTAGGTACAGGAACATGTACAGTATAAGTTTATGTCGTATTATAATTATTTTCCTTCATAACGCTTTATATTGAAAGTGTGTCATTTATTGTAGTCCATGTCCTCTCATGTTTTATCTTGGCTTTCATGTGTACGGCCCATACAATGTGTTAAAACTGCATGTTGTTACACTCACTAAACATGTTTTTGGAGGGGGAAGTCATGCCGCAAGTGGTCGGGAATTTGGTCTAATTGATTCAACATGCTGGCTAGGGGTCACACAGCTACGAGGGGGGCGGCGTAACACGACACCGCTGTGTGTAGATGTTTTCTGCTCTGGAAATGAATTACTTATGAATAAAGCTAAAGTGAAACACGTTGCAGGATGGATAATTTTCATTTTGGAATAATTTAATGCAAGTTATCCTGAGTCATACGTAGTTAGGGTTGACTCCAACAGTACCTTATCAGATCATTTTGTATGTAGGAAAATCCATATGATGTGGAAAAATAAGATGATATGTGTATATGTTTCCAGTCTCCTCCCTGCTCTGATCTGTGTACTTCCTGTGTGACTCCCTCCTGTGTTTCCTGCTGGGGGTGAAACGCCCGTGTCAGTTTGTCCATCTGCAGAGCCGTCAGCGGGGCCCCACTGCTTTGCGTCCTGCCATCTGGGTCCCTCGCGTGTCAACGGCTGCAGGCGGTGCTGCCGTGTGGAGTGTGTCTGTGCTGGACTGATAACATGGGTGTGGGCCTGTGGAGCATCATCAACATACACAAACACACTAAAGAAAGAAGAGAAGAACAGCTATACAGTGAATACACTGAACACATGAAGTAACGCTTACAATTAGGGATGAGAATTGGAAAGAATTGGAAACGATTCTAGTTCAGGTTCCTAATGGGGCCATTAACATTTAGTACTTTAATGGAATAAATATTTGGAAAAAAAGTGCAATTCCAAAAAGTGCGTTTATACAACCTTTTAATGAATTTTTTGGCCATTTCTTTCATAGTCTAGTTGGCATGAAATATACATTAAACAACAATACTGAATTAGCCAAACAACATTTTATTAATTTAATTTTATAAAATACTACTGACAAAAATCATGATGCGTAGCTTTAGCTACACGTCATTTGAACAACTAATCAGTAATGGCTTATTGTTCAGGAATCTGAATAGGCTGACTGCATGGCTTTGATTCACTAAAAAGAACCGGCTCATTAGAGTCATTGATTAAGAATCGGACTGCACTGCTTATACTGAATATTTTTGATCCGCTTAAAGAAAAGACTCATTGGAGTCATTTGTTTGGGAATTGGACTGCACTACTTGTACTGAATGGTTTTGATCCACCTAAAGAACCGGTTCATTAGAGTCATTTGTTTGGGAATTGGACCGCACTACTTGTACTGAATGTTTTTGACCCGCCTAAAAGATCCAGCTCATTGGAGTCATTTGTTTGGGAATCGGACTGCACTACTTGCATTGTACTGAATGTTTTTGATTCACTTAAAGAACCGGCTTGTTAGAGTCATTTGATTTGAGAGTCAGACTGTACTACTTGCATTGTACTGAATATTTTTGATTCACTTAAAGAACTGACTCATTAGAGTCATTTGATTTGAGAGTCAGACTGTACTACTTGCATTGTACTGAATATTTTTGATTCACTTAAAGAACTGACTCATTAGAGTCATTTGTTTGGGAATCGGACTGCACTACTTGTTCTGTACCAAAGACTATAGAATAACACAAGACACGTCACTCGTATTGTTTTGAATGGGAGAAAGTGCAATGCGCAATATGGCGGAATAAGTCCCGCCTTCTAAATAAGAGCCAATTGCCGATTGGTAAAGTCATTACGTCACTGCAGCGGCCGTTAGAAGCTCCGGTTCCTATAGAAACAGTCAGACACGTGCCTCCGAAATGAGACACAAGAGACGCACATTTAGGACTGCGCATGGGCATTAGCTTGATCCAGCCTGAAAAATACAATTTTTTGTCATGATTCGAGCCTTTTAGAAACAAAATTTATGAGACAGCTGTTGTCAGATTTCATTGGTGATTTCAAATATGAAATTTAATCGAAAGCTTGGTGAACAGCTTTGGAGAATTTGATGTTTCCCCATTCAGAGAGATAGGAGCTGCACTTGAATGCCCGAGAGGCGTTTCAAAGATGGCCGCCGAGTGAAATGACTTGTCTTAAAGGGACTTTGTTTTGTACTGAATGTTTTTGATTCACTTAAAGAACCAGCTAATTTGAGTCATTTGATTGGATATCGGATTACACTGTTTGCGCTGTATGTTGTTGATTTATTACCAAGAACCATTTCATTACAGTAATTTGTTCTGTAATCAGAATAAAAACAGCCTCTTGGTTCCCAATCCCACTTGCTATTGATTCAGTAGAGTTTTAAGAAAACAACAGCGGCTTCAAAATTCATGTTTGAGGTATGAGTGTGTCATTTATGTTGTGCTCTGTGTTTTGCTGTGGAAGCCCCAGCGGATAAAGGGTTAATGATAGTCACGTGCGAGAAATCCCAGAGGTCCTAGTGTCAATAATTCAGAAGCATCAGTATCATTTTACAAGCCCATGCTTTGAAACACACAGGCAGCGTCTTATTGTGACAGGAAGTTTCAGGAATGCTTTGTGCTGCATCTGCCACTCTCCCGAGTGTTTTCCCATTCTTATCCCACACATCTCCATGCTCAAGCCAGGAACACAAACCTCAGGACCCGGAGTGACAGGAAGAGGGTGTAATGCGAGGGTGTGCAGAGGGGTGTGTGACAATGGGAATATTCTAACGCTGATTGTTCAGCAGGGAGGTTTATTTATGGCCCAGAACCATAATGCCGTATGGAGGTATTTAGAATTAGAGTGGAAGTGTCGGGAACAGAGAAATGCTTGTTCCTCCCACCAGTCCCAAACTCCTCTTTGGTTTCTCACTAACAGTAGTTGTTCTCTCAGAGGTCAGCTGTGTTGAGTTGGTGGGACAGCGTGTTATTGGGTCGGCTGCTCCTGAATTCAGTGGAATAAAGTGTTCCTGTTCGCCTGTCTGAAACGATTGTGCTTAACCCTATAAAGCCTACTGTGTCATATTTGATATGCAAATTTCTAAGGCATCTATATTATCATTATGATCAAAACTGCTGAAAATCATGTTGTACACAATTTATTACATGCCTTCTCTCATCTGATTGATCATTTATACTTTTTAAGCAAGTAAGATCACGTTTTGGTTGATTGGATCACAAGTTGACGAGGCAGACACATTCCCGTTTACACCTGGTGTTTTAATCCCTCTCTTTTGTCCACTTTTAACCACTTCTGTCCTGATATCTTCGAGGGGAGGGTCTAATGGTGGGTAAATGTATGGGCTTTTTCAGATCTTTCGATCTAATGGACAAAATAATCTCACGCAATTTACATAAGGATGCGCACGGAGATGACAGGAAAACATACGGAGAGCAGCAGCTATTGTTTCTGCTCTGACAGCCGCAAGACCACGTGTGAGTGTGTGTTAGAAATCAGGAATGGCGAGAGAACATTGTGCTTGGTACATTTTTCATCTTCAAACCAAACTTGGGTCTTCAGCCGACAAAGTTTAAATCCGTTTGGCTAGCGCGCTTCCCATAATGTTTAAGCCTCGAGTCCATAGGTGGAGAAGCGTCTTTTGTGGCTGTTCGAACATTCAACCACATGAGCGTCTACACCATGAACACAATCCAGTCAAATGCATTTTCAAATACCTCTGGAATTGGTCGAAATTGGACAAGCTCAAAACATTTTAGGCCACGTTTACACCTGTATTTAGTGTTGTCCACTTGTGATCCGATCGACCAAAATGCATCTTAATACCAGGTGGAAACAGGGCCTGAAAGGCCTTATAATTGTAAATCCGTCCCCCTTCAGGTCGTAGTACACATGACTTTTTGCTGTGAAAACTTTTTTAATTTTTATGAAGTAAACATAAGAATAACATTTATATTGTTAGTAATATTTCAAGATGAACAGTTGCTGGACTGAAGGAATTTAAGTTTTCTTGATTATCCATACATTACATTTTAGAAAAAAATCATGTTAAAATGTGTGTATTAAATATGATGAAACAGACCTTTGAGGAACATTGCCCTCCATAATAAAAACTACAGGGCTTTAAACATCAAACTAAGCATTTAAATATCTTACTAAGACATATTAGTAAGGGCGATACAGAGTGACAGCTGATATTTATATGCATTTTATGTAAGTAAATACACTTATAAAGATCTCAGTGATTTACATTACAAGCTATCAGAATTTCATCTTACATTTTGGCCATATAAATATCAGCAATTGCACCAAATAGCTTTTTTTTTTTTTTTTGCCTCTGAATAAAATTGAAGTGTTTTTTCCTCCTCAAATATGAGCTCCATATTTTTCTAGATCATACTATATGAGACTTAAAAGTCTGACATATAAAATCGTGATACTCAACATTTTTTGTAATATTAATATTATTAATTATATATTATTAATAATATACTATATTAATAATATTAAAGTTTTAATAAACTGTTGCAACTCAAAAATTCTAATTTTTCTGACTATTATTTCAAATGTCAGGCTTTACAGGATTAATATTCCTATACTAGTGAAGAAGCCATTTTAAACCTTTATACTTCCACAAAATAAACTTAATTTTCCTAGAATATAGAAAAATGATAGTGTAAGGCACTTAAAAAGCACTTATTTTTGTTTTGCTTTCCACATATGGAGACTAATTTAGTCAGATGTTCACTCTAAAATTTACATTTTTCTTTTGGGGTGATAAAAGTACATCTTGTCTGAACATCCGTCTGTCAATGTCACGTGTCTCAGAAGTGTTTCATTCTGTAAGTTCTGATATATGTATCATATAAGCACCATATTCAGACAGTGTCACTATCGGAAATGCTGTAATCTGTTCTTCCTTCAAACAATGTGCCTTTGGGGGTCTCCTGTCTGCCGTCAGTGAGATCAACTTACATACGCCTGTCAGTCAAATAACAAACAGGTCAGACCACAGACAGTGAGAACATTAACCGTTCATCTGGATGTTGATCTTCCAAGCTCTTAAAACGTAAGAACAGTAAAAACAGTGTAATTTCCAAGCATATTGAAATAAATCACATGCCTTTTGTTAAATTAGCTGACCCTTAAAATGTTACCATCAGGTTGTTTTAAAGGTTAAATTGTTGAAATGTATTTTTAAAAAATGAGACAATGTAATGTAGTAACTACAATAATATAATATAATTGATTAAATAATTAACTTGGCATGAATCTGACATATGCATGAATTTAAAATAATTTATACTCTATTTTTTATTTATATCCAATTATGAAATATATTAAGTATTTTCTATTTTTAATAATGTAATAATTCTATGCATAAATATAACACACAGTGTTTGTATATATTCTTACTGTCCAGAATTGTTCTGGTCTTTCATGGACATCTGATGAGTGAATACTACTTTTCTGTAACACTTTGTCCAGCAGTGTTTGTTTGTGTTTTTTTCTGTCACTCTTTAGGAAATGACATAATGGATACCATCCTGTTCTTAATGGACTTGCCTAATGGACCTTGACCTTTGACCTTCACTGTCATTACTACCTCTTTTGAATTCCCATAAAAAACACCTCTTCGATGTTCCTTGGTTTTTAATGATGTTTTCTTATTTTGTATTCACAAGAGTGATTATGTGCTGTATTTTTTCTTATTAGTAAATAGAGCAAACTTCTTTTCTTTGGATATATAAACTAGCAGACTTTCATCTGCTATGAGTCTGAATTTTTAACCTCCATATTAAACTGAATACACTGAAAGAGAGCATTTACATTTAACAGTATAAGTCATCCTGGGTTCCTCTGCAATGGCATGTTTCATTGTGACCAAACAAACCGTTAAACCAGATTCTTACATCATATGAAGCGTTTGCCTGTTCAAAACCTGCTGCCACGATTCTAGGGTGTGATGGATGGTTGTCAGGGTGTTGCCATGCGGTTGCTAATAGGGGCTGGAGGAACCTTTTCATAGTTCCTAGAACTACTGGCTGAAGTACCCGGATTTTGTCGTGTTCGCACCGCAGGAACTAGGAACGATTTTAGCTCTAGGAACTCATTTTGAAATAAATCAGCTCCTACTTCAGAGTAGGGTCTAAACCAGCTCTATAGGAACTATCAGTGATGTAAGTGTACGTTGATTGGTCAAACGCACGTCAAACACCGGCACCCAGCATTTTTAAAAAGCTGTGTAAACATATTTACTTCGCGAACATGGAAAACAGCGATAACAGCATTTACCTGTTGTCTGCAGGGTTGTTCTTTTCTCAGTCTCGATGATATGTAATACTGAAAGTTGTCATAGTAGATTACGTCTCTTAGCCCCACTTTTTGCTTTTTCATTCACGTAGATTATGCATTTACATCCATCTCAGTTATCACGAAACCCACGAAACACAACAAACACAGCTCCGATCACAGCATCCTCCATCCACCGGTTTTTAGCGTTTGTAAATGCCGCGCTTAAAGACGCCGCTGTCGGCCACTTCAGAGTTCCTATTCCCGGTGCGAATGCAACTAGGAACATGGACCGGGGGTGAAATTAGTTCCCGGGGAACTATCCCAGTGGCTAGTTCCTATAACTGAGTTCCTAGAACTATTCGGTGCGAAAACCCCTAATGTGTTCTACCAAGTTATGAGCAGAAATGTAATAGTTAAGTTTAGATGTTTGTTCAAAAGACAAGTATGAGCAATAATAATAGGGTTGCCTGTGTACACAACACCAGATAAGTAGGAGTATGTCATCACATAACCTGTGAAAACCACAAATTGGTTATGACATTCATTATCACACTTTATTGTGGTTTCGATGTTGAGGTGGTGATTATTTTTGCTCCTGTTTGAGAGTTCCTCCTCTGGCAGGCTGATAATGCTTCACTTATTCACACATCCAGCATCTTTCTGTTCTTCTGATGACCTCGGTTTCAGTTTGCCAGGAATACTACATTGTCAAACAATGTCCTTCATGGCATTGTTGTGTTTTTTCCCTCCACTCTCCATCTTGGATGAATAGCAGATTTCCCAGAATTATTATTATTGGTTGGTCGTAGCACATTTGTAACACTCTAATGCACATTTTTATGAGGAAAACTCATATAAATCAAAATTATATGAAAATAACCCTGTATTTACAATATAGCACACACATTCATTTCATTTTGTTTAGTTTTTTATGATTTCTGCTAAGTAGTGGACTGATGGTTGATGGATTTATATGCAAATAGGATTTATTTACATTTAGCCTACATTTATTAATTTATTAATGAACACTTATTGTTCCAAATTCCAAAATTGTACCCGAAATTCATGCATTAACTTTATTCATTCATAATTCAAAATGACTCGATGTGCAATTAACACTTCTGTTAATCAGCCAATCAAATACATCACTGCATTTGAGCATTTTGAATGTGATTTTGTTGTGGTGGATTTGATTGATCAGACATTGACTGAAACTGTGTGTTTATAAAACGCAACATCTAATATCATCTAACATTTTAAAACTTATATAAAGCTGAACTAGTAAATTTCTTTTCTTTCCATGTCATAGATTAAGTGTTTTTCTACTTTAAACCTAATATTAAGCTTCAGGTTTCTTTGTATCTATGGGTGTTTTCACACCTGGCTCGTTTGGAGCGTTTGTTCCTGAACCTGGTGCGTTTTCAGCCTTAGATTGGTTCATTCAGGCATATATGAACACGGCAATCTCGCTCGGATCTGCACCAAAACAATCCCTCTGAGATCGCCTGAACTAGGTTGTCTCGACCCAATTGCAAGAGCAGTTCAGCTGAGGTGAGAAAGCAATCCGACCCAACGGAGCAAGCGTTATCATAATTCATTATGGGAAATGTGTTATATAAAAAGCAGCAGTATCTGATTCTGTGAGTGTAATTGCGCTTCTCTGTGCGAGAATGCTGTCCCGACAAAGCCTTGCTTCCTGCTCGAACTGCATTATATATGCTATATAATAATGCAGGAATGGCAGATACACTGTCTCGTATAGTGTTTGCGTGTGTGTCGACAGTTACAAATAAGCCGCAATAAGCTCATGGAGCGAACTTGTCAATCATTTTGATGGATGAAGCAGAGAAAAATGTGGCCAATAAGTGGACAGTTTTACTCGCATAGGTTACACTTAGAAATGTTGCCTTGTGAAAGCAAACCGAATCAAGAAGAAAATGCAACACTGTAACAAGTAACAAGCCCGTTTCGGAACAAAACAAACGATCTACGGCCCCGTTTACACTAGTGTCATTTACACCCTGTCATTTACACTACGGCGTTTTCGAACCTCGAAAACGGAGACTTTCGAAAACGCTGCTGACCCCATTTTAGTTGGAAAACGCTGGGGTTGCGTTTCAGTATAAACGGACCAAAACGGAGACTTTTGAAAACGATGGCGTAGCTGCCCACGTTCGCTCTGAGTATCCTTGACGACCGTGTAAACAATAACATGGAGACTGAACTGCAATCTTTGCTGGCTTTGTTGTCATTTTTAGCAGCCATTGTGCAGTTAAACTCTGCATTTTTTTAATACTGCAGCTGCCCACATGCACAAGAGGCAACTGTTTACACTTGTACGCGCATGCCCAGTGTGCATGAACAGTCATGTGACATGCGTTTTCGGCCGTGTAGTGTAGACGGAGATCGTTTCTGAAATGCTGTGGAAACGCCAGTGTAGACGAGGATCATTTTCATTTTAAAAAATGAAAATGATCCGTTTAAAACAAAAACGCACTAGTGTAAACGGGGCCTACAGGTCTGAAAACTCCCTAAGGGTGTGTTCACATTTGTAGTTTGGTTCTCTTGGTTCTTTTGGTCCAGACCAAAAAAAGAAAATAATACATTTAGTACTGGTTCAGTTATCATTCACACTGTCATTTTTAAGACCGAACCTAAAGATACAAAAAAAAAAGTATTTTCCAATGGAACTTGTCAAACATCCAAAACAATGCTGTGTTCTGGGCTACATGCGCTTGCTGTATGTGCGTACATATAATGGTACCACTGAGAACTTGTGAAACGCTTAAAATGTGTAAAGAAGTCAAAACAGGCAGGAATTCCTCTGTTGCACACAAAGATCTGCTGCAATGAGATGGCGTTTCTGATGCCTGTACCAAACTGTAATGGGCAACGTGGCTCCTGTAAAGAGAAAACAGATATGCTTGAGCATTCTGTCCTTTTTAGGCTCGCATCTTGTAACATCACGTCCTGTTTGTGGTTTGTTTAGATGTCTTTGGTCCATGTTTGATTCATATTTCAGTCGAACCGCACCTAGTTTGTTTGGAAACAGACCGAGACTCACCTTTTCAGGGGTCTTGGTCCACTTGTTTGGTGTGCACCAGGCAGCATTCACACTTAATCAAATGAACCACACTAACAGAGCAATCGCACCAGAGTTCATTTTAATCAAACTAAACCTGCCAAGTGTGAACACATCCTAAGAGTCTTTATTTCTCCTGTCACAGGAGGTTCAGCCCTCACCAGAGTCCTCGACACGGGATCCATCTGAGCTTCTACCGAGACTGTGTCACCTGGTTCGGTCCGAGGCGGGTTACGGCTTTAATCTCCACAGTGAGAAGTCCAGACCGGGCCAGTACATACGGGCTCTGGACCCCGGCTCGCCCGCTGACCGCGCTGGACTCAAACCGCAGGACAGACTCATAGAGGTGAGACAGGAATGACTCTGATTCTGCTGAAACGAATCAAAGCCTTTTATCTCAAGCTCTTTCTTCTATCATATTTCTATAATTTACACACAGGCATCAATATACACCCTTATTATGCCAGATATACACCCACACTTTCTAAATTCACTTCTGCATTCACACTCGCACACTGACCATCCATCACATTCAGATGCATGTGGGCGACATGTGATATGATGACTCGCACAAAATATTTCTGTTCTTGAGCGACTGAGTCAAGCAAAATAGCATAATGTTGAAACTTACATTTGAGTTCGATCGGTAGAGCTGAAAACATCCTTTATTGTCACAGAAATAAATGCAGTGTTCTCACAACCTCCATTAACACATGAACTTGTTGTGTGATTTAGATGGATTTAGTGCCGATTAAACACATTAGCTACATCTAATCATTGCAATGTGCAAATGATGAACCATTATGAAATAAGAATGTGCTAGCTTGTATTTCAGGAAAACCTTTATATACTGATGAAAATAAGAAAAACAACGCTCATTGTTTTACAGAAGTTTCACTGGTTATTGCAATCATAAATAGGTGAATCTCATGAAACCCTAATGTATGATTTTAGCAACAAAATGCCTCAAGATAATGCTTCAAAATTATTGTACATTTTAAAATATATTTGACATTTAAGCACATTAATGTGAAAAATATATTCATACATAAAGACATTTTTTTAATTAAAATCAGCATAATTTTGTTTATAATATAATTTTAATTTATATAGTTTATATATGTATATTTTAAATATTTAATAATATATTTAGATATTTTGGCATGTGTATATATAAAGCGTACATTATATATATATATATATATATATATAAAAATTCGGATGTATTACACTATAATTTGATTATTTAACCACCAAAATGTCACAATTCAAAAAGTCTTAATTGTTCTAAAATAGGCTTTATTTGCTCCAAGAAAAATAAAATGTAATTTTCGGTGTGAAATATAGCTTTGCCGGCATGTTCTTTCCAGGTTTTGTGAGATTCACCAGTTCAAACAAACTTTCTCCCCCATTTCTCTCCATCTTGCAGTTGTTTCCACCCTCAGTAAAGAGTAAAAGAGTCCTGCCCCCTTCAGTTTTCAGAAGCGCACCTCTCTGTGCTTCCCTCAGGACACTGATACCTGAAACCCACACGGCTGCCGCTGCGGCCACAGCAACACGCGTTAATATTTGATGCTGTTCAGTTGAATAAAGCACACGGTCCATCTGTCCTCAGGACAAACACTCAGATTAAATCACCTTCAGCAGAAGGAGAGCGCGCGGGCGGCTCTCGTGCCCTTGTTTTTGTTTTGATTGATTTGGTTGTAATTTCGGTAAAATGTCTTCACCGTCTCTCCTCTGTTCGACTTGTTGGGAACCTAATTCTCCCACAAAACATGTTGCTAAGCAACCAATAGCAGGGCACTGCAAGGCAAAAACGAGTGAACAGGTTTATCATGGGATAAATAAAGCTTTTACATATGATTAAAGTCACTGAGGCAGAAGTGCAGTCACCCCAGAATGATCTATTGATTAAAGGTTTTATTTTTCATCACAGTAACTCTTCTATAACTATATATATAGTTTTATTTATGAATATAAATATACCAAATAAATATCATTGTATATGAATATGGTAAAATATATGGTAAAAAAGGTCAATAAACAATGTTTTTGTTGTTGTACAAAAACGATTCTAGCTGCTGTATTACAACTGTGTGCAGGTGAATGGAGTGAACATTGAAAGCATGAGACATGCTGAAGTTGTGGCCTTCATCAAGAACGGCGGTAACGAGACGCGTTTACTAGTGGTGGATCCAGATACAGATGAGCATTTCAAAAAGTTGGGCATCACCCCCACCAGTATCCATGTCAAAGGTACAAATAAAGACTTTACTTACTGAGGATAATTCACCCAGAAATAAAAATTCATGAGCTGTGATGTCAAATATAAGTTAAATGTATTTGTATAGCGCTTCTCACAATATACATTGCTTCAAACCAGCTTTACAGAAAATAATGATGTTGATGTTTATAATATTTTAATATCTTCTTCATGCCTTATAGTTGCATTTAGCAGATTAGAGCTGGGCGATTATATAGTTTACATTTTGCAACAATACAAACAATCAAGTCAGAGATTTGCTATATAGTATATATTGATTTACGTGAGTATACCGTATGTGGATAAAGTTGGACAAACTTAAATATCCAACTGTATATAAAGAGCTAGGCGATAATATAGTTGCATTCTGCAATAAAATAAAAAAAATCAGGCAGTTGTTATATAGTAGCTTTACATGAGTGTATGATATGTCTGTGGATAAAGTTGGATGGACTTTTAATATATCACTAGGCAATAATATAGGTTTTTTTTTTAGATAATATAGTTTATTGATGATATAACGATCAAGCAGTTGAGATTTGCTATATAGTACATACTTCACAAACACTAAATATTATTATTATTAATTATTATTGGTTGGAAAGTTTGGAATAAATAGATGTTTTTTTTTAATGTTTTTTAAAGGGATAGTTCACCCAAAAATTAAAATTAGCCCAAGCTTTACTCACCCTCAAGCCATCCTAGGTGTATATGACTTTCTTCTTTCAGACGAACACAATCGGGAGATATATTTAAAATATCCTTAGTCCTCCAAGGTTTATAATACAAAAATAATGCATCTATCCATAAAAAAGTAATCCATACGACTCCAGTGTGTTAATAAAGGCCTTCTGAAGCATATCCATATTTACAACTTTCCATATGAAAAATATCCATATTTACAACTTTATAAATTCAAATAACTAGCTTCCGGCAGACGACTGTGCGCAGAATTCTCAAGTCGATTTGCGGGGGAAGAGTATCCTGATGCAAAACGTAATGACGAACGTGGAGGCGCAGAGGATAGAGCAAAACAAATCACCTGTCATGGATTATAAGTCTAAAACGATAATTTTTAAAGAGAAATGTCAGAGGATTTCTGTGTAAGAGAAGAGGAGCTTAAATTTGTTGCACAGCACTATTTGTTTGAACCGCGAGAGGCGTCTAAGCTTACAATACTCCTTCATCCTGCGTCACACATCGCGTCAGAGGATTACTCATTTGCCGCAAGTTGACTTGCGCATTCTGTGTGCGGTCGTCCACCGGAAGCTAGTTATTTGAATTTATGAAGTTTTAAATATGGATATTTTTCTTACAAAAACGCATCGCTTCGCTTCAGAAGGCCTTTATTAACCCTCTGGAGTCGTATGGATTACTTTTTTAATGGATGGATGCATTATTTTTGACTTCAAAAGGCGGCCCCCCATTCACAACCATTATAAACCTTGGAGGACTAAGGATATTTTTAAATGTATCTCTGATTGTGGTCATCTGAAAGAATATAGTCATATACACCTAGGATGGCTTGAGGGTGATTAAATCATAGGATAATTTTCATTTTTGGGTGAACTATCCCTTTAAGGTGTTTCTTATGCTCACCAAGACTGCATTTATTTGATCAAAAATATTGTAAAAAATAATATTATTTGAAATATATATTTAAAATAACTGTTTTCTATTGTAATATATGTTAAAATGTAATTTATTCCTGTGATCAAAGCTGAATTTTCAGCATCATTACTCCAGTCTTCAGTGTCACATGATCCTTCAGAAATCATTCTAATATGATGATTTGATGATCAAGTATTGTTAATAATGGTGGTTCTTCTTATTCAGTTTGTATGTGCAGCCTTGACTTCCTCTTCCTGGGATTTGAGGGGGAGTTTGATGTGTTTTCGTTTAGAGATAGACAGATGTTCCGCCTCTTCTCAAGGCTCTACAGAGGTTGTACCTCTGAACAAGCATCAAAACCCTGGGCTGGAGGCCATTCTGGAAACTCAAGTTCTGAGTCTTGTCTGTTAGCCAGCAGTCCAGCTTCTGACATGTGGCTCAGATTAAAGTTAAATTGAGTCGAACACTTTAAACAGGCTATTGACATCTCTTGGATAATTGTTATTTGGCAGGATCCTGATTCAGCCCACTGGAAGGTCGTTCCTGCCCAATCCACTTGCTTTTCCAGACACCGTTTTCTTTGTATCATTTTCATGCACTTAATCCTGAATCAGTAAATCTTCTGCGTCAGGTCTTTGAATGTCAGGTGACCCAGTTTAGCTTGAACAGGCCACAGATGCGTGCTGCTTTTACCAGCTGTAGCATTGGTCTTCTCAAGGAACTTATCACAGCATCTCTCTCCTTCATGCACAATATATTGATAAACTTACAGTGGACATGTATGTTTATGACCGTTTTTCTCTCCAACTTCAGCCACAATGATCTTGATATCATTGAATGAGCAGTGATCTGAGCATTGCTTCTTCTTCTTAAAACAGATTTTGATGAGTCCATAACTAACGGCTCCAACAGCCCACACGTGAACGGGACGTCTTCACGATCCACATACTCAGACGGCAGCAGTCAGGACACAAACATACAGGTGACCATTTCCAACAAAACACATTTTAAGTGCCAGCTAATTTTTAAAAAGGTAACAACTGCACATTTTCACATATTAATTACATTAGATATATTCATTTTTGTAAGCATTTGTTTGCACGTTTTAAAACATCTATGTCATATCAGTAAAACATCTAACATATATTAAAGCCTCATGCATGTTATGAAATAAAGAGTGATAATGGCATTGGGATTTGATCCATATATGCATTTAGTGCACAAAAATGCATTTTATGCCAAATATTCAATATTATATGCATTTTATGGCTTTTTGACACTGTCTCCATGTGTTATGTGTGTATTTATGTATTGTAGTTCTCGAGGGAGAGCAGCAGCCATCTTCTCGACCCGTTTGAAGAAATAGGTCTGTGTTTGAGCCCCACGGCGGCGGAGGCTAAAGAGAAAGCCCACGCCAAGCGCGCCAGAAAGAGAGCGCCCCAGATGGACTGGAACAAGAAGCATGAGATTTTTAGCAATTTCTGAACCTGCTTCCCAGCCCCCAGAGACGCCCCCCTACATGTGTTGCATTCAGCGCCCTGGACACTTGACTGCTTTTGATGAAAAAAGAGGCACCTATTTTTGTAGAAAATGAAAACTTGAACCATAAAAAGTTCACCCGGAGGGGATAATGTAAGTTACACAATAAGGGTTTCTGTCTTATAAATGGCTAAGAAAGTCAGCAGAGGAAAAAGCGACGGTATAGAGGGATTTCTGCGCCATTTTGTTTTCATGCTGTTTATTCGGCCACTTCTACATACAGGTAGTAGGTTAACAGTAACGTATACAATGGAATATCAAAAGCCAAACGAGACTGCATATGGACTACCACAGCATACAAACTGTGAACTCAACGGAACAAAATCATCTTATCCCATTTAGAAGAACCAAAATAATGAAGCTTGTTTTATGTCGTACATGTTTTATGCGAATCACCAGTGAATGAGAATTGTACTTTTGCCAAAGACACAACCTATAATCAGCCAGATCAGCTGATGTCTTATGCTTTTGGATTGTTTTGAAGGGACGTACCACTGTTGGATATCAAGGAGAAAGTGTCTTGGAATTACTGAGATCCTAAAAACTGGAGTGACCCAGAAAGGGGATTGTGCACTGCACATCTCTTCCTCAACACTAGAGGGCGCCGTTAACGCACTCTTGGTCATTATGAAAGAATATAGCCTAACATGTTCCACCACCAGAGGGAGCATCATAACACACGCTACTGTCTTACAGCTCATTTGACTGCAAGAGGATTGAAACTTTTCCATTGAACAAGTGCAGAGTTGCAAGATATGCCACAAAGAGTCCTTGCTGAATTTACAGTATATTGTCTACTGGTGCATTCTGGGATGTGGATGGATACAGACAGATGGCACGCAAGAAACTGAATCGGTTTAGGAAGAAAAGCAAATCTAAAGTAATAAACCTCGTAAAACGATAAAGAGTAACGCATCTATAGGGAGTTTGAGGAACAGATCTAACAGTATTGATGCTGTGAGGGTCACTGAACTTTGTGCATAAAGACAGCTGGATTTACACATTACACTGACCCTCAAACTCATCTCAGACATGGCTGATTGGGCTGGAGGATTCCCACCTATTTTGGTACAGTCAATAATGCAGACAATCATAAAAGCTTTTAAGAGAGCGCTATATATGCATTTACTGCACACATATTGTGATATATAGCATCAGCATTACTATTATTCATCTTAATAATTCATGATACATTCCATGTTTGCAATTTAGTATTAATGTAGTTGAGTAGTCTCTGTTTTTTTTCTTTTCTGTTGCTCCCCTATGCCGCCATTGAGCACTAATGGGAAATCATTTCCTATCAGAAATATTCATATTAGTATTATTTTTTTCAATAAAGTGTGACAATCACATTCTGAATAATATTGTTGTGGTAATTTAATTGCATTTATCAGCAGAAAGTGTCATTGAGCACTTTCTTTTATTAAGTTTTTATGTTGCAAGTAGTTGTAAAGCAAAGCAAATATTGTTATATATACATTATATATATATATATATATATATATAACAGAAAATGTGATGTTCAAAATATATTATTTAATATACACATTTCAAATACTCAAATTTCACTGAGAACAAAAAAATTGAAAATACAATTAGTTTATTGTCAATTCACGAAGCTATTTGGTAGATTTTGTAAATGACACTTCTGTTAACACATTCTGTTTATTATGTCTTAAAAGTGGAAGTCGGTCATCGTTGGGTAAACTTATAAAGCGATGGGAGATGACAGCAAATATAATTGTTTTATTTACATTTGCTCCAATAGCAAAAGAAAAAAAATCTGTGATAGAGTTTCCACGACTTTCCAAAAGAGGGAAAAATATTGAGAGATTGATTACATTGGTCAGATAACAGAAAGATGTGAAATTTGCCATCACTTTCTCAGCCGTTGAATTAGAAACCCCTCACAGCAGCGCTAATTCATTTTTTTGTCATACACTGATGAGGTAAACACAATATATAGCGTATTACATTTTTTAAAATTGAAAATATGAAAAACTTTACTAGATTTTCGAAGTTGATAACTGTGGAAATGCATCATCACAGTCTGTGAAAAGGGTCCACTGGCAAAGCAGATGCACAAAATGGCCGAATATCAGCCTAAATCTATCTTTTTGTCACTAATTTTTTTAGAATATACAATTTCAAACAAAATATGTTCTGGACAGTAAATTGGGTTGGAACTCTTGGTCAAACAAATTAATGGCAACATCACTAAAATGAATAGTAACTCGAATGTATTTAATTCTCATGGTTTTATTAATACCAGAACCAAACTACTGAACCAAAACATTTTAATATAAAGTCAATCTTGCAGTTATTTTACATATACATTTAGAAAAAAAGGCTATATTTTTCTATACTACTTAATGTTCCTACAAAAACAATAGATATATCAGCAATGTACAGGATTTTTTTTCTCTGTCTCAAAGCTTTTTCGATGTTGACGGAGCTGATTGAACTGCATTCTGGATCGAGGGATGCGTGTGCATAGAAAGCTTGCTGCCATGATGCTACAGCATATGCCGTTGCTAAGGTGTTCTGATGTTTTGTTGTGTTGCCAGGGTGTTGTGTGGGGTTGCTAGGTGGTTACTTTTCAAAAGCAACCAACTAAATCTCTATATCTTTGTCAAATATTTTCCCCTAATTCACCATAAAAACTTGCTGCCTCAAATTTTTAAGTATAATCAACTTGGCTGTACAATTCATTTCAACACATTTTTAAAAATATCACGTAGTTGAATCTTGTATAACTTACAATTGTTTAAATTATTTTTGACATAATTATACGTTGTCATGACTTATTGATTGTATAATTTTTTTTTACAGTTCCTAACCACAAGTATGAGCAATAGTCATAGTGATGCTTGTATAACAACACTAATGATATAATCAACAATGATTCACATACATTTTAAACTTTGCAGATTAGTCTTTTTGCAGTTCTCTCATCATATGTCACACAAACCCCCACAAACACTCCTCCATTCACATAGCATTTTCGTTCACACCTTTTTACACAGCTTCTAGACGTTCACTCATTCTGAGACAGGCGCTGTCTTAATGTCTGACTTTAGTGCAGTCAAATGTGTCCCAACACTACCCATGATTATGGCGATAACACCCTATGAGCCATAAATGATATTTGAGCGGATCTTTCAGTCTTTAGATTAGACACAGGAGTGTCTGTTTGCACTGAAGACGCGCTTCAGCAACCAGAGCAATATAAATAATCATATGCCGTAAGTAAGACATGCCACGAATGAAAATAACTGCTCTCGTAAACCCTAACGCTCAAAATAATTATTTGGTTTGAGTAGGGGTGAACTTAAATTAAACAAATTAGTTCAATCAAATTAACTTTTGTGAGTATATTCAACTCTCTTTTTCTTTTGAGTTCACAAAACTGACACATTTTAAGTAATCTGAATCATTTCATTGTTTTGAGTTTTATGAATGTTTCATTTAATTTAGACAAACTTAAGTTTAACTGAAATTGGTTTTCTATTTCTATTTCCCAGCATGCTTTGCCATGACACTCAAAAAGGAGAGTAAATGCTAAAATTAAGTGTTATATAATGTTTTTTTTTTGTGCAAAATTAATGTTAAGTGGGAGATTTAGTAGTGATTAATGTTTTGCTATGCTAATTTAGAAGAGTTTCTGTTATGTGGGATATTTGGGGGGGGGGGGTTACCATCATGGTGACAAGTGGAGCATGAGCTTGGTTTGAGAAAAGGTATGTTAAATGTTTATATTGCCATGCTGAAATGCTATGCTAATGCTATCAAAGCATTGTGTTATCAGCAAAGTCCCTTTAAGACAAGTCATTTCACTCGGCAGCCATCTTTGAAACGCCTCTCGGGCATTCAAGTGCAGCTCCTATCTCTTTGAATGGGGAAACATCAAATTCTCCAAAGCTGTTCACCAAGCTTTCGATTAAATTTCATATTTGAAATCACCAATGAAATCTGACAACAGCTGTCTCATAAATTTTGTTTCTTAATGCTCGAATAAAAAAAAAAACGGTATTTTTCAGGCTGGATCAAGCTAATGCCCATGCGCAGTCCTAAATGTGCATCTCTTGTGTCTCATTTCGGAGGCGCACGTCTGACTGTTTCTATAGGAATTGGAGCTTCTAACGGCCGCTGCAGTGACGTGTGACTTTACCAATCTGCGATTGGCTCTTATTTAGAAGGTGGGACTTATTCCACCATATTGCGCGTTGCACTTTCTCCCATTCAAAACAATACGAGTGACGTGTCTTGTGTTATTCTATAGTCTTTGAAAGGTGCGTCCCAATTCACGTAGTTTTGCACTATTCTATGACATTTTTAAGTACAAATAGTGCGAGTAGTGCGTTCACACTGAAAATTCCAAAAAGAAAAAGTGCACTTTAAGTACCCGGATGATGTACTAAATTAACGGAAAAAACGAAGTGTGGAATGTTGGACACTTCATGCACTCAACTGTCGCAGCTTCTATTACGTAGCGGAGGGGAAGGGGCTGTCAGACTCCGATGTTAAATAACAAAATAACCTTATACAATTCACGCACTACATGGGTGAGTACATAGTGCGTAAGTACATAGTGTATAAGTGCGTCGTTTGGGACGCAACTAAAGGTTATCAATTAGCAAGTTAGCATTTATTGAATTAGCTAGTTAAAGCTAGCCAAGTTTCCACTAAAAAAATATTTAAGTTGAGATTACATGATAATTAAAAGTGAAATGTATGAGTTAGCTTGCACAAATATTTCAAGTTAAGAGCAATTAAATTGTACAAGTATAATATAAAAATCTGCCTGCTTACCTAAACTTTGAATTTCTTAACTTAAAAATTTTGATGTAACTGATTGCCTCAAATGTTTTGAGTTTTGCCAACTTATTTGGATTTACAGTGGACTTTGCAGGCAGTCTGATAAAACACAAAACCGCAGGAATTAGCTGATTTATGTCACTTACGCCCTTATAAAAGGAGTTTTTGAACAATAAACATTTTTGTTGTTCTTTTTAAATTTTGCATGCAATAAAAAGATCAACTCGCCCATTTCAAATCAGTGTGTCTGCTTAACAGAGATTTTATGCCTTTTGCTGAACAAAATAAATACCTCGTAATCCCTGAAAACACTTTAGAATGGAGCAGAAAGTTGTAAAGTCTGCGTAACCAGAAGAACCTGCGGCAAGAACCGTAAAACAACAGTTTACTGTCATGCTTGTCTAGCAGTGTAATGCATCACAGGAACTGGAGCATTTGCCTGCACTAGAGCAGTATTAAAAATGTCTAAGAAACCTTCATATCTTCGCAAAATTTGTTTGGACACATGCACTATGCATAAAGAGTAAATTCAAAGAGTATTCAAACTGTTAAAACACAACCACAAAATGTCCATATACTTCTTTATTTCAAGTTTAACTATTATTTTATTATTTTAAATGCTTTGCATAAAAGTGTTATGGTATCTTTACAATTAAATGGTGTCTTTAAGTTAAAAATTAAACATAATTGTCTTGACTATTTGTGAGTTGAAACAAAGGTTATCTTCAAGTTGAGTTAACTTATGTTGAGTTCACACACATTTTTAAGGCAGCAGGTGAACTTTCATTTCTAAGTTTAACCAGCTGAAAATGTTTTACACGCACACAAGGATAAAGAAAGATTTACAAGTGCAACTTATAATAATAATGAAATAAAAAGACGGAAATAAGTACGCATAACATGAATGTGTTTGCATTAAAATAGTAACACATTTTACAGCTCTCTAATTTTTCAAGTTTAATAGGCTACTCTTTTAGGGTATTGTTGAACTTCTGTCTTGAATTATTTCCCAAATATTTACATTCATGTATAGTACTAAATTTAGCTAGAAATATGTCATATTCCTTATGAAAATACATGTGCTAAGTTGAAACATAATCAAACATTTTCCATACGCAGTTGAAAGCTGGGCATGATGTGATTGATTAACAGAAATCTTTCCAAAAAGAAACCAAATGAGGACAACTCCAAAATAAATAAAAGCATGTTTCTGCATGTAAACCACAAAATGCGCAAAATGTATCATACAATTTGGCTCGTCACGTGTAGTCTACGTATATTTGTGCAGTTGTAATGTTGTATTTTGAGTTCAAACTACATAGCTTAATAGTAATACCACGGTATTCCTACGAGTGGGCTACTATCTGATTCCAGCACTTTACCTTTTGTCAGTGAAGGGCAGCTGCTGCCATTGAAACCAGAGCGCTGCAGACGGGCCGAGAGGGCGGCAGTCTGCGTCTCTATGGCGACGCAGTGTTTTTGTTAGCATGCGCGTGAGTCAGAGGAGCAGTGAGTCACAGTCAGGAGGAAATTCTCTCTGTTCTCGATTCACACAACCACACTCTCACCGAAGCCAAATAAGGACAACAGCTCGGATAGAGAGAGAGAGAGACGGGAAATCTGTCCTGTCAGTGGCCGGCTGTGGATTTGTGAGTAAGGGGAGGGGAACGGTCACACCCAGCGACTTCTTTCACACCTCAGTTTACGGGCCGAACAGCTTAATAATTCACTTGATGATTCACATCGCAAACGGTTTAGCTATTTCGCTATGATGAAGTAGCCTTCAACTTTTGTAGTACAACCCCAGTCTCTCTCTCTCTCTCTCTCTCTCTCTTTTTTTTTTTTTTTTTTTTGATAATGTTAAAATGAAGCCCAACAGATTATTTTAAGAGTGAGCTCTTTTTTGCTGCCTTCACGTGCTCTCAGAATTATCGTAAATACGAGTTTCCTAGGTAAAACTTGCACATGAACGCCCTCCAATTTCGAAACTTGAATGCGATTAGCTCGTAATCACGACTTCAGAAGTGGGAATTATCAAATTTCCGATAGCACGTGAAGGCAGCATTTAAAGTCGGGAGGATTCTGTTTTTTTATATTTTTGTTCATCAGCTGAAAAAAAAAAAAAAAAATCGTTTACACAAAGGACGGTAACTATAATGATAACTAAGCCTATAAAGTTTTAACAATAAAGATAGCGACACAAAGAAATAATATTGTTGGCATCACTTTCAGAGCATTTTTTTTCCAGCTGATGAACGATAAAATTATTGATCAGCCAAAAAGAATCTACCAGACTTTAAAGAGCTTGACCATTTCAAAGTGACAAAACTGCAGCGCACTATTAGAATAAACCATTGTATAAAACAATGAACGTAGTGTCGGTGACGTCACCTGCAGGTTTTTGAAGAGCATTTTTGAAGCCCAAAGTGGGAGGAGCTGGCCATCGCCATCTTGGCAGCGCGTCACCACATCACTCCTGGATAACCGAAAATGGGCAAAGAGCCAGGATGTGGCATCTCACAGACAGCAGACAAACGCTAGTGACAGCAGCGACAATACCCCGTCACTCAAGTGGCCACGCCCTTAATTATGCAGAACTTTAAGGGTTAATATAATTTAAATGGATGCGTTATAAAAAAAAACTTTACCCCCCTAACAGTTGTCATGAAGGGCAAAATTAGCTCTATAGACCAAAACCACTTTAGGGCTTTTCACACTGCGCTTAGCCCCAGGTTATCGTCATTCTAAACACCGCTTTTAACCCCGGGTAAAGGAACGTTTCACACTTGTAATTTAGATGTGGGGTTAGCACCGCTTTTTACCCTGCTCCGGAGCAGAGTTAGCACTGCTTTTGCGGTGTTAACTCTGCATTGCGGTGCCAAACTTGTACAGTGTGAAACGATGCAGTGTTAAAATGTTACAACTAGATGCTTAGCAACAGACAACCAATCGCTCGCCTTATATTCACGCACAATGTATAAACAGTCGTTTCTGTGTATGATAGGAAAAATGTCAAACGACGATGGAAAACGCGGCAATTTGAGTGAAGAACAGACCGTCATTCTTACCTTTATAGTTCGAAAAGGTCACTCAGAAAAAAAATTTTATATTACAATGCCTTTATGTAAACAGACACCGCACTGACACCGCAAATATGCAGATAAGGTTTTTATCCCAGGGTTTAGGAATGTGCAGTGTGAAACGGCAGCATATGAATACCCAGGATTAACTGTTAACCCCGGGTATAGTACAAGCAGTGTGAAACGTGAATAAAGATAACCCAGGATTTCGTTTACCAGGGGTTTAGAATGACCCAGGGTTAACTATTTCAAGTGTGAAAAGCCCTTTTTTGTACCAGGCTGTAAACATATTCTGCTGTAAAGTTGGGCATTTTAACATGGGGGGTCTATGGGATTGACTCCCTTTTGGAGCCTGTCTCTAACGTCCAGTCGATGAATTGCAGTTTAAGTCACTTCCGTGTTGGATTCAAAAGAGAGACACCAGAAGATTGCCGCTTGGAATTAACAGAATGTTATCATGCGTTGGTGTGGATGCAGTTATAGTATACTTTATAGTTATCGTTCTTGGTGTGAATGGGCCTTAAAAGTTATTCCAACGATATTGTTCTTCTCTCGTTATCGTTATAGCTGCAGTGTGGACTTAACCATTCTCATAAAATTAGAACAATTATTATTAATTTATACCTTATATTATTTATATGGTTTTTTTATCCAATGACGGTAATATTTTCAGTAGATTTTTGCTTTTGAAATGTAATCTGCAGTTTCTTTTAAATGCAGTCTTCATTGACTCTGCAGCTGCTGTCCAGCGACGACAGCAGTGTTGTACTTGCACTCAGTAAGTAGCCATTTAGCTCTCATTTAGCCAGAGTGACTTAAAGGGACAGTTAAACCTGAAATGAGAATTCTGTCATTTATTGACCCTCATGACGTTCCAGACATGTATGTATTTTCCTTCTTCTGCAGAGCACAAAAGAAGATATTTTGGTCCAACATTGTCTGACTTTAATTGCATATCTTCCACAGAAGAAATAAAGTCATACAGGTTTGAAATGACACAACAGTGAGTAAATGATAACAGAATTTTCCTTTTTAGGTGAACTAACCTTTTAAGACACTGACTAAAAGACAGTACATGACTTTAAGACAAATGAATGTTGTAGTCTGACTAAAATCAAATTTTTAAAGTGCATGTAACCATATTGACTGAGATCCAGAGTCCATTACACCATGGTGGTCAACCTCAGCACTGTGTGTTTTTGGAATACACTGGATTTCTTCATTGCAAACATTCTACCAAAATGACCAAAATTCTGTCTATTCAACCAAAACCAAAAATGTGTTCTTGGCAAAATCACTGCCAACTAGATAATGTCAGAAGGCCCTAATAATTACCTTTACAGTAAACAGTGAACTTGCAGTGAAAATACTCTCACATTGATCAGTATACTTTTGGATAAAAGTTCACATACCTGTATATATTTGTAATTATAGGCTAATGGCCACATGCATAAACCCAACATTGAGTTGGGTTTCACATGAGTTGTCAGCCAAATACCAGTTGATATCTCTGGATTTCCAGTATTGCACATAAGAAAAAGATTTTGTCACCACAGTAGGTTGCTAAGTGGTTGCTAAATTGTTCAGATTGTTTTTTTTCCAGTAGCAATACTCATGTTTCTGCCATACATCACTGCAATAATGCAGAGCCATTGCACATTCTTTGTACCTTTACTGAAGTTCCAAATGTTGCTGCACAGATTTCAAAGCATGCATAATGTATTGCAGTAGTGGCATAGCAATTATATGGACTGTTTGCGTGGTAATGGATTCAAGGGCTCACATTTATCAGACTGTGGGTGTTGGGTGAGGTATAAGGACATTCCCATGAGAGAGTGGCATTAGAAGGGCATCACTGTGAGAAAGAGACAGGGAAGGTGCATGTTAGGAGATATATTAAAGAAGGGAGTATATTAGATGTGCATTTATTTAGGAAGGCCTAAGAACGGCAGTGTGTCATTGTGACAGTGAATGATCTCATTAAAATGAGCTCATGCAGAGGAAGTGCTGTTGATTTCATTTCCTTATTTCTGAGATCATTTTGTTTCATTTCCCATTTACACTTTAAAATGATCTGAATTAATGTTCAGTCAGTTTCATTCAGATTTATTCAACAACTACAACTACAACTACTGTACTTTTGACATTTTATGAAGAAAATGTAAATGCATGTGCAACACTGTCCATAAGGGTGTTGCTGTGTTATCTAAGTAGCTTTTAGCTGCAGTTGCTATAGTGGATGGTTGTTGCTTGCTTGCATAGGGTTGGGATTTTGTTAAAAATATTTAGCATCTGTTGTTCCAGCTTTGCTCTTAGAATGAAATTGTTGGAGGTTCACATGCAGATGAATTCTGGGAGCCGGTGGATGGAGTGTGGATAGGGTCAAGTGTAGGGTTGGGTACCGAACTCGGTACTTTTAAGGGCACTGACCGAATTACGTCGATACTACCGAGTACCGATTCACATTACATCAATCGGTGCCAAATTTCGGTACCTGAGAACGCATCTGGGCGCGAGAGTAAGGTACATTAGAGAAAGAGAGAGAGACCATGCGATGTCACCTCTGCAACTTGCAACACACAGGGCAATGGTTAAACATTCTGAAGTGTGGTTACATTTCACAAAACTAGATGCAGGCTATTTGCAATATGTCCATAAAAACTTACTCCAGTCCGTATATGATCTATGCAAGCGTTGTTAAAGGGTTAGTTCACCCAAAAATGAAAATTCTTTCATTTATTACTCACCCTCATGTCGTTCCACAACCGTAAGACCTTCGTTCATCTTCGGAACACAAATTAAGATATTTTTGATGAAATCTGAGGGCTTGATGAAATTTGATGAAATCTGATCCACACATAGGCAGCAACGACATTGCACCTTTTGACGTCCAGAAAGGAGGTAGTTAAAAACATGGTTAAAATTGTCAACGTGACTACAGTGGTTCAACCTTAATGTTGAAGTGACGAGAATACCTTTTGTGCGTAAAAACAAAACAAAAATAACGACTTTATTCAACAATTTGAACCATTTTCATATGTAGTGAACTCAGTGCAGGCTTCCTTGTTTACGTCCGAATGCCGGCTCATTATTAGCCAGATCCTGTGTCAGCATCACATGCATGCGTCATGCTGCTCACGTGTTCAGCTTCGGCCAATACTGAGTTGGCGTTCGGACGTAAACAAGGAAGCCTGCAAGACATAAAGAAGCAAGGCCCTCGTATAGCCTACTTACTTTCCCATGTTCCGCTCTGTCTCGTGCACAGTTGTGTCTGCACAGCTTTCAAAGTATACTCAACCGCGGATAAGCACGGATGGTAGAGTTCAACACCGTACAGTTGCATTTTATACTCTACCAGACATAGGAGGGCAGTACTGAGTCCTGTCATAACAGGACATTCGCTTGAAAGGACAGAAGAAAAAAAGAAGCGGATCTGACATTGCATGCAAAGTTTATAACAAATACTAAAACAAAAACTATGGAGAATGATATGCTGTTTTGTTTACTGTTCTTGGAAGAGCATGTTGTTTTGTACTGCTCTTTCCGCACTCTTCTTTGACTATTGCACAAATGCTCGCGAGCACCCTTCTGAAACCTAAAATGTCAAATGGGACACCCTAACCATTGACTGAACGGACACTTGCAGCCGGCGGACATTGCAAGGCCACAAACCCGAAAGAAGTGCATATGGAGTGTCCCATTTGGGACAGGGCCGTTGTATGCACACTGTCCGCACAGACACAAAAATTGGGCTGCACGTGGACGGTATGCACGGACCCTCCTGATGACGAAAATGTTCACTCGGACAGTGCGCGGACCATCGTGGAACGTATAGTTTGGGCTTTAGTTAATATCACATTTTAGTATAATCTAGATACAGAGGCTAGATAAAATTGCTTCAACTTACGAAGAAAGTGTAAAACTCTTGCAGTTCACAAAGCTTATGCTACGTCCTACGCCTTCCATATTCAACTTAAGGAAAAAGCTTACCTGACGCGACGCCAGTTTACACTTTCTTCGTAACTTCAATACGGAAAGCGGTCTGGCGGAAGATGGATGGATGTGGATGGAAGCTCATTGATCCCTATCACTGCCATTATAAAGCTCGGATGTGTCAGGATATTTATTAAAATATCTCCGATTGTGTTCATCAGAAAGAAGAAAGTCATATACACCTAGGATGGCTTGAGGGTGAGTAAAGCTTGGGGTAATTTTCATTTCAAAGTGAACTACTACTTTAAGCTAAGGGGTCAAGGTGCTGGAAAGGGGGCGGGGCTACATAAGGTCTATAATTGGAAGTGAATGGAAGTTTTAGTCTGTGACCGCCCCTTTTATCAGTGAGTAACATGCAATTTTATGTTTCAAACACAGGTGCTGGTAGAGAGGCCAAAGTTCCATAATGCACCTTTAAACATATTATGTTTGTTTGTTTTTTCCACTAATGTCCACTTCTAATGTTAGTACTGTTTTTTTGTTTGTTGTTGTTTTGTTTTTTGTACCAAAACAGTTTTTCTGACCATCTGTTACCCTTGATGATTACGTAGGTTTGTAACAGGAAGTGAGACTGGAATTGCTGAGCACTCAGAATCGATTCTTTCTTTTAGGAGACAATAAATAACTTTATTTGTCGTGCACTTTGATCTTTAAAACATTGCAGATTTTTTACATTCACAAACTATATTACTACATAAAATTTAATATTCGAAAAAGCCTAATGGGGCACTTTTATTCCAAAAGTATAAAAACAAAGTGTAAAATGTTTGTTGATTAATATTGTTTAGGTAAACAATAATAAATAAACAAAGTATTGTATAGCTGCTAGGCCACAGCTCAAGTAAAAAATGCTTCTTTTTTTGGCAGTTCCTTGAATGCAACTGCAATGCAGAAACTCTCATTGTCAAGCTACCTGAAAGATCTTTATCATCAGAAATAACAATACTTGAATAACCACTATTAAACAAGAGGGGGAAAAACAGTCAGAGAAAAGTGCTGAGGAGCGAATAGAGGGAAAGGTGGTCTAAGCGGAAGAGAGGGAGGTCCCATTGAGAGTTTATTTCAGCGGGGTATATTTAGACATGTCCATGAAAAAAGCAGTGAGGAAAAAGAGTAATGTATAAACAGTAGTACGAATCTGATGTAACATACTGCAATAGGCTCACTCACACACACACACACTCACACACACTCTCACACACACTCACACACACTCACTCACACACACACACACACACACACACACACACACACACACACACACACACACACACACACACACACACAGCAACTCATGAGAAAATCTGCTGCAAATTACTCTGAAGGACCAAGAGTACAACACACACTCTGATATTACACATAATGACCGTCATAAAGAGAAATTAGCGCAGAAGTGAGTGAAACAGCTGGAAAATCAATACTATTAATGGCCGTGAGCAGCGTGCGTAACAGTAACGGATAATGTCATGAAGACTACACGAGCAGTCCGAGCGCTACTCAGCAGCAGCCACAGTGACGCCATTGTGGTTCAAAACGCACTTCCTGTCTGCCGCCACAATGTTTGTGTTTCATGTTGCTATAGCAACCAGAGAAAAAAAAGAAAGAGAGAGAGAGAAACTGAGAAATCGAGGACAAACCCTTATGACTAGCCGGAATGAAAAAGCAAATGCATCCAGACTGGGCTTTACTGCTGTGTGTGTGTGTGTGTGTATATATATATATGTGTGTGTGTGTTTGTGTTGTGGATTAGCAGTGGCCCCTAAAGCAACATTACAATACCTGCTATTTCCATAGGGTTTTACTGCCTGTCCAAACACATGCCAGTACATACATGTAGCGTTATGTAAATGACAGTAATTTTGTCATGTGCATTCAAAGGTTGCTTCTCTTCACCTTTAACATTTTGAAGGTTAAGAAAAAACATTTTATAATATTAATAAGCTCCACTTGTGCAAAATCACCCTGGCTAAGTCTGTGCAAAGTATAAATTATTTGTTAATAATATTGTTTAACCAAGCAATATTATAAAGAAGTGAACAAAATCTAGTATAGTGTACTATTCTTCAAGACTATATATCATTACAAATATACATACACTTTTACCTAAACATTTTCCTTAACAAGCAAAACTTTTTTTTTAAATGTAGGTCAAACTTAAACAACTGCTAAAGTTTTTAAACTTTAAATATTTTAAATCAGTAATAATAATTTAAAAATTAGGTTCTCTGAAGGTTCTCTACACTGCACAATTCACCTCCTCTAGGGTGTTGTGTCGTGTGGTTGCTAGGGCATTGCTATGTGGTTGCTAAGTTGTTTTGCATGTTCTGTGGTTGCTAGGGCACGGCATGTGGTTGTGACTTGTGTCTTTTTTAATGCTATATGGTTGCTAGGGTGTTCTGGTAGGTTGCTAGGGCATTGCTATGTGGATACTAAGGTGTTCTGGTAGGTTGCTAGGGCATTGCTATGTGGATACTAAGGTGTTCTGGTAGGTTGCTAGAGCGTTGCTAGGTGGTTATTTAGAGCCACAAGTCTCAGGGTAAATCAATGGGATTTTTAAAAACATGAACATGTATTAATCAGAGTTGTTATTGTTTTAACAAACTAAAACTATTAAAAAATCATTTGTTAATTAAAATAAAGCTATATGTATATATAAACTTAAACGTAAATTAGGAATGTTGTTTTGGGAACTGAAATTAATAAGTTCAATTTAAAGTGCTAAAACTGAAATAAAAAATAAATTAAATTACTATTACTTAAAAAGATTTACTAAAACTTAAAGTAAAACGAAAACTGAAAATCTAATACTAATCCAACAAATAATCAAATCACTTATAGAGAATAAATAAGTAAAAATGGCAGCAATTCATATTCTAATGTAAATTCTACAGATTTAGTTTTATTCTTGTGTTTTGAATGTTCAGTTTTCACTGATTTTAGAGTTGTCTTTTGAGTATGACTGTACTAGTCAAAGTGTTGTTTATTGTGTGTTTATGTGCGAGTGAAAGAGCGTTTGTGTCTGGAAGAGGAGGTTGTGTTTCCTCCGAGGAATGCTTGTATAATTAGATCCCCGCTGTCATGACAACCAAACTTGATTTTTAAGGGGGCCGAGACTAGTTCAGTTATAGAAACCTGAGTCAGAGTCTGCGACTCACACACACAATATCTACACTGACTCTTAGATAAGACACACACAAACTACACACACGAGCCCTTATCGCAGCATTCATGCGTGTGTATGTACAACAGCCTTGGATTGTGAACTGTGAACTTTGAAACCATAGGTAGATTATAGTTTTCTTGCATTAGAGGTTAAAAATTAAATAAAATTATTTTAAAATAATTCACATATCCTCTGTGCAGCAGTACAGACAATGATGAATAGGAAATCAACCTTCTCAAGCGTGTGTGCCAGAAGTAATAATGGACAAATGGTTCTGATTCAGCATATGACAAATTCAAACCCTCTGTGGGTTATTTGACACTATACGATATCCTGACCGCTGGCTGTAAACACGTGAAACAGTAATGCATATAAACACTCAAGCCAAAAAATATGGCAAAACCTGGATGGAAGCAAAACTGACCTCAAGTCAAGCCAGTCACTGCTTACACTAGCATTTGTCTGGGTTGCTGCGAGTCTTGCGTGTACGAGTGTGTGAGGAATGTGTGTGATGTCCAGACAGTGCGCAGTTGTTGGGACGCCCGGTTCTTCGGGAGGGTCAGGCAGGAGCTGGCAGTCGTAAAGTGTGTACTAGCTCAGAGTAAACAGGCATCTCTGAGCGCTGGAGGAGGGTTTGTGTTTGCCGCTCTCTGTCCTGTAAACACTGTGCAGGTGTGACCCTCTTTGTATCCTTCTGACCCAATACAACTGTTGACACGCTGTAAACGCTGTTCAAACGCTCGAATGAATCACCAGCATGAATGAAAATGAGCAACAGGTGTAAAATTACCTAAACCAAGAGTCATTCAACTTTTTTTTTTTTTGTAACAATCTCTGTTTCTAATATTCTGCAAATCACTAAATTTCTTAGTGCAATGACAAATAATGTATATAATATTGCAGTATTATATATACACATCAAAAGGTGCTTAAATTTTTGGTCAAGATCTTGTATTGACAAAACAAGAGTTGAGCACTCTGTAAAGTCTCCTCCAGCACATCCCAAAGACTTTTTAATGAATTTAAGGTGCCAATTCATGTGTGAAAATGATTCTTCATGCTCCCTCCCAACCATTCTTTCCCAATTTGAGCCTGATGAATCTTAGTTTTGTCATCCTGGAATATAACCATGATGTGTCTTCCTACATGGTTGTTTAAGAAATGAAAAGCTACACACTCCATCAATTATGATTAAAAGAACCGTTGCCAAACATTTACATGCTAGAAACATAATAATAATGAACCAATCATAGACTCTTAAGCATCTGCCTATTTAAATCCAAACAGCGGCAGTGTATAATATTGTATATTATATTAAAGTGTAATGCAGTATAAATTTTACGTAACATTTAAATATTACTGTATAGCTTAGTTAAGTGTTTAGAAAAAAATACAAATTTAAAGGTACTACAGAGTGATGCTGAGTAGTGGAAAATATTATAAAATAATTCAAATATATTGTGTACTGAAAAATATTATAGTGTAGTACACTATAGTGTACTATCATGTTGCACAGTATGTATTGCATAGTATTCTATATTGTATACTATAGTACAGTAAAGTGTTTAGTATACAAAGTATGATGTAAAATGTTTATATAGAATATATTATGTATGTATACATAATACATAAAATGTATATTATAGAATATATTGCACTAAAAGATGGTATCTTTAAGCGTAGTGTACTAAAATGGCATATGGTGCATTGTAGTGAAGTACAGTGTGGTGTTGTATTTTATAAAATTGCATAATCTAGTAGAATACAATATTTATTGATGTAATTTAAGTGATATGGTCTACATAGAGTATATAGTAAGTACAATACAGTTTATGTTATAGTTAAATGTTTTGGTTTAGTGCAGAATGCCAAAGTACAGTATAGACAGTAAAAGATGCAGAAAGAGAGCGATCACATGCTTCTGTAGTGGATAAAACCCAACAGATGCAGGTGAGACTCGTCAGATGAAACCTGAATGAAGGCTTTGAGGTGTGTGTGTGTGTGTGTGGAGGGAAACAGTGTCTCTCTTTTATGAGCTCTTCTTCAGTATAATTGCTCCCTGCCTCTTCCTGTGTTCCACGCTGATGGAGGGGAGGGCTCAACTTCTGACGTTATACAAATAGGAATTCCCTTCGCTGGTCTCTCTCACTGCGCTCTCATTCACTTTCACCCTGTCTGGCCCCCAGACGAACTCTCTCTCTCTCTCTCTCTCTCTCTCCCTTTCTTTCTCTCTCTTTCCTATATAAACACTCATAGCGTCTATACTGGAGTCGGACACTCCCTCTGAGACACAACTGCTATAAGGTTCCTCTCACGCTCTGAACAGAGGAGATACAGAGAGAGAGAGAGAGCAGTCAGATCATCCAGGTAAGAGGCCAGCGTCACACTTTTGAACTGTAAATAACATCTGCATGTGGTTTCCACACTATCCGCTATTGCTCTTTGAGTTTTCAAGCTGTTTTCCTCTCTTAAACAAGCATCGAAGAGGTTTGTGGTGTAGTTGTAGGACTGACTTTTTGAGTTTAGCCAGACAAGTGATCCACTTGAACGTCCAGAGGAAAGGTCATCCGTAAATAGTTTCATTGAATGGGCCGTCGGAGCGACTGCGAGACATCTGTCAGCCAGACATGAGCTCAGGGCGGCGTGAAGCGGAGGTCATAAAAACGCTCTCAAAACAAGGAGTGCGATGATGAGGCCGTGGAGAAAAGCTCAAACATTCTTCTCATTGTTCTCAAGTCTCGGAAGACCGTGCCAGACGCTACACAGCCAAAACAACTTTCAGAGGAAGGAGCAGGGGTGGGGGGAAAAGTGTGACAAAATCAGAAAGGCCAAGCCGGGAGTGTTAGACGAGGTGCCCGAACTGGAGCGATAGATCTGCAGAGCGAAAGCAACCTGAGGTGATTATTCATCTTGTGCTCGTTGAGCGTAAGAATGAGAAAAAATATAGTCAAATGGCTGAAAGATGTGTAATATTGAATAATATATGCATTTAGTATAATATTCTGCATAGTACAGTATGATAAAGTGTGTAGTAGAGTATACTATAGTAAAAAAGCCATGTTTTAGTGTGTATTATAGTGAAGTGTGTACTGTAGTGTAGTAAATTGTGTAGTATTGAAGTGAAGTGTACAGTGTTACATTTTATACAGTAGTATAATAGAGTTAAATGTATTTGTATAGTGCTTCTCACAATACACATTGTTTAAAAGCAGCTTTACAGAAAATCATGATGTTGATATGCCTTTTAGTCACATTTAGCAGATTGGAGCTGGGCGATAATATAGTTTAGATTTTTGTGTTGATACAAGCAATCAAGGCGTTGAGATATGCTATATATGTTATACAGTACACACTAAAAAATGCTGGGTTAAAAACAACCCGAGTTGGGTTGAAAATGGACAAACCCAGCAATTGGGTTGTTTTAACCCAGCGAATGGGTTAAATGTTTGCCCAACCTGCTGGGTAGTTTTATTTAACCCAACTATTGTTTAAAAATGACTGTATTGCTTGCTTAAAATGAACCCAAAGTATGTTGGAAATTAACATTTATTAATAAGTTTAATGAATATTAAACATTTATCAAATTGCTTATTAATAAATGTTCACCTTTTGATTATTATTGTTGCCTCTAGTAATTATGTGTCTGATTTTTAATTTCCAACCTATTTTGGGTTCATTTTAAGCCAGCCATATAGTAACTTTCAAACAATAGTTGGGTTAAATAAAACTGCCCAGCATGTTGCGCAAACATTTAACCCAACCGCTGGGTTTGTCCATTTTCAACCCAACTTGGGTTGTTTTTAACCCAGCATTTTTTAGAGTGTATTTAGAGTGTATGTTTGCAAATGAAGTTGGACATACTTATATATCCAACTTTATATAAAGTGCTGGGCTAATATATTATACATAGTGTATAATACAGTAAAGAAAGCCACAAAAGTTATTCATCTTCTCATAATGTGCACATTAAACCTAAAAAATGAGACAGTGAGACACAGGGAAGGATCAAAGGTCTGGAAACAGGCCCGTCCCACTTTTTTTCGGGGAGCACAGGAGTTCTCAGGACTGGTACAGAGATTAGGAAACTGTGTGCAAGTGGAACAAGTGTGATGGATTCCTGTATTTGCTGCTGAGTGTTTTCTTCATGGCCTCTATGCTGAAGTTAATGGCTACTGCTGAGGATTGGGTGTAATAGTATCTGGAGTAAAGTTACAGACACATTAGTGAGAGAACGACAAGCTTGTGATTTCATGCTCTTCTTTAAAAGGGAACGAGCAGCTTTGTGCTCATGCGAATGAGTTTTTCTCTGCAGTCAATGCCAATGCAGAAGTTGTATTTGGTGTCATTCACTTCAGTTTTGAGTTAAAAGAATGAAGTTACAACAAATGAGACACACATATTCCCACGGGCAGGGTGGAGTACTGTACGCTTAGAGCTGAATGTCATCAGAAGCCATCTGTCAGGACTTTTCCTGAGTCATTAATTACATTTAATCATCTACTGTTCAGCAGTTTAGATTTCACAAAAATGTTTCGTTTCACTTAACACGATTTTAATTTCACTAAAATGCGAACTTTTAAAGTGTTGATTATCTCATAATGTGCAACAAGATTAAATGTTAAATTTATAAAAAAATTTTATAGTTCAAAATGTATAAAGTTGGTTCTCATTTAATGTACACATATTTAGATGTTTATACAATATTATATTTGTGTTCTGGTACAAGCTTGAGGCCTAGCAAAAGTGTATAATCACATGAGTATTACAACGTAAACATAGTTTATGAAAGACGCTTCCTGTGTCCTCGAAAACCAAATGGCTTTAAAAAAAAAAAAAAAAAAAAAAACTAGATGTTTTTTTATTTTAAAAAAAAAATCCAAAAGTTTTCTGTGATGGGTAGGGTTAGTGTAGGGGGACAGAATATACAGTTTGTACAGTATAAAAACCAATACTTCTACGTAGAGTCCACACAAATCACATATACAAGTGTTTGTGTGTGTGTGTATGCTTATGTATAAAATATACTGTGTGAGCATGTGTGGAGCATCCAACCCTATGTCCAGATTTTAAGAAGGCCTAGTATCAGATTCTCTACCGCGGCTAAAGGAAAAATCAAATTTGCTGGCAACTATACAGATCTGGTGTGCATCAGAGCAAATGGGATATTATGGGTACTTTTTCTCCAGTCCCTAAAATTAGCTGCAACACTGCAGGATGAAAGTGTGACTTCTCATCATGAGGACAGCCGTAAAAAGTCATTCCTGCTCTGTTCCTCTGTGAGGTGTAACCGCATCGACTGCATCACGCCAGACGCCGTCATTAGTGAGAGGAAAGACTGAGATCACTGGCAAAAAGAGCAACTGCGCCTTCAATTTAGTGGGAAAAGGCTGAAAGGAAAGATCTGATGGAAAATATTAATGGACAGAGATCTTCCCGTTTGCAAGGCGTCACTTCATCAAGTCTCGATTGAGCTGGGTGGATGATTTCAAGCATTCGAGAATCAGGAAAATACATCACAGCTTTTCAGATAGTGCAGATGCCCTTCAAAAGCAATATTCAGTCCTAATGCATCGTTTTTGGTTGCAGTCTCGCTTGGAAAGGCACGTTTGTGTGTGTGGAAAATGCATAATGATGTTTCTAGGGGGAAAATATTATGCTTTAAACTCTTTTGCAGCTTTTTGCAGCTGGTGAGATCAAAAATGTCTGAATGTCATTGCATTTTATATAAAAAATTTAAAAAAAAAAAACATCAAACCTTTTAATAAAAGATACCACAATCAAGCTTTTCAATCAAAAAAAATTCTCAAAAAGGAAGTTTGTTAGGTTTTAAATGGTAAAACAATAGATAAACTTTTGACATACTGACAAAATAAATAAATTTTGTGGTTGTGAATTGTTGAACACATCCATTGTTAATGTGATGAACTACACCTTGGGTTACTCTATTGGACACCTGTGTGAACTTCATACATCACTAAAAATTGCCGAAACACTAGTTGATTAAAAGACATTGTGCAAAACTGATGGAAAAAAAGTGAACTTAGAGGAGAGAAAAGATCCTGCAGCATTTAAGATGAACACTTACTTTGATATTTTGTTATTCAATGATAATCTGACATTTTTAATTGTGGCAAACTGTCCAAACTCTTTTTTTGGGGCCTGTGCGTGTAAGACTGACGGGCCACATCCTCTGATCAGCATCTAAATGACTGTTACACTCAACTGCAAAGTCTCGTCTTGCAAAGTTACTGGGGAAAAACCTGAAAAAAAAAAAAACTGCGCCACAAACAGTCAGCGCTCTATAAGTACTGGAGGTCTTTGTTTAGAGCTGGTGGGTTTACTCACGGCATTATCCAGGATATTTTATGAAGAGACATAAACATAATGCTCCAGGTTTACGTAAGCTAGGAGTTCCCCTCCGTCTGGACATATTCAAGTCCTTTTTTTCAAGACCGACATTTGCATTGACAACTGCAAGAGGCTTTAAGGAACTGGAACGATTCTGTTGACTGGTTACGATGCTGTAAATGTTCCTTCATAAATGTTTAGAGGGAAAACAGTTTGAAGAGAATGCAAAGTGACATGTTACAACTGGAAAATATGTTTCTGCTTTTAAAAAATCCAAACTGATGAATAGCTGTAGGAAAGATCGCCGTAATAGACTTCAGTGAGGTGAAATGAAGATGTTTCTAGAGAAACATACCATATTCTCAGATGGGTCTTCACTAGTACAGATCTCAATAATGTCTCAAACAGAGCTCACATTTGCCAAGATCTCAATATGAACTCAAACATTTCTCATTAAATTATCCAAACTAAATGCTGTCTACATTATTTTATAGGTCCAAACTCTTGCTCTGTGTCAATAAGGGTCTCATTTGTGTGTATTATAGGAAAAACATCTGAGATGAAGCCAATACTGAAATAAAGCTTAACAGAGTCTCTTCTGAGCAATACGGTTTTTCTCTGAAAATAAAGTAAACTCTTAAAACAGCAAGAAACTTGTTTCCAACTGTGAAACAAGTGTCTGGTCTTCTGAGGCTTTATCTGAGCGAATGAGTGGTCCTGCAAGATATACTAGATCTCCACCAGTTCTGCCTGATTTTTGTCACTCTTAAAATTTTACTCTAGATGAGACACACGATTTTGAACAGAGCAGCATACTTAGCTTTTTTATGGGCACTCGGCGGGGACTGCACGTCTTTCTGACCTCATTTCAAGCTGTCATTGAAAAGCTATTTTTATAAGTCCACAGGAAGCCCAGTCACCCAGACGCTAGCAGAAGGAGGGGCCAGCCGCAATGACCACGGACTACATGACAAAATATTAGGAGCCCTTGGAAGAGACGCACACATGCACTTAACATGTTAAAATGACAAGTTCAGTCAAAACTTTAAATGTGTCATCATTTACTCACTTTTAAACCTGTTTGACTTTCTTTCTTCCATGGAACGCCAAAGAATAATATTATACTGTTAAGTTCCAAAAGAACTAAAAAGTACCATAAAAGTCCAAATACTCATAGTCTACATTCTATTCACTGCAGTTTCAGCTGAAATGAACACTATAGTGGCAGTAAAACACCAACAACTTCTATTACTTTTCACACAAATTGTGATTACAGGGGCAGATTATTGATTAATAAAGACTTATTGTCAAGCAGTTCCTTGATTACAAATGCTGTTATGACCTCAAAACACTTTTACCGTAGTGGATGATTTGTAAACTAATACATTTTGACATGTGAATCACATAACTAGCTCCATATGTATGGCTTTTCTGATGTAGTAAACTTGCTCGGTAGTTTACCTGATACAGCATTTCACTTCCGATTCACTTCACTCAGGAGTCCCCTAAAACACGAGTCGCAACGCTCGATAAACAGCTCAAAAACGTGAAGTAGCAAGCTAAAATGGCAATGTTACTTCAGCAAATCTGTTTTTTTTTTAATCCCGCGTTTACTTTTGTAAACATCTTCGGTTATATGGGTTAGTCTAGATGGTAGATTAATTTAAAACGCAATAGAGCATTAACTTTTTGTACGAACTGAACTAACGTACGACAAATAACATATTAAAACGTTGCAAGATTCCCGTTTATCTGTTTTAAATAAAACTGAATATGCGCTTTTTGCGCCACTCGCCGGACATTTCAACAAACAATAAAGCGTTGCCAGATTCATGTTTATATGTTTCAGATAATTCTGAACTTGCTTTTAATGCCACTCACTGGACATTTCAACAAACAACGTGGTAAAACATTGCAAGATTCAAGTACGTCTATTTTGAATAAACTAAAGGCGTTTTAGCGCCACTCACTGGACATTTCACTTTTAAAGCCAAGAAACGTGCAAGAAGCAACGTAATATCATTTAGCAGAAATGTCGCCACATGCATGTTTTGGCTTCAGAACGCTTGGACTTAGCGCACAATTACTTCTCTGGTTCTTTTCTGTCCTTTTAAGAGTTTAGCATCATGTATGTGTTCACTGAATGGAAAAGAACAGCGCCGACATTCTCCTAAACGTTCCTTAAAAGAAAAAGAAAAAAGAAAGTCCTATAGGTTTGGATTGAACAACACAAGGGTGAGTAAATGATGACATAACTTTCATTTTTTTCGAACTCTCCCCCTTTTTTTTGTCCCGTCTGTTTGCTATCTGTCTGCTGTGTTGTTTGCTGTTCTCACAGAGCCCTCGTGCTTGATGTGTTAGGAGGACAGATATAGAAGTGTAGGACCCAACCTCAGACAGAATGACATAAACCTGGACCCTCCTCTTCTGCCGGCCAGGGGAATTCCTGGCAGAGTGATTTTTAAACCTAATGACTGAATCACATTGCCAGGGATTTCCAATGGCCCGTGTGAGGGACTCGACTGGGAGACTGCAGACACGCCAGATATATGCAGTGCAAACACACACACACACACCTGAGCACGAGATGCTAATCCTGAAGGAATGCGGACCGTCTCGCACGCGCGCGCACACACACACGGGTTAGTGGTGACAGAAGTGCAAATTCACATGCATTTCTATGGGGGTTGTGTGGTGTCAGGACTTAACCCACTTGTGAACACTGCATTGAACTTCTATGTTCACAGTGGTTAAGTTCTGCCATCCTGGAACCGAAATCAACAAAAGGACGAGACCTTGAGTGCTGCCAATGAGTTTGTTAATAGCCACTAGTGTCATCAAACTAAATGTATGCACACTGAGTATTGTGACATCTCATTGCATTTATAACATTCCTTAAAGGGTTAGTTCACCCAAAAATGAAAATTCTGTCATTAATTACTCACGCTCATGTCGTTCCACACCCGTAAGACCCTTGTTCATCTTCAGAATACAAATTAAGATATTTTTGATGAAATCCGAAAGCTTTTTGGCCTCCGATAGACTGCAATGTTATTACCACTTTCAAGGTCCAGAAAGGTAGTAAAGATATCGGTAAAATAGTCAACATGACTGCAGTGGTTCAACCTTAATGTTATAAAGTGACGAGAATACTTTTTGTGTGCAAAAACAAAACAAAAATAACGACTTTATTCAACAATTTCTTCTCTTCCCTGTCATTCTCCTACACTGTTTACATTGTAGACACAGTGCAGCGCTTCAGGGTTCTACGTCAGAACTACTATTTACTACTGTTAGTATAGTATACTATTTACTTGGAGAAGAAATTGTTGAATAAAGTCATTATTTTTGTTAGAAAGTATTAGACACTTCATAACATTAAGGTTGAACCAACTGCAGTCACGTCGACTATTTTAACGATGTCTTTATTACCTTTCTGGGCCTTGAAAGTGGTAATAACGTTGCAGTCTATCGGAGATCAGAGAGCTCTCGGATTTCATCAAAAATATATCAATTTGTGTTTCAAAGATGAACGAAGGTCTTATGAGTGTGGAACGACATGAGGGTGAGTAATAAATCACAGAAATTTCATTTTTGGCTGAACTAACCCTTTAAAGACCTGCATAAAAGATGCACTTTTATGAGGGTCATCACAGAACGATATCTAACTGGCCCCTGTGAATGATAAATCAATCTCACGCTGTTGTGATGTGGCTGTTTTTATCTTGTTAGTACAATCTTCATCTCAGATGTTTAGCACAATATACTACAAACAAGCCGTAACCTGAAAATAAAAATACCTTGGATAAACATCTTTTGTTGGTCTTGGAACAAATTCCTGCCAAACTGGCTGGGTTTTTTCATGTGTCGGACCACCTAACAACAGCAACGCAACCAATCAAAGTAGTATACAAATATTCACATTATATCTCATATTTTGAAAGACTCACTTTTACCCACCCATATTTTTCCAGAGTGCTTTTTTGTTCACATTTCATTGAAATTAACTAGAATTTTTTTTTATTTAAAAAAATATGTTCTGACCTGTGAAGCTTTTTGACCTTTTTATTAATGTAATAATTATTTATTAAAGACATAAATTATAAAATAAATGTATTTTAAAAAAAAAAGGTTAAAATAAATTAAAATAATTTGGATACATTTAATATTGGTGCTTTTTGACAGTTTTTTTTTAATTAGTCAACTTGTCTCTAACCCCTCTCTTTACAGTGAAATGATTGGCTGAAATGAACATTGTTCCAGGACCAATAAAAGATATTGACCCAGGAACACTTAGTCTTACTAAAATGACTTGGTAATAGGGATGCAAAGTTTTACATCTTTTTAGATGTTTTGTTTTCAGATGTTGGATGTATTTTGCAACTGTTAATCCTGTTAGTGCAGCTGAAAAATGTGTGCATTAAATAAAAGAAATCTGAAAATCATCTCTTCAGTATGTGAGTTTTCAAAGTGAAATGGGGCAACTTGTTGCAAGAAGCCACATTATTGGTACCAGAATTCAAACCGTCTCAAATAATAACAAAAGCATGATGTGTTCATGCAAATTGGAATAAACAGCAAAGACGAACTTAATGTCAAAGTTTACCAACAGGGATGTTTAGGACAGCTGCTAAGTGACCACACATGTCCGAACTGAATCTGAACTTCGGAGGCCCAGTTTCAACAAAAACTCTTCAAATGTGGCAGAGCAGCCATTTGGAAACTGTTTGTATCCAAGGCCCAAACGATGTATTAAACGCAAAACAATGGGGGGAAAATGGTCCAGTGAGTCATCTTTTACCGTATTTCCTGCATCCAGGCAGGTTTATCTTACGAGAAAAGCCAAAGGATGCCTGCAGCCCGCAACGCCAGCTGTGAAACATGGTGGGGGATCTGTAATTGGACAGGCAGAAATCCTTTGGTAATTGGATCATGTAACAGGGACCCAGGGTCACAAACACCATCCTATCATAATGTTCCCATATATACGGCTAGAATTCAAGAGTTATTTTAGGTACGCCAGAATCAAGTCAAACTTCCTCCACTGGCTGCTTGATGCCAAACCAAAACATCATTGAACCATTACAGAAAGTTCTGAGGAACATAGTTTCTCCTTTCACTCTCAAAGAACTGGAGGTTTTTCCTCATGAAGGACAATGTGCTGAAGCTACTGTGAACGCAAAGTGTGGCGTCTATGAAGGACTTGATAGATATTTCCATTATTTTATTCACCTCATGTTGAAGCAGATCAATGAGACTGGTTTCATATGATTTCTGTCTATCTGCTTGTTTTTCTCCATGGTAAAGTAATATTGTTGGCAAAAATGTTTTCGCTTCGCCCCATATATTATATATAATATATATATATATATATATATATATATATATATATATATATATATATATATATAAAATATATATATAATATATGTGTGTGTGTTTATAAATATTGTTTAATTCATTTTGTTTAATTATATTTAATATTATTTTATGTATACAATTATTATATTAAACAAATGTACATCATGGAAATATTTTTGTACAGCATTTAACTTTCATTTAAATAAATAATTGTATTACGTTACTGAATTAAAGTGCTGAGAATCTAATGTGACTCAAAAGTAAAATGTTTGGATACATTATGGTAATGAGAACCATGGAATATTATTTATGTCTTAATGCAAAATATAATTTTTATTTTGGCGTAATGTGACATGAGTCCTAAATACTCGAGGTTATTGTGACAGTTTCATTCTCCAAGTCTGTATCTCAGTTTCGTATGATTTTGGTGCATGTTGCTTGTGTGCTGCTGTGTTGTTGTGCGTGTGCTGGTCTCTCTCTCTCTCTGTTCTACCTCAGTGTGCTGGTCTCTCTCTCTCTGTCTGCTCTCCATTAGTGGGCTGGTCTCCTGTGCCTGCTGTGCTGATAATCAGTGGATCGCTGCAGCTGGCTCAGTTCAGCAGGAACAGGGGCCTGGTCTTCTCTCTGTGGCCTTCTGCTCCAAACACACTGATAACACAGAGAGAGGACTCTTATCCACAGCACAAGCTACAGGTATGACAATGCAAAATACTTATCCACAAATTCACTCTTTATAATGATAAGAACATTTAATATCCACACTCTGCCCAGGTATAATAATAGTTAAATAATGTAAACAATATAAATTAATTCATTTGTTTGATATGTACTGTATTTTCTATTTTAACACTATGAATAAAATACTTTTCAAAAATCCATCTTACTAGTGTGTCCACCTTTTTTGCTGAAAAAGAAATTGTAATAAAATTGATATATATTTTATAAAATTGAAAAAGATTGAAACAGATAGATTATATATTTATATTTTACATAAATATAATATATACAAATATATATGTAATTTATGTAAAATATTTCAAATTATGAGAAAAAAACTGGTGTCTTGCATGGTTTAGCTTTTCTTTCTTTTTTGTGAAATAACTAAGAAATTACAATCAGTTATAAATTATACTATATAATATAAATAAAATAAACAAATATATATTTATATTTTATCTGGTAAAAATAATTAAAATGTATTATAATATATATATATATATATGTGTGTATGTGTGTGTGTGTTCAACATTTAAAGTGTTAGTTCACCCAAAAATGAAAATTAATTCATTCATTAATTACTCACCCTCATGTTGTTCCAAACCTGTAAGACTTTCGTTCATCTTCGGAACACAAAGATATTTTAAATTAAATCTGAGAGATTTCTGTCCCTGCATTGACAGCCTACTCAACTACCACTTTGACGTGTCAAAAAGTTCATAAAGTGACTGTAAAACTAATCCATATGAATAGAGCAGTTTAGTCAAATTTTTCTGAAGAGACTTGATCGCTTCATATAATGAACAGACTGAATTTAGGCTTTTAATCACATATGGTATAAACATTGATCAGCGAACATAAACAGAAGCTGAACTGCACTTGTCGGCGCCGATGGCCTCATGGGCAGCGCGCCGACATGTAGCGCCAATGTGCTTCGGGCGACCCGAGTTCAAGTCCCGGCTTGTGGTCCTTTCCCGATCCCGTCCCCCTCTCTCTCTCCCACTTCGTTTCCTGTCTAATCACTGTCCTATCATAATAAAGGCAAAAAATACTCGCCAAAAATAAATCTTTAAGAAGCTGAACTGCACTTGACACGTAAGAACAAACCTCTTGCGGAAGCTCAAATGTGCTGTGTAACACAAGAATGAACCTCAAACGTGCTGTGTAACACATGAGAATGAACCTCATTGGTTCTTGATGAAGCTCAAACGTGCTGCGTAACACGAGACTGAACCTCATTGGTTCTTGATGAAGCTCAAACGTGCGGCATAACACACGAGAATGAACCTCATTGGTTCTTGATGAAGCTCAAACGTGCTGCGTAACATGAGAATGAACCTCATTGGTTCTTGATGAAGCTCAACCCTTACGGAACAAAAATATATGAGAATATACTGCAAAATATGATGCAATATATTATACAACACATTTCCATATATGAGAAACTAGTGCTTGTATTTTTCAACATACTGCAGTATATGCATTGACCATGTATGGCTATATATTGATACATATAAAATGTTTAGAAATTAAGACATAAATAGTATTACATGTAATATTCAGAACGTTTTATCCTTTATTGTGTACATATATTGCACATACATACAAAGTTGTATTATTTTGGAATTTAAAAGGGTTTCTGGTATGTGTGAGTTTTTGGGGTTATCATTGTGCTGAAGAGTAGAGCCTGTGGTTAGGTTTATGATTGGCTGAACATCATTAAGATAACAATTACTTTATTTAAAAAGTAATTGCTGTGTAATTACTATGCTAAATACTTTAATACATGCATGTGTGCTTGTGCTTTTGTTAACTAACTTGAGATTATGAAACATTTTAATTGTAAATAACTATAAAATATAAGAAATGTATTACATTATATATTTCTCTATATATGTTTGTTTATATTGCAATATATTACACACAGAGTACCATAGCTGATCACATATAAATTATAAAAGTATATAGTATATTAAGTATATAAAATTACACACATTATGATATATTAGTAAATATGTTATCATATATTTTTCAATATATGAAAAGCAGGCAATTCCTTATGTATTATTCAATATATTCTAATATATTTACGCAATATATTTTTCTGTATTTCAAATATACTGTTATATCATTTAATATATTGATCATTCATATATAGGGAAATATATTTTCTTTCCGTAAGGGAAACGTGCTGCGTAACACGAAACTGAACCTCACTGGTTCTTGCGGAAGCTCAAACGTGCTGCGTAACATGAGAATGAACCTCATTGGTTCTTGCAGAAGTTCAAATGTGATGCGTAACACACGAGAATGAACCTCATTGGTTCTTGATGAAGCTCAAACGTGATGCGTAACACACGAGAATGAACCTCATTAGTTCTTGATGAAGCTATGCCAAATAGACACATATCTAATAATATAAGATTGATATTAGACATTTTAGATTATTCTGATATAATTCATAATGACAGCTTCATCTTTTTCTTAGATTATTATAAAGCCTTTGATACTTTAGAACATGGTTTTTTATTTCAAGCACTTAAAAAAATTGGCTTTGGTGATTATTTCTGTAAGATGGTTAAAATGTTATATGTAAATGGAAATAGCTCAATTAAGTTAAAAAACGGTACTTCTCCCAGGTTTCCTTTAAATCGTGGTGTTCGTCAAGGATGCCCAGTGTCTCCTTATCTGTTCTTAATTGCAGTACAATTTCTTAATTTACATATTAAAAGGAGTAATCTAAAAGGAATCACTGTTGGAAATATAGAATTAACCATCAGTCAATTAGCTGATGACACAGCATTGTTTTTAGAAGACTCCTCTCAAATCTCTGTAGCCTTAAATATCCTTCAATCATTTTCTAAAGCTTCTGGTCTAAACCTTAACATTGATAAATGTGAATTATTTCCCATTAAAAGTTGTAATGTTTCTTCAATCTGTGGCATAGCTGTTAAAAGCACTGTTAAATATCTTGGTATAGAAATAACTAAAGAAAAAAATAGATGTGCAACAAACTTTAATCCGATTATTGAAAAAACAAAGAAAAAACTTAATTGCTGGCTTCAAAGGGATCTATCTATTAAAGGAAGAGTTTTGCTCACTAAGGCCGAAGGTCTTTCACGCCTCTCTTATGCGGCCCAATCTCTCTATGTAGATAAGCCTACATGTAAATTGATTGATAGAGCTCTAACAGATTTTGTCTGGAAAAACAAAAGCCATTATATGAAGAAGTCTGTTATTTTAAACTCTTACAACAAAGGTGGCTTAAATTTTATTGATTTTAGTTCTTTAAATTACACTTTCAAAATAAATTGGCTTCATCGATATTTGAAAAATCAAAATTCCATCTGGAATATCTTCCCTCAACAAGCTTTTTCATATATTGGAGGTATACGATTTTTATTGATGTGCAACTATAACTTATCAAAAATTCCTGTCAAACTTTCAAATTTCCACCAACAGGCACTTTTGGCATGGGCTTTAATATATAAACATAATTTCACTCCCCATAAATTTTTTATTTGGAACAATCAAAATATTTTATACAAAAACAAAACTTTATTTTTTGATCAGTGGTTTAATAACGGATTACTTTTAGTTTGTCAGCTATTTAACAACAAAGGTTTACTAATGACTTACGCTGAATTTCTTTCAGAATACAATGTACCAGTTACTCCCAAAGAATTTGCCATAGTTATGGGAGCGATACCAACAGGAATCTGTATGCTTTTTAAGAATTATACTTACTCTACTACTATAAACACTAATTTCCCTGAACCAATAGATACTCCTATAGGTAAAATATGTTTTTCAGAAAAAAAAGATAGAAACAAGAAAGTTAGATATTTATTTCTTGAAGATATTATCTCGATATCTCCTGCAATCTTTTACTGGAATAATTTATTTAAAAATTTAAATTGGAAAAAGATTTGGTCTTTACAACAAAAATATTTTCTTACCAATAAAGTAAAAGAAGTGTCTTTTAAAATAATAAATAAATTTTACCCTGCTAAATATTTTATGATTAAATATAAAACCAATATTGATACAAGATGCTCATTTTGCCAAGTTCACACAGAAACTGTCTATCATTTATTTTGGTCTTGTTTCTATACTGAACAACTATGGAAAGATATTGAAACATTTATTAAAGTTAATATCCAACAAGATATATCTGTAACTTTTAAAGATATTATTTTTGGCCATTTTGATTCTGATTCTAATAAAAACAAAGCTTGTTTTGTTATAAATTTAATATATTTTCTTGGCAAATTCTATATCCATAAATGTAAATTCTCTAACAACAAACCGATTTTTCTTGTTTTTTTGAAAGAATTTAAAATGTACCTTAACACTATTTCATCCTCCGTAAATAAGAAAGCAAGAAGAACATCCTCAATTTGTAATGATTTTAATTTGTATACTTTAATTGAAATGTAAATTAATATCTTACCCTCTTTTTCTTTTCCTTTCTTCTTATTTTTTTCTTTCTTTATCTTTTTCTGTTTGCAATTAATGTTATTTTTTTTTGTATGTTCAGATGACATTGTACATAATGTTGATGCATGTTGTATACTATATACAAAATTGTATATCATTAATGTCATCTTTGTAATGTTCGAAACCATAATAAAAAAAAAAAAAAAAAAAAAAAAAAAAAAAAAAAAAAAAAAAAATAGTGTTTGATGAAGCTCAAACGTGCTGCGTAACACGAGACTGAACCTCATTGGTTCTTGCGGAAACTCAAACGTGCTGCGTAACATACAAGAATGAACCTCATTGGTTCTTGATGAAGCTCAAACGTGATGCGTAACACACGAGAATGAACCTCATTAGTTCTTGATGAAGCTCAAACGTGCTGCGTAACATGAGAATGAACCTCATTGGTTCTTGCAGAAGTTCAAATGTGATGCGTAACACACAAGAATGAACCGCATTGGTTCTTGCGGAAACTCAAACGTGCTGCGTAACACGAGAATGAACCTCACTGGTTCTTGATGAAGCTCAAACGTGCTGCGTAACACACGAGAATGAACCTCATTGAATCTTGCAGAAGCTCAACATGCTGCATAACACATGAGAATGAACCTCATATGAACTTTTTGAAGCATAAAAGTGGTAGTTGCGTAGCTGTCTATAGACAGAAATCTGAAAGATTTTATTAAATATATCTTTATTTGTGTTCCGAAGATAAATGAAAGTCTTACAGGTTTGGAACGAGGGTGAATTAATGATGGTTCCTGAATATATACCATGTACCATTAAGTTAAACGAGAAATACGTTTTTGTTTTTTTTATTCATCAAGATTTTGTAACCATTTCTGAACAAGCTTACGATTAGACAATACACAGAACAAGCTTACATTATATCTTAAGGTTTTCTTTTAGTTTAAAGCATTAAACAATATGTGTGAACAAAAAATATAAAGAACAAAAGCATTTAAGCTCAAGCAGCGCGAACAGGAAAAACGCTAATAAAGCAGACAGCGTCAGTTATAATAATACACTCGAGTCAGTATATGGTTATCGTGTTCATATTGTTTCAGATGTTCGTGTGAGAAAAACAATAATATCCACATGCTCGGGTAAGAAAACGCGCTGCGCTGACAGAAGTTGCAGAGACACTTGTGTCTGTATTAGATTTATGTATTAGAATTTTACTTTAACTGTAAAGATAACGGTGTGCTAAGCTAAGTTTCTAACAGGAGCACTTTGTGTTTTCTGTTCGTAAATATGTCTCCCTCGACGAAACTTTAAGGAAGCATATGTATCGAGATAATTTTGCTAACAGATAAGACAAGTTATCTTCTCGGCTCACTCGGGTTACAGCTGCGTTTACCTGTCGTGAATGCAGTGATGGACAGCTGTCTTTCCTCATTCGATGGGTGTTTTGATTTCATGTGCTTTCTCATTGTGGTGGTGATATTATGACAACTCGGTTTCATTAATTCATTTGATCAAAAGTAATTCCATTTTGTAAGATCATTTTCATCTAAGTAACTCCAAACTTCGCGAGGCAGACGACAACATTATGTAATGATCAAATTCAATAAACTTGTTAAACACGCGCCACCAAGTGCACTTAGTTATAACTGCTAGTTTTAGTGCTTAGGATTTATCATGGATTCACTGCATTTGCGGCCAGCAAAGCAACGTAGTAAAATTCGAATAGTATTTTTATTTTTCGAATATTAATTACAGATCGAATATTTGACTATTCGACTATTTGTGCACACCCCTACTGCGGAGGCGGTATTTTAAGGCATCATAGGTGCACTCCCGATACGAATATTGTGTCTTGTAAGACAGGTATCTTATTTTGGCCCGAAAGGCAGCATCACATATATCAGGGGTGGCCAAACTCGGTCCTGGAGGGCCACTATCCTGCAGAGTTTAGCTCCAACTTACCACAACACCCCTGCCTGTAAGTTTCCTGTATGCCTAAACAAAGCCACTGGAAGGCAAGCCTGCAACCTTTAGCCAAAAAAGCGTAACGGCTAATGCTAACGCTCCGGCTCTGGCGGTATGCAGGGAAGGAGTTTTGAACGGCGGGCACTGACGTCACTGCCATTACACAATAGGCTGAGAGGTCCCGCACGTGATTAAGTTAGCCGTTATGCTTTCTCCAAAGGTAAGAGATACAAACCCTCTCATCTCCCTACAATATACAATCTCTGGCCTAAAAACCTTGATTAGCTGGTTCAGGTGTGTTTAATTGGGGTTGGAGCTAAACTCTCCAGGACAGTGGCCCTCCATGAGCAGGATTGGACACCCCTGACATATATCCTTCATGGAAAAGCTAAATGAGGGCCGAAGAAAAAGAAAAAAAAAAAACAGACAGCTGTTTGTGAAACTAGTTTTTGGTAGGCTATTTGCATTGCAGAGAATGTCATGTTTCTTTTCAGTCTATACTTAGAAAAGAATGTCGTAAGTGTTTTGTTTTTTGTTTTTTTTAGCACCTGTCCCTTTTGTTTGTTCATCATTTCTCTTCTGCTTCTACGTCACGTTCAATTCTCTGTGAAATTCCCCTAACGGTAAACAGTGAAATGTGTCAACGGCTTTCATTTTTATTCCAGCTGCGACCGAGGGCCAAACAATTGGAAAATACAGCAAGTGACCATGGAAACGAAAATACATACACATACAATACATACAAATACAGACATTTCAATGTTTGATCGCCAAGCCACAAGAGGAACTTTGGTCTGAGTTGGTTTAGAAATCAATTCTAAGAATAATCCTTATAAAGTGCAGCAGATACAGCAGCCTGCATTAACAAACAATACCTGCAAACATGTTCCTCTAAAATTGTATTAATTAAAATTCATTTTAAAAATTCTAAAAAAAAAATAAAAAAAAACATACATGTATTAATATATAAATTATTTTATAAATATAAATTTTTGCTGGTTTCATTTTTTGTAAAAACAAACAAACAAAAAAAAAACATGAAAAATTATTTAAATTTAAATCTAAAATATACGACAATTTTAAAAAAACAATAGTAATAAAAAACCTTACATACATAATATATAAATTATTATATATGGGCATTTTAGCTGTTTGTATTTTTTTGCAAAAAAACATAAAAAATAATGTAATATACAACAATTTAAAAAAAACAATATATATATATATAGTTTTAATGAAGTTTTATATAATGCGTTATAATTTATATGTATTGTTTATGAATACATTTTTACATAATTCGTTAAAATTTATAATATTGTTAAAAACTATATATATAATACTGTAAATGTATATATGTTTATACATATACATTAATTCACATATTTTAACAGTATTTATTTTGTTTTTTAATTATATTTAACAATATTTTACCAGGTGCTAATAAATAAAAGGGGGGGAAAAATTCTATATGCATTCTGTTATGCATTATTAAATATTCCATTAGGCCTTGTTTAATGATTAAATATAGCTGAATAAGCGAGGCCACACATTCATCAGTCCTTTTTCATTCATGAGAGTCTGTAGTCCAGGTGTGGACAGCTCTGATGTAAATCATGTAAATCTGCTGCTGCTGCTCATGTGGAGAACAAGAGCGCCGGATGTTTGCTCACACTAAAGCTGTCTCTATGGCAACGAAGAAACCCGTCCGTCAGCGCGAGCAGATGGCTGCGTCAGTGTTCGCACTGACATCATCGCACTTCCTGTTTCTAAGAGGACAACCAGGGGAACTTCTCTCGTTATTAAGTTAACTAAAGTCACCTCGCGGACTCTTCGCCACGCTTTCCCCTTTAACGCCTTTCAGCAGCGTCTTTTTGCTCTTATATTAGACGAAATGACACCTTTACAGGTTTGTGATGACATGAAGTAGTGAGGGGCGGATCACCATGGGAACATAACAGGTAAACAGAGCGTCAGATAAGAAAATGAGGCGGCTGCTGCTCTTTGAGCAAACCAGCATATTCTCACACTACAAGACTCTGCACATAAACTCGCCCACAGATGGATAGCCCTGCACTTTACACCTTCTGTTTATCTACACATTCAGATAGAATTAGTTGGAAGTGCAGAATCCGGATGTTTATTGTTTGGAAGAAAAAAATCAACATTTGCTCTGAATGACATTCAATTTGGCTTAAATCATTAATTAACTTTTACATTTATTTATAATTTTATGAATGATAATAGCTATGCAAGTATTTATTAAATCTTCCAGGCCTTCTAAAACTACAAAACGGCAACAGGACTTAGGTGGACTTTATATAAGACAGCTGGTGCACATACTTTTCCATTCACAGCCTTTGTGTAAATTTCCTCCTGATAAATCCTTCCACACACATAATAAATTGTATAGGGTTAGGAAAAAGCCATGTCTCTAGTGCAACACACAACTCATCTTCTGCAGGACTTTAATAAACATTCATCCCAGTAAAGCAAACACTTAGAGCAGGAGAGCATTTCCAAATGGGACTATAATGGGGAAAAATGGAAATCCATAACATGGAGGAACGTTTTACTGGAATTTAGCCTAATGTGCTGCTGGGTAAGATCAGCTAAAATTCAGTGTGCTGGCATACTGAAACAAACAGGAACAAATGAAATATAGGATGAATATACTGGATCAGGGCTGCAAACACTTAAGCTGTTCTCACGTCGCACTTCCATTTTCTCACGCAGTGAAACTTGACAACGCGTCGGCGGCGACGACAGACAAGACAGTGCAGGCTACATTTGATATAAAACAAAGTGTCAGCTTACAAATTCTTTAAGTTTTATTAAGAAATTCAAACGATAAATACCGTTTTGGCGCTCTTTTATGGGGCCTGACGGATTTATGTTGCGCCTCTGTTCGATCAAAGAATATACACCAACAATATCAGCTGCTTTGTTAAAAAAAAAAAAGTACATTAAAGCTGAAATCCAACCTGAATGATGACAACACAGAATAAAATACTATCACTACTGATCATCAAATCCTTTTTACAGTTTATTTTACACACTTTGTGTTTAAGTCTTCCACTTTTTTCACAAAACCTTTGCTCTCTAGAAACCCAGTCAGTTTGGGTTAAAATTCTTTAAAAGGCTTATAAACACTGAATTATTACCAACATATGAAATTAAATTAAGGACATGCATCAGAAAAATTGGGAATGTTGGACAATAAATATATGAATATAACAGCTTGATTTTGCAGTGTTGTCTAATGTCCGTTAAAGCAAAAGTGTACAAAAGTGGGAATTTATGCGATAACGGACACAGCAATGCATCGTGTATTATAAGATCATTATGTTTGTAGCGTGATCCATTAAAACGTACAATATAGCCTATTTCAATTCAATTCAATGGCTGGATTCCACAACTGGTGAAATAAAACACATATAAGACAATACAGCATTTACTGTGGGTGCCATACAATTTACTGGTGACTTAATTTAAAAAACTGTTCTATTGCGCTTCTGATTTGGCAGTGAAATTCGCCGATTTTGGGTGCGTAAGATGTGAAGGATTCTATGGTCCAGTTAGTATTTTCAGGCCATAATGGCGGCCGCGCTACCGGAGCGCCATCTAGTGGCTGTTACACAAAAAGTATCAAAGTGTCGCCTCTTTGGTTCTAACAAAGACTATAGAATAACACAAGACGCGTCACTCGTACTGTTTTGAATGGGAGAAAGTGCAACGCGCAATATGGCGGAATCAGTCCCGCCTTCTAAATAATAGGGCCAATCGCCGATTGGTAAAGTCATCGCGTCACTGCAGCGGCCGTTAGAAGCTCCGGTTTCTATAGAAACAGTCAGACGCGCGCCTCCGAAATGATAGCCGCGCATTTAGGACTGCGCATGCGCATTAGCTTGAGCCAGCCTGAAAAATACCGTTTTTTTTGTCAAGATTCGAGCGTTTAGAAACAAAATTTATGAGACAGTTGTTGTCAGATTTCATTGGTGATTTCAAATATGAAATTTAATCGAAAGCTTGGCAAACAGCTTTGGATAATTTGATGTTTCCCCATTCAAAGAGATAGGAGCTGCACTTGAATGCCCAAGAGGCGTTTCAAAGATGGCCGCCGAGTGAAATGACTTGTCTAAAGGGACTTTGGTTCTAAGTTCTTTGGTTCGATCGTAGTGGGAGCGCGCGTGAACTGATCACTTCCTGTTTACCATGAGTTGTAGCACGAAATAAACAGAATGAACATCCGAGGGTATGTTGAAAGAAACAGTAGGCCTTCAACTTACTAAAATGTATCGCTCAATTAGTGTTTCAACCGCGGAAAGAAGTCAATAAAACAGCTTTTTAACAATATGTTACCTAATCTTACACATTAGCTACCTCAGAAAAGTAATTCTATGCCCATAAACTCTAGTTAGCTTGAAAAATGTAGCCTACTCTAAAGGGAAGAATTTCGCAAAAAAAAAAACAAAAAAAAAAACACATTATATATTTATTACACATTATATATTTACTCTTATATAATTTAAAAGTTATTCTTTTATGCAGTTGTATAAAAAACTTTTTATTTTTAACCTTTAATAAAAGGGTTGCCTGTATAGTGTACAAGATTAGTAGAGATTTTTTCCTTGATGTAGCCTATTCATGTATTTATCCAAATGAATCATACTGAATCGCAAGCTTATGAATCATTATTCCGCCGCAGGAATTGTTCTCACTCCAAGCTGAACACAAGTTGGCAGCGGCTGCTAAATGCATTAATGTGAAAATGAAGTGAAATGAAAACCATTCTGCCAAACAATATACATATTTAAACGAGTTTCAGATTCATGTCGCATCTACTTGAAAACACCTAGAAAACTGACCTACAAAAAAAAAAAAAAAAAAAAAAGTAGAAGAAAACAAGAAATGAAAACAAGGCAATGACAGGCTTTGCATGCAGGTTTCAGATAGGTACTATTTTAGGTCAATACGGATTACTTATCGCTGAAAGTTCAAATGTGCAAAAAGGAATTCGAAACAAAGCTAACAGAACCAAGACATTCAATAAGTCATTGACATTTAGGTCAAAACACTTGATTTGCACGCTTACTACAGCTGAGCAAATGTTATCACAATGCATGCCATTAACATCTCGACTACGCTTTCCACAGAACAGCTAAAAACAGTATAAATCTCTACAGTTTCCCACTGTAATTAAATAAACTGTTTATACACTCCTGGCCAAGAGAAGTAAATCAAAAGTGCCTCTTGTGAATAACAAAAATGTACAGTAGTGGATTGGGAGACAGATGGATTACTGGTAGTGAATCACAACTGCCCTCTGGTGGCTTTAAAGTGACAGAACAAAAAAGATGCAAACATTAAGAGATATACATTACATACACAGACATTTTCTTAAATTATTTAATGTCTTTCAACTCTCTCCATTCATATCCATGCATTTTAGCAGCCACATAATAATAAAGTAATGTAGGTTATGGAATAAATGTACTCTTCATGGTGACATTTACTATATTTTTTAAAATCTGAAAATGGAGAGAGGATAAACATGCAGATAAAAGTAGTACTCAACACAATGAGGGATGAAATACAATAAAACAAACATTGTACCTTCTGAATTAGGTACAGAATTGAATATAAAAACAAGTGAACTCAAGAAACAACTGTAAATATAACCTTGCAAATTTGTTTTGAACATATTTTACCTGACACAAACACTTGACAGAAAATGACATAAAACATAATACTCTACATAATAATCAAAAGAAACACCGATGTCGTACTTGTTTAAATGGACTATTAGCCATGATTTTATGAATTTAAATAGAGCATTCAAACCATCTGCACAGAAAGACAAGCAAACAGGAAGAGAGAGACGAGGGGTAAAGTGTTTAAATAGGTTTTGCAAGAGAAAAGCACCATCAATCGCTCTTCTTCTCCTTGATCAACCTGTTGGCGTTGTGTGCAAAAGTTTCAGCCACTAAAAGTGGAAAGACTATAGAAGCATCAGCATAAACCTGCACAGAAACACAACAGCACAGTTAACCAGATCATCATATGTATGTGATATTTATAACATGCAACATCAGATAAGAAGAATATGGCAGATGTGAATGAAGAGCATGCTAACATATGAATCTTACCTTTACAGGAGAGGCATCCATGCGGATCTTTCCCCAAGAGACAGCTTCATCTGGCCGGGCGCCTGAATCAGAGCCATCAAACTCCTGCCCAGTGTTGACAAACACCGCAAAATCTGCTCCGTTCCTCTAAGAGCCATGAAAAAAAAAATGATGAGATATTTTATTCTGAAGAAGTCAGCATCATTGTGCTTTTTTGGGTTCATATGATTACCATGAGATTAGCATTGGCGATATGATGTTTGACGAGACCTCCTCCGAGAATGATCATCCCTGTGCTCTTGGCAAACACGGCCTTGCTGTTCAACCTCCGAATATCTAAAGTATACAAAATTGTCATAATGAAATGACAAATGCGATTTGTGAAATAATCTCCAGATTAACTCACCCTCCACAATGTCAAGCACTAGTCCAGGGTTCTTATATGAGTGGAAGTAGATCATATCACCCAATGAGCCGTCAGTGAGGGCGGGACTAAACACTGGGATGTCATTCTGAAACACAATCATCTAATCATTAAGATTTCAATTTGAGGAAGGACTGATAAAGGTGACTTATATGTCTTTAATTCAAACATTACCTTATAGGCCCAGTAGTACACAGAGTCTGGGTTGTTGATTTCTTTGCCAAGTCTGTGGATCATTTTGGAGGGTGTCCAGTGTGTGCCCTGATGTAACAATACCGCATATTCTCATTTACAAAAGAACTTTAATATGCAAGCCAAATGCTGGGCCACAGCAAATAAAATATTTTTTTTGTTCTAGCACTATTTGGTATTTAACCAAAATGAAATGAAATAAAAAAAAAAATTTACAAATATTTTACCACCCTAATTTAATAAAATAAAATAAAACGTAAAAACAATTTAACAATAATGCACATTTTCACTCACAAAAAAAAAAAGTACAAGCCAAATGCTGGGCCACAGCAAATAAAATAAAATATTTTTTTTGTTTAATCACCCCTGTTTTTGTTCCAGCACCATATAGTCATTTTTACATTTAATCAACCACCCCAATAAAATAAAATAAAATTCACCTTGGTTTTTGTTCCAGCACCATTTGGTCCAAAATAGACATTTTTAGAAATATTTACAAATATTTTAGCACCCTAATTTAATAAAATAAAATATAAAAAAAAAAAAACATTTAACAATAATGCACATTCTCACACACACACACAAACTTTAATATGCAAGCCAAATGCTGGGCCACAGCAAATAAAATAAAATAATATTATATATATATATATATATATATATTTTTTTTTTTTTTTTTTTTTTTTTTAACCCCTGTTTTTGTTCCAGCACCATTTAGTTAAAAATAGGCATTTTTACAAATATTTAACCACCCAAATTAATAAAATAAAATAAAATAAAATTCACCATTGTTTTTGTTCCAGCACCATTTGGTCCAAAATAGGCATTTTTACAAATATTTAACCACTCGTTTTAATAAAGTAAAGTAAAGTAAAATAAAATAAAATAAAATAAAATACTCACCTCTGTTTTTTGTTCCAGCACCATTTGGTCCAGAATAGGCATCAGCCAGTCTTCAAACTTACAGTAATTATCATTTGGTACCAGGAGATTACCTATTCTATGAGATAAAGTATAGTTACATTTATTAATAAATACATTTAAACACCACAATCGTCTAATCAGGAACCATTTTCGTACCTATTAATGCCTTGCTGTCGTAGCTCTTTGCCTTTCAGACTGAACTCTCCAAGGTAAGTGGGTGCCAAACATTTTATAAAGTCTTCTTCAATCCCTCCTGCTGTGGTCACTATCACATCTACCTACAAAAATGAAATGAAATAGATTCTTTTCACTTCATAAGAACAGAACAGATAGTGACAGACCTGAAACAGAACAAAAAGCATAACAGTGCTTATTCAAAGTCACTGGGGTGGTCGTACCATTCTGTGCTGTGCGAGGTAGCGAATACTCTCTCGCACACCAGAGCTGATCAGGTTTGATGTGTAGCCCAAGAAGATGGTGCATCCTGAACCAGACTGATGTGAATCATCACAGCCCTCGAGCTCCTCCTGCACCGGCTCCAGTCTCCTCTCAATCTACTCACACCACAGACACACATAAAGAAGCAATGCTGGAGCTCAAACACTTGATGTCATGGCATATAGTGTATGATTTTAAGAGCTACAAGACAGTATGTGATGCCAATTACATGTTTCTGTAATACTTGTACCTTTATTATTAAGTCACACTTTTTAAGTTATTAAATGATGTTATTTATACCATAAGCTATTAGTATTTGATGTACCTTCAAATATGAATATACAGTGGCCCCCAAAAGTATTTGGACACTCAGGCAACAGTTTTGTATCTGATTGTCTTTGTATTAGATAAACCATTTCACATTGTTTTGAAAGGTTTTAATATATATTATTAAATATATATACAGTGCATTCTCTTATGCGCAAAAAAGCTCAGTTTATTTGAGAGTAAAAACAGTAACATTGTGAAATATTATTACAATTTAAAATAACTGTTTTCTATGTGAATATATTTTAAACTGTAATTTATTCCTGTGATCAAAGCTGAATTTTCAGCATCATTACTCCAGTGTTCAGTGTCACATGATCCTTCAGAAATCATTCTAATATGATGATTTGATGCTCAAGAAACATTTATTATAACATTATTATTATCAATGTTAAAAACAGTTGTGCTGGTTCATAATTTTTGGGAAACTTTTGTAACATTAAAAATTTACTGTCACTTTAGATCAATTTAATGCATACTTTCTGAATAAAAGTATTAATTTCTCTCTTTGTTTCTTTCTTTCCCCAAACTTTTGAATGGTAGTGCATCATGGTTTCCACAAAAATATTAAGCAGAAATACAGTATCTCACAGAAGTGAGTACACCCCTCACATTTTTGTAAATATTTTATTATATCTTTTCATGTGACAACACTAAAGAAATGACACTTTGCTACAATGTAAAGTAGTGAGTGTACAGCTTGTATAACAGTGTAAATTTGCTGTCCTCTCAAAATAACTCAACACACAGCCATTAATGTCTAAACCGCTGGCCACAAAAGTGAGTACACCCCTAAGCCCAATTAGCCATTCTCTCTCCCCGGTGTCATGTGACTCGTTAGTGTTACAAGGTCTCAGGTGTGAATGGGGAGCAGGTGTGTTAAATTTGGTGTTATCGCTCTCACTCTCTCATACTGGTCACTGGAAGTTCAACATGGCACCTCATGGCAAAGAACTCTCTGAGGATCTGAAAAAAAGAATTGTTGCTCTACATAAAGATGGCGTAGGCTATAAGAAGATTGCCAAAACCCTGAGACTGAGCTGCAGCACGGTGGCCACGACCATACAGCGGTTTAACAGGACAGGTTCCACTCAGAACAGGCCTCGCCATGGTCGACCAAAGAAGTTGAGTGCACGTGTTCAGCGTCATATCCAGAGGTTGTGTTTGGGAAATAGACGTATGAGTGCTGCCAGCATTGCTGCAGAGGTTGAAGGGGTGGGGGGTCAGCCTGTCAGTGCTCAGACCATACGCCGCACACTGCATCATCTTCTAAAGATGATGCACAAGAAAGCCCGCAAACAGTTTGCTGAAGACAAGCAGACTAAGGACATTACTGGAACCATGTCCTGTGGTCTGATGAGACCAAGATAAATTTATTTGGTTCAGATGGTGTCAAGCGTGTGTGGCGGCAACCAGGTGAGGAGTACAAAGACAAGTGTGTCTTGCCTACAGTCAAGCATGGTGGTGGGAGTGTCATGGTCTGGGGCTGCATGAGTGCTGCCGGCACTGGGGAGCTACAGTTCATTGAGGGAACCATGAATGCCAACATGTACTGTGACATACTGAAGCAGAGCATGATCCCCTCCCTTCGGAGACTGGGCCGCAGGGCAGTATTCCAACGTGATAACGACCCCAAACACACCTCCAAGACGACCACTGCCTTGCTAAAGAAGCTGAGGGTACCTAAACCCTATTGAGCATCTGTGGGGCATCCTCAAACGGAAGGTGGAGGAGCGCAAGGTCTCTAACATCCACCAGCTCCGTGATGTCGTCATGGAGGAGTGGAAGAGGACTCCAGTGGCAACCTGTGAAGCTCTGGTGAACTCCATGCCCAAGAGGGTTAAGGCAGTGCTGGAAAATAATGGTGGCCACACAAAATATTGACACTTTGGGCCCAATTTGGACATTTTCACTTAGGGGTGTACTCACTTTTGTGGCCAGCGGTTTAGACATTAATGGCTGTGTGTTGAGTTATTTTGAGGGGACAGCAAATTTACACTGTTATACAAGCTGTACACTCACTACTTTACTTTGTAGCAAAGTGTCATTTCTTCAGTGTTGTCACATGAAAAGATAAAATATTTACAAAAATGTGAGGAGTGTACTCACTTCTGTGAGATACTGTAACTGTTTTCAAAATATTATAATAATGACAATAATAAGAAATGTTTCTGAGCACCAAAACAGCATATTATATCTCATTAAGTTTTTTTTTTTAATAAAGTATAACCCGTGTTTGAGCTAGTGAGTGGAGAGAGCAGCAGTCGCTCTCATAAACACTCACCATCTTATTGATCTCCAGCACGGCCTGACCGAAGCTGCTGGCCTGGAAGCCCGTGGTGAGGAAGGACTGCAGCAGGGCTTTATGATCCACCCCCTGGTTGAAGTCATAACCTTTAATCTGGGGCATGTCCTCCGGCAGAGGGTTGCTCTCCTTTAACACTGCATCCCTCGCCACAGAGGGAGCCTGATGGGCCATGATCAGCCTGATCTACCGCCACAAAACAGCTTATATTACTTATACACACTAGTACACAATTTAATACAGTTTTACCAGGGTACAGCTATGGTAATAACATAATGCGCTGATATATACCATGGTGCTGAATAACTACAATAATCATTTACTATGGTATTTGTATGGAGATTCAAAGAATACCATTGTTTTACCATGGTACAATTCATATACTACCACAGCTCTTTTCAACAAATCATGTAAATGTTATCTACTTAAAACAGTTTGAAGGCATACTAGACCCTGCAGTGCTGGATCACAGAATTTCAAGTGTCAAAAATTGATCTCGTGTTACATAACGCAAAGATGAATAAATAACTATTCTATTTGTTTTCTGTTTATTTGTATCTCTAAAATAATATTACACTCACCCCAGCTGTTAAGTATGTAATAATAACCGTTTTGTTAATGTAGTTTATCGCTGATCTCACTCACAGCACCACACACTTGAGCATCCACATGTTCTAAACAACTACGGCAAGCGCGGCGGTACAAACTAAATAAAAAACGCGAAGTGACCGAAGTGGCCTCCTTCTGTTTTATGTATATGCCGAGACTGTACAATAAAAACAGGGTATCATGGTGACGTTAATGTTGTACAAATACACAATCGGTTTCAGTTAGATCAGGGTTAATTGTCAATGAGCAGTAGGCTATTATCAGAAAAATATTTAGCCTATTTTCTAACAAAATAAAATCAATAGAAATAAAAATATTTTATTATAAAACATGTATATTAACATAAGATTTATATATTTAAGATGTTTGTGTATTTTTACTAGTTTTAGTCATATAGTATACAGTGACCCTAAAAACACTAATGTATGATTTTTTTTTTATCGATTAAACAATAAAATACAGCAAGAAGTGGCGGTAACACTTTATTTTAGTGTCATTGTTACAATGTTACATGTAGTTACTGTAGTAATAACTATAAATTATGCATAATTACATGTAATTAACTCTAAACCAAACCCTCATCCTAACCTTAACCCTATAGTAATGCAGATAATTGTCATTACTCAGTACTTAAATGTATAATTACACGGTAACAAGGACACCTTAAAATGAAGTGTAATCGAAGTGGCACCTGCAAATGAATCAGTTTTTGGCTGATTTTTACTAAATAAAATTTGTCAATTATTGGTAATTTAATATAACTGTAATATAACTTACATTTAAATTGAGACATTGAAATATGCACTATTTTTAATTGCTTAGGTAAATGGCAAATTACAGAATAATTAATTAAATGCATATGATTGCTCTGCATAGGAGCACACTATTCCTCAAACATTGTTCACATATAATATTCTCATATTTCAGGGTGATAAAGCTTCTGTGCACACAGCTAAACAAATTTAAGAAAGGTTTCATGACCACCAGAGTGAAATCAAATACTACTGAACTTTCATGACATTTCTGGCACTGTTGATGTGACCTCAGAACTCAACCACATCACAGGACCTTTGAAGCTTCCAGCAGTGTGTGTGTGTGTGTGTGTGTGTGTGTGTGTGTGTGTGTGTGTGTGTGTGTGTGTGTGTGTGTGTGTGTGCTGGAGGATGGAGGGGTTCAACATCCCATTGAGATATAAATGCCTCCAAAATCTGGACACCTGCTCTTCCTCACTGAAACAAGAACATTTGAGCTCTACACAACAAACCAAATAGACTCATGAGGTAGAATTACAGCTACGACCATCATCTATCAGACAGAATTATTAATTCATTGATAGCTAAAAATTATATGTTATGATATGATATACATATTTTCCAGGGTGCAAGTCTAAGGTTGAGCAGCAGTGATGGACGTATACTGCAGTAATAACGTTCTTCAGGCCAGGAGAACCGTGGAGCAGCTGAGACTGGAGACAGAACTACAGAGAATCAAGGTGAGATGCATTCATCACTCCATCATAATATGAACTACAACACTTCTTACATTCTAGAGTGTATATGGTATATGGCTGAAATGGCAATAGACTCAACTTCCAAGCGCATCAATATAATATAATATAATATAAAACGGTTAGTTACTGTCCTTGATTCTGATTGGTCAATAGCTGTGTTTTATTCACGATAAAACACGGCTATGACCGCTTCACCCAACGGTTCTGTGTATCTCTACACAACACCCTTAACAACCACTGTTAGCAACGTAAACTGTCTGTTCTCTATTGATATTGTTCATTGAAGCTTACTGTATTATGTAGAAGAGTATTGTGAGAAAGAGATCGAGTGAGCGAGTTTATTACCTGCATTCAGATTTAGTATTTTCCTTCAGGTCAGTCCTATGTTCATAATAAAAAAATCTGTTTAAATGTCCGATGTATTATCTTGTCCTTTTAACAGTTAAGGGGTTTTCCCGTGACTGACAGCACTAGTCAAAGCATTTGTCAGTTGCGTCTTGTTCTGTGTTCACAACAATTCAGTCTTTTCAATATAAAAGTCTTCGCTACTGACTGACACACTCATAAAGACAGTCTTTGCCGCCATCGAATGGTGTAATAATGTAACTTCTGTTGCTGTTCACGGCCAGGGACTATTTCTTCCAGCGGAAGGAAGGCTTTTTTAGTAAGAGTTTACTTCATGATAGTTGCATTGTTACATATTCTTGGCTTTAATATTTGTATTGTGTGGTAACCGTTTTATAAAAAAAGCTATAAGGTAGGCTGTGCTGTATCGTGAATAAGTCACGGCTGAAGGGCGTTGTTAGGCACTTCGCATCGTGCCTAACAACGCCCTTCAGCTGTGACTTATTCACGATACAGCACAGCCTCTCGTACCTTATTGCTTACATATAATATAATATAATATAATAAAATACACACTTAAAAATAAATGTTCTTTATTGGCATTAATGGTTTAATGAAGATCTCTTCCAATGCACCAAAGGTTCTTTAAAGAGGAAGAAGGTTTTTCAGATTCTAAATGTTATTTACATTAAGAAAAAAAGGTTTAAAAAAAAAAAGGTTCTTTAAGGTATCACTGCAAAACACCCCTTTTGGAACTTTTGAGTGTGTATAGTATAATATAATATTATATGTAAGCAATAAGGTACTCGAGGCTGTGCTGTATCGTGAATAAGTCAAGGCTGAAGGGCGTTGTTAGGCACGATGCGAAGCGGAGTGCTTGCAACCCCTTCAGCCGTGACTTATTCACGATACAGCACTAGCCTCAAGTACCTTATTGCTTTTATAAAACGGTTACCAGACAATACAAATATTAAAGCCAAAAATATGTATCAATGCAACTTTCATGAAGTAAACTTTCACTAAAGCCATCCTTCCGCCGGAAAAAAATAGTCCCTGACCGTGAACAGCAACAGAAGTTACATTATTACGCCATTAGATGGCGGCAAAGACTGTCTTTATGAGTGTGTCAGTCAGTAGCGAAGACTTTTATATTGAAAAGACTGAATTGTTGTGAACACGGAACAAGACGCAACTGACAAATGCTTTGACTAGCGCTGTCAGTCACGGGAAAACCCCTTAACTCTTAAAAGGACAGATAATACATCGGACATTTAAACAGATTTTTGAACATAGGACTGACCTGAAGGAAAATGCTAAATCTGAATGCAGGTAATAAACTCGCTCACTTGATCTCTTTCTCACAACACTCTTCTACATAATACAGTAAGCTTCAATGAACAATATCAATTGAGAACAAACAGTTTACGTTGCTAAGAGTGGTTGCTAAGGGTGTTGTGTAGTGATACACAGAACCGTTGGGTGAAGCGGTCATAGCCGTGTTTTATCATGAATAAAACACAGCTATTGACCAATCAGAATCAAGGACGGGAACTAACCGTTTTAATTTAATATAATATAATATAATAATTGTAAATCTCTTCTGGGTTTGAGTTGTGATCTTGTTTGATTTGTACTGTTTCCTGTTCAGTTTCTGAGTAGGTTTATGTTTCCTTTGCACTAGTTCAGTAGTTGCCATGGTTTTTGATTTGCCCTCATGTGCTACACCTGTGTCTAGTTAATTATCTTGTTTAGTCCCTAGTGTTTTTCTCTGTGTGTATATTATATAGCCCTCATTTTTAGTTGTTGTTTGTCTGATCTCATTTTTAGAGTGGTTATTCTTTTGAGAGTATAATCTATGTTGGGTAAGTTACTAAAAAAAAAAAGTAATTAATTACTAGCTACTAGTAATTACATCTTCAACGGTGTAATTACTAAATACTCTCTCTAAAAAGTATTGCATTGCTTATTACTAATTACTTTCTAAATCCCATATCATCCTCGACCAGTTAAACAATACAAGGATAGACATAAAACAGCTCTTTTAATTAAATTATCCTTAAAATTATTCTTCTCCCTGTTAAAAGGGTTACATTAAAAAAAAAAAACATTTTGACATTAGACATTAAAATTTGATGTTAAATCCACTATTTTTTATTTAGAATTGTTCTATAGTCTAAATATAGTATTTAATGCAGTTACATCAGCAGAAGTAACTGTTACTAAATTACAGGAAAAAGAGTAATCATTTACTTTTTCAAGGGAAAAGTAAATTACAGTAATTAATTACTTTGTAATGCATTAAACCTAACACTGAATATAATATGATATAATATAATGTCTGTAATACACTGCCCAGCCAAAACAAAACAAAAAAGTTGCTGTTTGGATTTAAATAGGCAAATTCTTAAAGGGTTAATTCACTCCAAAATGAAAATTATGTCATCATTAATGAACGAAAGTCTCACAGGTTTGGAACGACATGAGGGTGAGTAATTAATGACAGAATTTTCATTTTGGGGTGAATTAACCCTTTAAGAGTCTATTACTGGATTATTATTGCAGTGATTATTATGTTTCTAGCATGTAAATGTTTGGCAACAGTTCTTATAACCCTAATTGATGGAGTGTGAAGCTTTTCATTTCTTAAAAGTGGTTATTTAATTTAAAGCGAAGAGCTTGTTGTGAGCCTGCTTATGAAACAACCATGTAGGAAGACACATCATGGCCATATTCCAGGATGACAATGTCAAGATTCATCAGGCTCAAATTGTGAAAGAATGGTTGGGAGGGAGCATGAAGAATCATTTTCACACATGAATTGGCACCTTAAATTCATTAAAAAGTCTTTGGGATGTGCTGGAGGAGACTTTACAGAGTGCTCACCTCTTGCATTGTCAATACAAGATCTTGACCAAAAATTGATGCACCTCTTGATGGAAATAAATGTGCTGTTATTGCCATCATGACGTATCTTCATACATGACTGTTTAAGAAATGAAAAGCTACACACTCCATCAACCGTTCCCAAACATATAACATGCTATACAAACATAATCACTGCAATAATGATCCAATCATAGACTCCTAAGCATTTGCCTATTTAAAGGAACACTCCACTTTTTTTGAAAATAGGCTCATTTTCCGATTCCCCTTGAGTTAAACAGTTGAGTTTTACCGTTTTCGAATCCATTCAGCCGATCTCCGGGTCTGGCGGTACCACTTTTAGCATAGCTTAGCATAGTTCATTGAATCTGATTAGACCGTTAGCATCTTGTTTAAAAATGGCCAAAGAATTTAAATATTTTTCCTATTTAAAACTTGACTCTTCTGTAGTTACATCGTGTACTAAGACCGACGGAAAATGAAAAGTTGCGATTTTCTAGGCCGATATGCTAAAAGTGGTACCGCCAGACCCGGAGATCGGCTGAATGGATTCGAAAACGGTAAAACTCAACTGTTTAACTCTAGGGGAGTTGGAAAATGAGCCTATTTTCAAAAAAAGTGGAGTGTTCCTTTAAATCCAAACAGTGATTTTTTTTTTTTTTTTTTGGCCAGGCAGTGTATAATATATATGTTGGCATGTGTTTGTCAGATTTCAGCAGCAGCAGAGCAGATTGTTCAGTACTGTCAGGAACACAGGAGAGCCGATCCGCTCCTCACCGGGATCGCCGCATCCTCCAACCCGTTCAAAGACAAGAAGACATGCGTGCTGCTGTGAGCAGCGCCTTACAGCTACTGTAATCACCAATCTTCCTTTTTATTTGTGTTGAAATGACACCTTGACAAATACAACTGAATTATCAAATTGTACATTTAAAAAGCTTTAAAAAAAAAAACAATCAGCAATCAAACAAAAAAAAGAGATTTTGATCACAGGACATTCAGTCAGTCACAGAGCAATACCACAGCAACCGTCTGCAGTAATTATAAATAAATCATAAATATCGACATTTTTAAATTAGACTATTTAGTAATTTGTTATGGTCTTGAAGCGTTCCCTCACAGTGCATTCATTTTAAAGCAAGGTGCCTCATTTTTAAACTGTATACTTGTATAAGTGCACTGACAAGTATACAAAAACAAACTGAATCACGCCAGTTTTTAATAACCGATTTCCTAGTTTGTGTATTGCACATCTAGAGAGCTAAATACTGAAAACTGATTGATAATGATTCTTGTTTGTACTCATATAACTTCACTGTATTATACTGTAGATGTGCTACAGAATTCACTGCATGTCTTCAGTCTAAGTATGTTGTTAACATCAATTTTGTTGAAATTTCAAGTAATGATCACACAAGCAAACTGGAAACAAATATAAAGTAAATTGTAAAGAAAACAGTAGTGGTGTTCCTGTTACGAGGCACTGAAATGTTTAGTGTGCTATCGTAGTGCGAATCCTTCATGGAGATCCATGGACAACTGGGAATGTCAAGTTTTTGTTTCTACAAACATGTGTCAGACACCTAAAACATTCGTTTTCATCTTTTCCCCAATAAAAGCAACACATGAATGTATAATGCATTGGTAGATTGCTAGAAATACAGAGTTAAAGAACTGATTGGTTCCTGTTGTTCCCTGGATTCAAATGCTTTTTAAACTCTCAGATTCGGGGCCTCCAAACCTCCACATTCATGTCACCAGAAGCGATGGCCAGCGTTCCTCCTTCAACACTTAACTGGGAAGAGAAAAATGACGAGCCTTTATTCATTGCTGGCAGTACAGATAATGGCTAGATAAGAGTAATAATGGTATAATCCAACAGAAATATTGATTAGGCATACAGATTAACATTCACTTCCATTCAAACATTCATCTCAGCGCTTAGATGACATTGTTTCCAGACATAATCATATTTTTTTTGGTTTGCATCCATCAAATTCCAAATAAAAACAAATCTAATGAAATGAGATTAAGTATCATTCATTTGATAAAAATACTTAATTCACTGGATCATCTAAAAAAAGGCACGATCATATCTACCATGATGTAATAAATAATGGCAAAATAGTAAATGCACATCTGATTATCAAGAAGCAAATTACTAACAAATAGCTAGAGTACATTTACACAATGATGTACTAAAAACAGAAAAGTTTTTCCTTTGCTTTTTTCTTGTACAGACGTCAACGTTGTAAAAATGATCCCCGTTCACACGGATATGCGAAAACTATTTAAAATGCTGTATTATTCATGCCAGGCCAGTAGTTGGCGATGTCAGTTTGTAAAGAAACACTTCGCGCGTAGTGCGTAACTGACGTTGCGACAGTTAAGGTTTTTTCGTAAGTTGAATAGGGAAGGCGTAGGATGTATCGTAAGCGTTTTGAACTGCGAGAGTTTTACGCTTTCTTCGCAAGTTGAAAACGGAAGGCGGTCTGGCGGAAGCTAGATGTTTTACTTTATAACTTGTTAAATATGGATATTTTTCTTACCATAACACTTCGCTTAATTCAGAAGGCCTTTATTAACCCCCCGGAGCCGTGTGGAGTACGTTTTGCTTTGGATGGATGCACTTTCTTCAGCTTTATACTCGTTGGTCCCGTTCACTGCCATTATAAAGCTCGGATGCGTCAGGATATTTATTAATATATCTCAGATTGTGTTCATCAGAAAGAAGAAAGTCATATACACCTAGGATGGCTTGAGGGTGAGTAAAACTTGGGCTAATTTTCATTTGAAAGTGAACTAATCCTTTAAAAAAACCTACTGAGTCCAAACTTTTGAACATTAGTGTATAAGATATAAGATTTTGGACAAACTGCCCACCCATATGATTGCTTGAGGGGAATGTACAAAAAAACAAACAAATAAAAAGGAATCAAATATAGAGAAAAATCATGGTTAAATATGTCATCTTACCCCATTAACTCCTGCCTGATGGTGAAGGGTGCACAGTGTCTGTGGTGGAGCACATGGGAGGTGGACCTGTAGGGAATAAGAGATGTGGGCTGCCGATAACCTTGGATAAATGTCAATAAAACATATTAGTGACTGTCGGAGAACTCACTTTGATAGTGCGGTCAGAGGAGCATGTGTAGAGAGTACCAGGAGAAGAGTGTACACCTGTGACCAGTGAACGGTGGATGTTAAAGTGGGATATGGGCGTCAGGCGGCTGTTGTGCATGGAGAAGCTGTGCACGAGTCCGCGGTTATCCCCGGCCCACACCTCGCGACCGCTGTAGCACACCGACAACAGGTAGGAGCTCAGCTGTAGACATGCAAAGAGGAACAAGACTGTAACAGCTGCTGGTTAGGATTGTGTCATTTATTATTTTATTTCTAGCTTCATACCTGAACTTTCTGCAGGAGCTTCCCCGCCCTGCGGTCGAACAGAGCCACGGTTTGGTCTTTACTGCCTGATATAATGTACTGGTCATCTGACACCAGGCACAACACAGCATCACCGTGGAGACGAAGACTCTTCACCAATGGATCTGCAGCTGTAACACATAAATGACAGTTGCTAACAATTACAGCTCCAATGGGCACGTGCCAATCACCTCATAGAAGGGTTCGTAGTACAGATACTTGAAAATAAAGTTCCAGGACTTTTCAAGCACTACAATCAGAGATCTCGCTTATCAAACGAAATCTTTCAAATTCTAAAAAAGGTAAATAGATAAATAAAATATACTAATAAAACAAAATGGTACAAATAAAGTGCAGCACATGCAAAGTATGCAATGACTGTGGGAACATTAAGTGTGGGAACATTAACAATGAGTTTTCAGTGCACAGAAGAGCAAATAGAAAGAGGGCATAAACTTCTTATATGATTCTTATTAAAAGATGTAATAACAGAAAAAAAACAGGATTTCATTTGTTTAATGTAAAGCATTTAAATGAACGGTAACTAATAACAAAGTAATTATATTGCAATCTAATGATTGGTTTGCACTAGAAATATTGTTTATTTTTTAAGGATTTTTTTTTTTTAACTCAAATTACAGATATAAGGTATCCAAAATACAACTTATTTAATAATATATATTAAATACAAAGTTTTTAATGGCTATTATTGTTCAATAATTTTATATATTATAATGTTGGCATACTTGGTATTGAGAAAACATCTGTGTGTTGATGGGGATTCATCAACAACTTCTGTGCAGGTTACATAGTTACGCCAGTAGGTGGCAGCAAGGGACTGACTTTAAGAGTGGGTCAGTAGACATTAAAAAACACTGATTCACTCTGGAACAAGCAAGGTTGTAAACAAGGAAATTATTTTAACTTTGAACAGCACCTTATAAGGCACAACTGACAAGCAAAGCGGCTCTGGGGTGAAGCTGAATCTGACCAGTGCTGTCCCAGTCATGGGAAATCCCCTTAACCATTGAAAGGATACTATGACAAAGATATCACTTTCTTCATTCAAACTTTTCTTATTTCAATTAATATATTATTGACCTGAAGAATGAAAAATGTATCATATACTGAAATGTACAAAATGGCTCTATATCTATATCAGATGGGCTGCAGCATTAATTTTGCACGAAAAGATTGTATTTAAAAACTAATTTCATATTATATATATATATATATATATATATGTATGTATGTATGCGCTTTTCAAGTACCTTTTTATAAATATGGCTGTTTTCAAGGGTTTTTCAAAAGGTCAAATTCAAGTACTTCAAGCACTTTGTACAAACCCTGTCATAGACTTCACAGGAGTGTACATTTTTTTCATAAAGTTTCGTCTGAAACATTTCTTATTATTATCAATGTTGAAAATGGTTGTGCTGCTTAAAATATTTGTTGTAACCATTTTTTTTTCAGGATTCTTTGATGAATAGAAAGTTCACAAGAACAGCATTTATTTGAAATATAAATCTTTTGTAACATTATAAATGTCTTTACTAACACTTTTGATCAATTTGGTGCATCCTTGCTGAATAAAAGAAGAAGAAAATTTTACTGACGCCAAACTTTTGAATTATAGTTTCATTTTACAGGAAGTGGAATCAGAAACTTATCCTACCAGTTCATTACTAAACAAAGTTTGTCCTAATTGGTGAACAGAAGTTTTTATTCTGTCATTTGTGAATATAAAGTATAAAGTTTTTTTTGTTTTGTTTTGTTTTTTTTTAATAATGCAAATACATTTATACATTTCTAATTGTGGCTTAATTGTCCAAATATATACCTATATTTTAGGTCACTGTACATATTATAAATGAATTTTTTTCATATTAAACACTGCAACAGTCATTTATCACTAAATTTAGGATTTTAAGAATGAATATTAATTTAAATAAATATTACAAATTTATTTACATGTGATGTTGTTATTGTTAACAAATTATTCAAAATCGTTTTGGTTACTGAAATAAAGCTAAAATAAAATAACATCTAAATATCAAATGAAAAACAATTACTAAAACAACCTGAAATAAAAAAATCTTATATATACCTAATAAAATTGACAAAAGAACACAACAAAATGACTAAAATAAAAATTAAACATGAAAATATCAAAAAAAAAAAAAATCTAATTCAAAATATAAATAAATATTAATAATATATAAATAATACTAAAATAACACTGTTCACATGTGAATCATTCACAACCAATAAATCATTCGCAATCAGACCAGGAATGTGCATTAAGATAACAAGAAAACCTCTGAACTTTGACTCACCGCGGGTGTCAAAGATGCTTAATTTCTGATCATGTGTTCCTGCCAGCACCATATCCCTCTCGCAGGACAGACATAAAACAGCAGCTTTGCACTGGATGAGTCCCCGTTCTGCTCCTCCAGCTTCAAGATCCCAGAGCCTCACGGTGCTGTCAAACGAGCCTGACGCCAGCAGAGGTCCGCTCGATGCCAGGCACCACACCCAGCCCCGGTGGGTACTAATGGTACCACGCCCCCCTAGAGTATGCGTTAACGTGCCTCTGGAGCCCTCTCGAAGGTCCCAGAGGTTCACGTTTCTGTCCCTAGAGCCGGAGGCGCACAACGCCCCTGTTCCTCCCAGCAGAAGGACACAATTCACATCTGCAATGTGGCCAGATGGAAGGATGATGTGCTCCAAGGGTGAAGAAGTGCAGGACGACTCAATCAGATGGGGACTATCAGGGGCATTCTGGGATTGAACTTGCACATTTTCATCTCCTGCTTCCGCTGCACCATTTAAATCAACATCCAGCTGCATCTCTTCCAAGTTCCCCTCAGCTAACGGCACTTCACCGTTCGCCCCGCCAGCCGCCTCTTCCTGTCTCTCACCCTCTGCTTCTTCTCTATTCACTCGATTCTCCTGCCCTGTCCAGCAGCCAATCAGCTGCTCCATTTCCAAGCAGGCCTTGGACCAATCAAAATCCTCCTTTGGCCCGACTGGGAATAGTGCTCTGGGCCCTGAGAGATTTTGAGCCCTCAGCTGCCACATCACGCGATCCTCGGCAACTTTTCCCAACGTCTGACATACCTAAACAAAAGAGGCATACATGATAATGAGATGTACACTATCATTCAAAAGCTTTTTTAAAGGGGTCCTTGATTATGATTTCACTTTTTTAACTTTAGTTAGTGTGTAATGTTGCTGTTTGAGCATAAACAACATCTGCAAAGTTACGATGCTCAAAGTTCAATGCAAAGGGAGATATTTTCTTTTAAAGAATTCTCTGTTTAAGAACTACAACAAACGACTGATAAGGACTACAACGAGCTTCTTCCCAGGTTAGTGACATCACAAACCCCAAAATTTACATAAACCCTGTCCCCGAGAACACTCAACAAAGAGGGAGAGGCCATGTTGGGCCGCTTTAGAGAAGAGGAAGAGTTGTTGTAGTAGAGTGTTGTTACCATGCCTTCATTTCACGCTGGACTGCTTCATAAATGAGCATGACGGCACATGCTAGTCGATGAGTTGAATCAACTCCACAGCAACTGCATAAATTTATCCACTAACCGTTCAGAAACGTCCAGATGCATTCTAAAAGTTGTAACTTCTTCCTAAAGACTTAACCCATAGTGCTCCATCAGTGTCCGACTCCGGTTTGAACAATGTAAGGCTGAACACCGTTACTGACAATCTGCATTTTGGCTGCGTGAGATTCTCCAGCTTTGTTGTTGTTGAGCAACTGAAGCGCGAGCTGTTAAAGCTCCGCCCTCTTCTGGAAAGGGGACCAGAGCAGCAGCTCATTTGCATTTAAAGGGACACACACAAAAAAGGCGTGTTTTTGCTCACACCCAAATGGGGGTAAATTTGACAAGCTATAATAAATGATCTGTGGGGTGTTTTGAGCTAAAACTTCAGACACATTCTGGGGACACTAAAGACTTATATTACATCTTGTAAAAGGGGCATTATAGGTCTCCTTTAAGAAATGAATACTTTTATTCAGAAAGGATGCATTAATTTGATCTAAAGCGACAGTAAAGACACTTATAATGTTACAAAAGATTTATACTTTTGAACTTTCTATTCATTAAAAATCCTAAATGTATCACAGTTTTCACCAAAATATTAAGCAGCACAACTGTTTTTAACATTGATAACAATAATAAATGTTTCTTGAGCAGTAAATCATCATATTAGAATGATTTCTGAAGGATCATGTGATACTGAAGACTGGAGTAATGATGTGGAAAACTCAGCTTTGATCACAGGAATAAATTACATTTAAAATATATTCAAATAGAAAACAGTTATTTTAATTGTAATTTTATTTCACAATATTACTGTTTTACTGTATTTTTTATTAAATAAATGCAGCCTTGATAAGCAAAAGAGACTTCTTTCAAAAACATTTTACTGACCCCAAACTTTTAAACCAAAAGCTAATGGGATTTCTGAACACAAAAACAGTTGTTTATCAAACAAAAGTAAACATGCTCTTAGACTTAAAGTCACACCTTGAAATGTACTAGCATTATTATTAATATTTATAAATTCATTTATATTAGTAAAAACTAATAGGCCCAACAACCTGCACAATTACTTAAAAAGCTGGGGGAATTTTGGTTTCTAAATGTGTTTTGAATTTGGAAGCGATTACCTGTGGCAGCACATTAATGACACACTGTGCTGGGAGATGTGAGGCTATCTGGGTAACTATCTCCCAAGGCAACGACAGCAGGTTTGCTCCATTGCTAGAAGGGGAGGGACTTGTCTCCATAGTGAAGACGGATGCTTCCAAATCCAGTCTGTGGGGTAAAATGTCACAGTGCTAGTTTATACTTAACTTGCACTTCAGAACAAATGTGTTGTTTTTTTAAAAATAAGGTACTTTGAAAATAAATACATTGACGCTCAAGAAAAGGCATGAGTATTCTTTCACAATTACACATGCAAATCACAGTAAACTAAAATATATCACAATGTAAGTTGAAATAGCATTTAATACAGACCTCTGAGGTAAGGAGTGTGGGGTGTCAGTGGCGGCGGCAGCAGCAGGGCATCTCTCCTTCTCCTCGTCCTCCAGGGTGACATTTAGCCTCGACATCAGCTGAATCACAAAAGCGTAAAGGGAAGCTTACGTCACTTTACATTAGATAATAAACAACTTGATCTGAAAAGATACGCCCATTAATGCTTAATTAGTTACTCTGGTTACCTCTAAGCTCTAAAATAAATTACATCTGGCACATGGTATGGCAATAAACATGGCAACATTATGTTCTTAGTAATTAACATATAATAAAAAAACAATTTGCTGAAGATACACTCCTTTAGAGGTACTTCAGCTGAAATCCATTGAAAAAAAAATGTTATAAAGGGAGCAGGTTTTCCAAACAAAACACAGTTAGATGTCAGTTGTGTAATTATTACAATCTTACCGATCTAATTAAATAAAAACTGATAAATGATCGTAATAAATCTAATCTATGGATAATATTCATATGATTTAGGTAAACATGAGATATAGTGGGCACATACCTTATTTTATTTAAAAATCCTTACAGGTTGAAAAGGTAAACAATCCCCATTTCTCATCCATCATGAATTACTGATGTTATTGATATGACACTGCAAAATATCATCTGAGTTCAGCCTGTTTTATATCTATTTTCCTTCGCAACGATGTTTGATTTGCGTTAATGGCTATTTATGTTAGAAAAAAAGAAAAAATATATATGAGAGTGAAACGGATTTTCGATTATCATCAGAGACTATATGAATGACCATAGTTATATTGATAACTATATGTAACTGGCACCAACTGTCGCATGTCAACACTACACTCCTCCGGCGCACACCATTTACGTCATCGGCGTTTCCGCGTCGTGCGTATTGACGACAAGAACTCAAACTTGAATAAAATAAATTGCAGTTTTAGTATTTCATTTTTTATTTCTTTTCAATTTTACGTTTTTATTTTGTATTTATATTTAATTGTATTTAATTATTTGTAAGCAATTACTGATTGAAACATTTAATAATAGCTATCCCCTATCACAAAACTAGTAATTTCTTCCAAATTAATTTTTATTATAATAGACTTAACTACGGTATGACACTTAATTTTGAATATTCCAAATATGCTTAAAATGTTTTCAAGCACGGAAGACCTTTTTAACCTCATGTTTTCCACCTGAATGTAACAATACAATAACTAATTTTCATACTTAAGCAAATCAAACAAGACATTATATTGTGAGTCGTTATAAGACATGCATTAGCCCATGTCTATAAAGAAAATATATCTAATTGCTGTTTAACATGCAAAGCAAAGGGAATTATGTGAACTTGCCATGAAACATCCCATACTGTCATACTGTAGGCTAGTGATAAAATTAAATACTTTATGTAAATATGTGAGATGCAATATGCTTCTACAAGTGCAATATGTAGGGTGAATTCAGATACATTTCTATTGATACTCATATATTTAACATTTATATATTGAAAGTGAAAATATACTGCTTAACATTTAAAATTATGAGACAAAATTTCTGACGATGTGTGTGTAGCTAAATGCACGTTCTTAAGCCGATTATGCTTAATGAGCCGACAACGAACGTGGTCATGTAAACGCGGTAACCCGTTTTCTTTTATCAGAGTAAGGTCATAAACGGCTTAAGTATAAACCAATCGGAACAGGTAGTTTTTTGCCTCATACTCTGATTTTGCATGGCATGTAAACGCAATAACCTGCTTTCTGTCGGCTTACTGAAGTGCGCATGTGTGATACGTGACAGAAACGCATCCTTAATGCAGATTGAAACGCATCCAGACAGAGCGAGCGTTTTGCAGGAAAGAAGAAGGAAATATATCAAAAAACGCAGACTCTTTCAAGACCCAGAAAATTGTAAAAAAAAAAAAAAAAAAAAAAGGTGTTCTCATCTCTCGTGCAGCAGAAGTAGAAGTGGTTCAGTCAAAACGCTGCATCTGTGACTGTATGAGAGAATAATATATGAGCCGTAAGTTTCTCGCTGACATGTTGCAAGCTTTAACATCACAACTGACATAACATATGGAATACTCGGAGTCAGAAACGCAAATTATTATATTTTGACATCACTACATGGAAATAACCCCATAAAGTCGTGTAAACACGGTTTACTTGCGTTTTCAGTTTACTGGTTTGCATGTAAACGAGGAAAACTGGTTATTTCAATAAGCTCATATTTGTGAGTTATCAGCTTACTGGTGGGCATGTAAACGTGCGGTCAAAGTCCAGCACATTTTGTCTGTCTCTCAAACACACACACACACCCCTGTAGAGACACAAGCTTCTCATTTCAGAACCTCATTTGTTTGCTTTTCTACTGCAATATTCAAATTCACTTCTCCATATTGAATAAGTCAATAACTAAAGCACAATGGTGAAAGCATACTTTGCAAATGAACAAAATTATGTTACATTCACAAACTATGATGTCATGATCCAAACAAACTACTGGGATAAAGATGTTACAGTAATGATGTCACCAATATTAATGTTTACAAACATTAGCTGCTGATCATGAATAATTAGTTGGATACCTGGACCACAAACATGACTTTGTGTAAGATAATATACTAGTAGTAATTTACAGAATGTAATTCAAACCCATAATCTCTCTCTCCACCTTGAGTATTCAGATGCTTATTATTTTATTGACCAATGATAATTCACGGTCCTCCACCCTTTCTTATCTGCACATTCCACTCATTTGAACTTCACTGACTGGACACTTAAACGAAGGCCAATCTGCTGAGGTGCTAGTGATAAGGCAATGAATAATAAGAGGATGTGGCTGAAAAAATGTGGCCCCTCCCTGGACCACTTCCCTTCTGGGTGAGGTTAGTATGTGAAGACTAACCTGGAGTTGACACGGACGACGGTTAGGCTGAGAAAAGAGTGGAAAAGTCAATAATTAAGCAGGTGAGGAGGATAAATGATATTCTTGCTGGAAATGAGAGAGCTGTCGACAACATTTTGAAGGCTGACGCATCTAAATCAAGGTGTAACAATATAACAGACATTTGAGGATCATCATGGTGACCCTGAACACTCAATCTCTGACCGTGCCGGTCGGAATAATCCGGCTATTTGAATTTGTGCTGACGCTCATCACCTTCAGCCTGGTGGCTTCTGTGGGCCACATCGGCGCAGCTTCATTTTGGGCCTGGTGCATGTTCACCTGGTGCTTCTGCTGTTTCATGACCCTCCTCATCATCATCCTGGAGCTCACCAGCCTAAACACCAAGGTGCCCATTTCTTGGGATGACTTCACTACGGCTTTTGCGATGCTGTCCACGCTTATGCTGTTGGCCGCATCGGTCATCTACCCCACGTTCTTCGTATGCTCCTCATGTTCAATCGGGATTGCAGCCACAGTGATCTCCTGCGTGTGCTTCTGCCTGTACGCAGCGGAGGTGGGTCTGACTCGAGCCAAACCCGGGGAGATCAGCGGGTTCCTGTCCACCGTGCCAGGCTTACTGAAGGTTCTGGAGGCGTTCGTGGCCTGCATCATCTTCATCTGTCTGGATTCGGTCTCCTACAGCCGGAAGCCTGGGCTGCAGTGGTGCGTGGCCGTCTACTCAATCTGCTTCATCGTCGCTCTCCTCATCATCATCCTGACAGTCGGACGCTTGCTGGCTCGATGCCCCTTCCCGTTGGACAAATGTATGACAGGGTACAACATACTGGCGATTCTAATGTACATCACGGCTGTGGTGATATGGCCAGTCTACAGTTTTGAGAACAATCCAAGGCCACAAAACTGCAAACATTGCGCCTGGGACAGCCTGGTTGTTGTGTCCTGCATGACTTGCATCAATCTGATCGTCTACATTGTGGATACGGTTTACTCGGTGCGTCTGGTGTTCTTTGTTTCACCTGCCTAGGGAAACCACAAAGGTTGTATGTAATTGTAATTGTGAAATCTGTTCATGTAAATGTAACCGGCTTGGATGAGAAGTACAGTTATTATACAGGCAGTTTTAAGTGTACATATACTTATTTTTGTTATCATATTATTAGATTATATGGCAAACTGACTGACAGTTTATTGATATTAATGCATTTTGGGGAAAAAATGGTGAAATAATGGGAATATTTAGAAATGCCTGATTTATAACAGTGCCTTTTATCTGTAATCTGATTAATGTATAGACTGCTATCAGTAAACTGACAAAATGTAACATTTTTATTGGGCAATACAAACATATAATGTGTGATCATTTACATAGGCCTATATAAATAAATAAATATATATTTTTATATATATATATATATATATAAAATCGATTAATTGCGATTAATTGTATCTAACATAAAAGTTATATACAAACATACATACAAACATATATACAAACTTTTATGTTAGATGCGATTCATCGCAATTAATCGATGTGGCATCACTATTATATATGCAAACTTTTATGCTAGATGCAATTAATCGTGATTAATCGATTTGACATCACTAGTATATATGCAAACTTTTATGTTATATGCGATTAATTGCGATTAATCAATGTGGCATCACTATTATATATGCAAACTTATGTTAGATGCGATTAATCGCAATTAAACGATTTGACACCACTATTATATATGCAAACTTGTATGCTAGATGCGATTAATCGATGTGGCATCACTTATATATGCGAACTTATCTTAGATGCGATTAATCGCAATTAAACGATTTGACATCACTATTATATATGCAAACTTTTATGTTATTTGCGATTAACCGCGATTAATCGATTTGACACCACTATTATATATGCAAACTTTTGTTATTTGCGATTAACCGTGATTAATCGATTTGACACCACTATTATATATGCAAACTTTTATGCTAGATGCGATTAATCATGATTAATTGGATTGACATCACTATTCTATGCAAACATTTATGCTAGATGAGATTAGACACAATTAATCGATTTAGCAGCACTATAATATATACTGTCCACATTTTTGAATAATAAAAAGGAATCTGAATTTCTTTACATTTCGAATAAAGGCGTAGTGTTTACAGAATTTTCATGACACTGAAGTTTATTAAGATTTGAAATAAATCCCAAACTCCCCCTATATGAATGCATGTTTTTTTTTATTTTTTTTTATTTTTTTATGTGATATCTGGTCATGGATGAGATTCACAGACCTATATTCTCTTTCACTATCAGTATTTGCAAATAAACTGGCCAGTAAAACCAAAGAAAGTGAAAGAAAAAGAGAAAACTTATCAGTTGGTTTCCATCATATGTTTATGACTTCATACCTGTAATTGTAACTTTCAGTATCATTGTAATATTGATCTTTGATCCTAACATGCTATGCTAACACACTGGATAATGTACTAAAGGTTATGTTTCAATGAACTTAACCTTCAGCCTTCTCGTCCTCAAAAAAACCACATGGTGGTGTTTCAGGACTGGAGTAACCAACACAATCCACTGAAAAAACATCCAATCAGTTCCCAATAGATAAATCAACCCCTGCCCTACATTTTTTTTCACCTAAAATATACTGTTTTATTCAAAGAAATATCACATTATGGAAGTGAAATGACTTGTAAATGCTGTTTCATGTTGCCTGCAAGAGGTGAATATATACTTTTTTTTATTAAATTACCTGTTGCTTATTATCTATTGGATTTTTTTAACCTTTCTGCTCTATTTCAAATGCCATTAGTTTGTCAGCTAGTGCAAGTGTGCTTCAAACTCCAATAACACCTCAGTTTAAACATACTCACATATCAACAGATTAATGCCATAAATATGCTAATAGGGAAATTATAATGTGCAGTCACATCTTTATCATTATCAATTAATTAATGAATTCGTTACATTTCTATAGCGCTATTCTGGGTACTCAAATCGCTTTACATATGGAATCTCCTCAACCACCACCAATGTGCAGCACCACCTGGATGATGCGACGGCAGCCATATTGCGCCGGAACGCCCACTACACACAAGCTTATTGGTGAAGAGGACACAAAGTAATGAAGCCAATCAGTATAGGAGGCCATGATGGACAGAGGCCAATGGGCAAATTTGGCCTGGATGCCGGGGTTAAACCCCTACTCTTTTTTCGAAGGACATCCTAGGTTTTTTAATGACCACAGAGAGTCAGGACCTCGGTTTAACATCTCATCCGAAGGATGGTGCTTTTTGACAGTATAGTGTCCCCATCACTATAGTGTGGCGTTACAACCCACACAGACCACAGGGTGAGCGCCCCCTGCTGGCCTCACTAACACCTCTTCCAGCAGCAACCTAGTTTCCCAGGAGGTCTCCCATCCAGGTACTAACCAGGCTCAGCCCTGCTTAGCTTCAGTGGGCAACAGTCTTGGGCTACAGGGTGATATGGCTGCTGGTTATTATGACCAGCTGATTGCTGACACTTAAAAAAGGTCAGTCCAAAATTGATCTTGAACATCTTATTTAGGTTTTTAGTTGTTTAATCTATCAACTATTATATTTAAACCTGGATTTCAACATGAAAATAGAAATAAAAACACAACACGCATACAGACAGAAGAAAAACAGTTCACAAGAAGAGATTTGTTAGGTTTAAAGGTAGGGTAGGTAATTTTTGAAGAGGCTAGCAATAGCGAGCTAGCTTTCAACGCATAAGATCCCACCCTCCCTTCAGAGCGTCTCCAAAGCCACGCCTGCTTCAAAACACATGAACGTGTACAGCAGGGAGCAAGCAAATGCGTCATGAGAGACTGCGTTAAACTACCTCACGTCTCAAAGCACATAACATTAATAATAACAGTAAACAACTTAGAGAGCACTGACCTGTACCACCTGACTGCTGCAGATTCATTTCAGTGTTGATAGTGTTGCCATTTAAACGCATAAATTTGAGTCACAAACCGCTCTGAGTATAACGTCAAGGCTTTCTAACTCTTCCAAATTACAGTAGTTATGGCGTGAATGCAACAGCTTGTTGTTTTGGTTCAGGAGGAACTGTAAAAGGTGGCTGCTGCTGCTGCTGTGCTCGGTGACTGAGGTCTGTCTAATTCTGCATTGCATGAAACCTGCTGATGACTTATGATGTCTGCTCGAACAGGGTGCATGGAGGTTTGAAAATACTTATGTTGACAGGCAGGTAGGACATCGTATGCAATGCAATGACTGGACGAACATTTTACGCCTTCCACAGACAATATACATATAAATACATTTAGACCACTTAACTTAATGATTACTTTGTATTGCATGAAGTTGCCTCCTTGTCATTTCTGACTTATAACAAAAAACAGAACAATGTCTAAAAGCGGCTGTGTGACAGCAAACAAGCTAAAAAACCCAGTTTTTATAAGCTGTTGACCCCCAAAAAACGAGCGTTTAAGGACACAAAAGTGGATACAGGCAATTGAGACAGAGCGCAACGTGTCATATTACTCTGAGAACTACGCCCACTGGAGGCGAACGTAATAGGCGACAGGAAATATAATACATAAAGCTGACATTTGAATATTTGACTTACCAGTGACAAAATGTTTACTGCACATATAGGCATACTGAGGCATACTGAGTGTCATGATCCCACAATTTACCCATTCTTCCTGCTGATGCTTCACGTCTTATTGCCTGTATCCACTTTTGTCTCCTTAAAGGCTGGCTTTTACAGTTCAGTAGCTTATAAAATCTTAATTCTGGCTTTTTTAGCTTGTTTGCTGTACACGCTGTCACACAGCAGCTTTTAGGCATTGTTCTTGTCTTTTAGAAGCAAGAAATGACAAGGAGGCAGCTTTACACAATTCAGAGTCAATGGAGAGGGTTGGATTGTCCCCCAGTGTGGGCATGGCCTAAATGTGCTCTGTCTCTATCAGGATGTGAAGAGACTTTCAACCAGCATAACAAAAAATGTTTCTGGAACAAATCGCCTACCCTGCCTTTAAATGATAGATAGAATTCACAATGAAATGAATGAGTAATGTGACACCTTTTGGTTGTCAAATGTTAGCGGAATATATTTTATGATCTTCAAGTTACAACTGTGATAAGATTTATGGTTCTGAGTATCTCAAGCCCATTTCTGCCATGTAATATAAAAAAAAAATCTCGCTTTGGTAAATCATATGTAAGAGATGAGATGAAAAGTCAAATTTATGAGATAAAAGTCATACACAAAAAGAGAGAAAAGAGAAATGAGAAAATATTTTTATCTCCTACACTTTTTATCTCCTAATTATGATTTGTATCTCATAATTTTGAAGTTTTATAATAAAATGTTAATTATAACATTTTATTTCAGAATTTCACCTTTTTATATCATAATTTCGAATGATTTATTTTTCTTACATTGTGGAGATTCAGTATCAAGTAAAACTGAAGATCTTAAGTAATGAACAGAAAAGCTCATTAAATTATTTTATTGTTTGCTTTATCTGCAAAGCATTCTCTGTCTAAATATAACCCTAGTACTCTACATCATACTGTTATCAGGACAAGTAAAATAATAACCCAAATGAAACCTTCATGTAAGTTCCTGTGATTAAACCAGAAGGTGTGTTGAGGAGGGACTGAAGCCCATAGGAGAAAATTAGAAAGAGCCCGGCTCTAGACCAGAGTTCAGGGTTTTGCATCAGCTCATAGGACAACAACAGACCAGCGACCAATGAGAACCTGGAGAAGGGTTATAAAAGAGATAAGCTCAAAATGGCTCGGTTGATGGTTTCTGATCTAGTGTCAACATAAAACGTATCTGCTGCCACATCAGAATAAACTGAAGGTTTACTACAAGGAAGAACTTTTGCCCATTGGTGTTTCAAGAATCCCTCAAGGCTTGTGGAATACAAAAACCAGAGGACAGCGTGAGGAGAATTTAGATTGGATTTGTTATGGATTTGTTGACATTCATAAAACTGCACAAAGAAGCTCAGAAGAATGTAACGTAGCTTCGAGTGTTGGGAAAAGGGCAACCTAAAAAGCAAAACATCAAGACTTTGGGATTTGTGAAACTGTTTCATCATGTTGCACGTGGATTTCAGAACACTGATTCTGCCTGTTGGCATTGTGCGGATGCTGGAGGTGGTTCTGACTTGCATCTGCTTTGCATTGGTGGCGTCAGCAGGAGTCCCGAACAACAGTCAGTCCCATTGGGCCTGGTGCATGTTCTGCTGGTGCTTCTGCTGTTTCACGACCCTCCTCATCCTCGTCCTGGAGTTCACCAACCTCAACACCAAAGTGCCCATTTCCTGGGAGGACTTCACCATGGCCTTTGCTATGCTGGCCACACTTATGATGCTCATCATTTCAATCGTCTATCCCACGTTCTTCGCCTGCTCCTCCTGCTTCAGGCAGATCGGGGCTTCTGCAGTGTCCTGGTTGTGTTTCGGACTGTACGCAGCCGAGGTCTGGTTGATCCACAAAATACCTGGTGAAATCAGTGGCTTTCTCACCACCGTCCCTGGTCTCCTCAAGATCCTGGAGACCTTTGTTTCCTGCATCATATTCATGTCTTTGAGTCCTGGCGAATATAAGAGGCTTCCGGGAACGCAGTGGTGTGTGGCCGTCTACTCCATATGTTTCATTTTTTCATTGCTAATTATTCTCCTCACCATCGCCAGGCTGTTGCATGTCTTTCCGTTTTCTTTCGACAAGGCAGTCATCACCTTCAACATCCTGGCCGTGGCTATGTACGCAACTGCTGTTGTTATCTGGCCGTTGTACGCATTTGACAAAAACCCACGTCCTAATGAATGTAACCACTGTTCATGGGATGATCTGGTGGTGGTGACCTTCATGACTGTCATCAACCTATTGGTATACATTGGAGATATGGCCTACTCGGTTAAAATAGTATTCTTCACCCATCATGAACAGGGTGGTTAACCCTTTTGATTTATCTTTGGTTTCACATGAAGAAGAAAAAACACCAATATGCCATGCCATTACTGGATATATGTACTATAAATTGGGACACCTTTTGCCATTGAGATGACTGCAAGGGCGTCATGTAGGGTGAATTCAAGTTGATTGGGACACTTTTTCCAATTTATCTCAACGGCAAAGTGTCCCAATCACCCTGAATTAACCCTACTCGACATTTGACAGCACATTTTGTGAATCAGAGGTTCCTTCAAGTCCTTCAAACCTAGCGTAATCTTTTAAAAGCTGCATTCAAATCCATTTGGCTAAATCAGTTTGAATGGGCACGATGCCACTGGATGACTGGGAAAAATGTCCCAATTAGCCTATCCTGAATTAACTGTATATCAAGGAGTGGTCATTAGCAAAACTTATGCGAAATTTCGCGGGCAAAGAATGTCCGTTGTTCATTTTCAATAGTGTAGCGACGCATTAAGCACAGATTATTCTTACGCCACTTCCAAACTGAGCAGTTATTGGTCAACGCGTCAATTCGCTTGTTCAAAGTTGAAAAAACTTGAATCATACGCATAATGTTTCGCTTCACGTGAAATAGTTTGAGCAATGACTGCATTTCTCCCACGCAATTTTGCCATACAAGTGTAAATGTGGCCGCACCCTATTTAGTCAGTCACTAGGCTACATCAAAAGTTTAGTACAGATTAGCTATTAATTCCCAGACAGTCGTACATAGTTAATATTTATTCATAGTAAACTGTTTCATGGGTTAATCATTATAGCATAGCCTCCCATTTATATCACTCCAGGCTATAGCCTAACTTTGTACAGTGTTTTTTTTTTTTTTAAATCTATTGTTGTAGATTCTCGCAGAAAGCCATAAGGTTGTATGATGTGAGAAATATTCAGAGAAAATATTCAGAGATGCTTTAAAGTTTATGAGATTTCTTAGCTGTGTTTTCAATTTGGATCAAATCACAGCTGTGTCATAAAAATATGAAGAAATGGTTTACCCTTCTGAAAGATAAATAATTACAATTAAAAATGTTTAGTTTTACAATGAGTATGTGTGTTTTGTTTGTCATGGTAATAATGAGTCAATTAACATTGACAAGGCATGTTTTTGGCATTTTACCATTATCTATGACCAAAAATCTGAATATAACGATTATCAAATCATTAGGAAAACATTTTTCATCAAAAATGATAAAATATAAGCGAGACAGGACAGGATACAAAGAGAACCAGAATAAAATACTTTTATTATAAAAATAGTTGCTTTTTATTTTTTTTTTGTCACCCATTTATTTGCCCTAATATGATAAATATGTGTTTTACACATGAGTACACAGATGTCAAGTACAACCACTAATACGAACCTTACATGAGTTTGTTTTTACTGTTGTCAGAAAGGAAGTGCAATAAAAAGACATATGGGCATAAATAAATCCAGAGTAACAGGAAACATGGAGATTCAAACTGTTCCAAACAATCTTAATATGGTACATAAAATCTGAATGGAACCATTTTTCTTTAAATTCATCCATAAAATATTTTGACCATTCACCATTTGAAAACCTTAACAATGACATAAAACACATGAACTAAAACTATTTGTAGAAACCAGACGATTTAATATTTTATGCACCATTCTGGGTATATGTTTTTTAAATGCAAAACAGTAAAAACTGTAAGTTAAAACTTTCTGATTTCCAGTGTTATGTTTAAAAAAAAAACAATAAAAAAGACCCTCATGCAGAGTGCAAACAAAATACACAGACATTATTACAAAACTTAAAATCTTAATGTGTAACAATGGTTTTCTAGTCTCCAGTCGAGAGAGACAAGAGGTAGAGCTCACCATTATGTGTAAATGGAGAACAATTCAGCTGATTGTTCGGTTTAGACTTTAGCAGAGCAAGTCTGAGGTAAAAATATCTTTCTGGTGTGATAAAACAGCTCCTGACTCGGTGCCTGTAATTCTGAGAGCAGCTCCTGGTCCATCTTCACTGCACATCCTAATACATCTACAGTACACACCGTAAAACACGTTGAGTTCCATCAGATCTGATGATCTAAAATGTCTCTCAAGGAGGTCTGTTTGTTTGCTCACTAACTTCTCTTGAGGCTTACAATGGCATTGACGAAGAACTCATACCAGAAGAAGGTGAAGCCTGTGGAGAAAGCGGCCTTCAGGAGACTAGGAGAGAGTCCCTTAAAGTAACCCCGCAGACCTTCCTCTCTGCCGATCCTCACCACACAGTCTACAAACCCATGATATGTCCGCACCTTCACAGAAAATACAAGAAATGATTCATTTTTAAAGTAGATTCAAAAGTTTGGGGTCAGTAACATTTTTTTAATGTTTTGATAGAAGTCTTATGTTCACCAGGGCTGCATTTATTTTGATTATCATCAAAATTACAGTAAAAACAGTAATATTGTGAAATATTATTAGAATTCAAAATAACTGTTTTCTATTGTAATATATGTTAAAATGCAATTTATTCCTGTGATCAAAGCTGAATTTTCAGCATCTTTACTCCAGTCTTCAGTGTCACATGATCCTTCAGAAATCATTCTAATATGCTGATTTGATTATCAAAAAACATTTATTATTATTATCAGCATTGATCACAGTTGTGCTGCTTCATACTTTTGAAGACAACTATGATACATTTTTTTCAGGATCCTTTGAAAAACAGAAAGTTCAAAAGAACAGCATTTATTTGAAATAGAAATGTGTTCTAACATTATGTCTTTATTAGATTTAAAAGAAAAATGTCCATCTTACTGACCCCAAACTTTTGACTGATATTATTCAATATTATTGAATGGTATTCAGCTCAGAAAGGTCTAAAATCTACAAGTATAAAACAACAGAAGTGTAATACTTAAAGTCCCCATGAAATCAAAATTGAAGTTTTTTGGCTTTTAGGATGAATATGTTAGCCTTACTCTTATCCATAAGCTAGTTCACTCCAAAACAATGACAAAATTTTTATTTAGCAGATATAAGCAATTAAAATTTACAGTCTCGTCACTTCTGCCAATATGGATCAATGATTTTGATGACATCACGCTGCACTTCAGCTTCTCCCTACATTATAAACAGACACGGAAGCTGCGGCTGAAATCGGTCACTTGTTCACACATTTACTATTTTCTACATGGTGAATATACTATATAGTGGATAGGGAATTATTTACACAGTGTAAATATGCTTTCCATTGAGGCGAATGAAGTCTGGTTTCACGTTAGTGTCACGTGAACCACAGCGCACAGTCTGCTCTGGTCCAGACAGGAAAGCAGATCATATGTGTGAGTCTGTGCAGAAAATGTATTTGAATTCTGCACAGAATACAATATTTTAAAGATTAGAGGAGATTAGGAGGAGAAACGGTTAGAGATTAGGAGGAAACTGCAGCTTAACTGAGCTCAACGGCTCTGGCCGAGTTGCGATATAAACAAAACATTATTGGCTATTTAAAAAAAGGGGAGGAGATATGTCCCACCCTGTCTTCCTGTTTCAGTGGAAATTACGTCAACACATTCAATAATGCTGCGAGTTCCAAGGGACTTCAGTGGGCCTTTAAGGTTTAGATAGGAGCAACAGTAATAGTGATGCTAGCAAGCAGATCTAGTTATTATAGGGACAGTGATCAACCCCTGTTGGGTTTGAACATACAGTCTTTTGGTTAGCAGCTACTAGTCCATTCCACCAACCTGTCCAAACTGCATCCTGGCCACTTCAAATCCACCCACTTGAAGTCTCTTTTTAATCAGGTCGAAAGGATACGTGAGAGTTTTACTGATGACTCCAGCGCAACTGCCACTGATGAGACTGTGTAAACCTCCTTAAAACAGACAAAACACCACAGCAACATTTACATTGGGACAGAAAAGCACAAGGTTTAAATTTCATCTGTTTTTATAGATATGTACTTTAAGATCAGTGTTGTTATTGCTAAATAAAACTTTTAAAATGGTTTCTGGTACTTGAAACACAGGTGAAATAAATAATAATAAAAAAATATTAGAAGAAAAACATGAACTTAAAAATATATAAATATTAGGGGTGCAACAGTATGTGTGTTTGTACTGAACCGTCACGGTACGGATGTCACGGTTCGGTGCATGCAGTCAGATGACGAATACAGTCAGTCACAGGCGATTCACACTCCAATCCAGAAGGGGGCGCGTGCGGCAATGCAACGCTGTTTGCTAACCGCCACAACAGGAAAAAGCGCAGAAGAAGAACAGACGATCTCTGCATAGATATTTATGTATAAACTCTCAACCAGTGTTTCGACTGCAGAAATACATCAATAAAGCAGCTTGAGAATAATATCTCACATAGCATTACATTTACCTCAGGCAAGTCATTTAGTGTCCACAGCATGTTAGTTCACTAGAGAAATGAACTCTAGAGGGGAGCGTTTCACTAAATATATGCACTATATTAGCTTATATATTCATTATGTTTACTTTACCTGTTAGTAATGTCTTAATTATTTAATATATGTTTAAATAAATTTGTCATGAAATCAAGTTATGACAGTAACTGTGTAAATGATTATATTTCAAAAATGAATTTGATTAGAAAAATAATTGAAAAATAATTTTATAATTAGACTTAGAAGTTAATGCAAAACCTGCCTTATGTGCAATTTATATGTTTTGTTTTTTATTTGAGAGTTGATTATTATATCTAAAAATAAATAGCAACTGAATTTAACAGTTTGGGCTCTGTTGTTAATTGTAACCTTTAATATTATAGTAATGTGCAAGAAAGGACTCCCTGTATATAGTTTACAGCATTAGCAGAGATAGATTGTTTTATCTTTAAGAAAATGTTAATTATAATTGAATTTCTTTAAGGAGAAAGACACAATTTGTTCAATAAACCACTTCTAATAAAAAAAAAAGAAGAAAAAAAGAAGTAATTTTATGTTTAGTTTTCTCCTCCCTGCTGTAACGAACTCGTATCGAACCATGACTTCAATACCAAAGTATGTACCGAACCATCATGTTTGGGTATTATTACACCCCTAATAAATATACATAAATAAATTAAAGCAAAAAAAAAAATAAAAAATAAAAAAATAAAAATAAAACAAAAAAAAAAGACAGACAAACTAAAATTTAAATGAAAACTGAAAATATAAAAATGAAAGCTAATTCAAAATATTAATAAATACCACAATAGTATATAAATAATACAAAAATGTTAAAGAAGCATGATCTGACCTTTAGATTTGGCGTCCTTGTGCGCCAGAAGTTTCCTCAGGATATTATAAAAGAAAAACTGCAGGCCTGCGTAAGGAAACACCGCCACAAGCGTGGGTGTGAGGCCCCTGTAGAAGGTGAAGGGCCCCTCAGAGCGAAACATTGTGCCGACCGCATGTCTGAGGTTACGATACACCTGTACATATGAGAAAACCTTTGAATCATGGGAAGTGTCTCATTAAAGCCTATCAAAAAGATAACTGACTGACTAATTTATTCTCTTCATGAGTGGAATACCATGACCTTTTAAAATAAACTCAATTTTTCATTCAGTTATTTATTATGTATTTCTTTTAATTTGTTTTACCCTTTCAGATGCATTGTGCAATGATTTAGTAGCATTTAGTAACACGTATCATCACGCTCCTGAGGTTTGACCCCTGACCTTGGGTTCGCCCTGGGCAGCGAAGCGTGTGCGGAGGGTATCCAGCGGCTGGCAGGCAATGGTGGCGGAGCAGGCGGCCAAACCGCCACAGATGAAATGAACTCCTGGGGTCTGGCTATTATTGAGGGTTTTCTTATGGACCAGCTCTGTCAAGGCCTCGAAACTCGCAAACTAGGACAAAACAGACAAACAAAAACAATTTTGTGAAGGGTGACCACAAATGATTGATCTACCAATCTAAAATACCAAACAGGATAAGATACATTTAGAATAGAATTAGAACAGAACTGAATATTAATTAGTTTATTGCTACAATTAAAAGGGATAGTTCACCCAAAAATGAAAATTCTGTTCTCATTCACTCACCCTCAATTTCTTTCTTCTGCTGAACACAAAAGAAGATATTTTGAAGAATATGTGTAACCAGACAGTTTCTGGTACCCAATGACTTCCATAGTATTTTTCTCCATACTATAGAAGTCAATGCGGTCCATCAACTGTTTGGTTACCCATATTCTTCAAAATATCTTCTTTTGTGTTCAGCAGAAAAATCCACACAGGTTTGGAAAACTTGAAGGTGAGTAAATGATGACAAAATTTTCATTTTTGAGAGAACTATCCCTTTAAAGGCAGAACAGAATAGAAAATAACATTTATTAATTTATTGCTACAACATCAGAATCAGCATTTTTTATTGTTAACTAAAAGTAAAACTATTAAAAAAAGTTTTTAGTAATTGAAATTAAGCTAAAATAATAAAATATAATGCCTTGGCACTAACTGAAATACATAACTTTAATTTGAAATACTAAAATTACTAAAAATACAATTAATTAATGCTACTGTATTTAGAAATATGTTTTTTTTTTTTTTTTTTTTTAAAAACTAATAAAAATCACAATAACACATAACAAATTTATTAAAACTAAAATGTAGTAAAATAAACTGAAAATCTAAAAACAAAAGTATTAAAATAGTAAATAAATAATACTAAATAATACACTGATAAGGACAAAATTGATCTTTATTTATACCAACAAAACCATATCGGAATGGAATATAATATAATAGAACAAAATAGAATAGAATAGAATCTTTTTGCTACAATATCATGGCAGAATAGAGCAGAACAGGATCTTCAGTTCTACCCTTACAATAAACATTTCAATTTCAAGTTCAACTTAAGGTCACAAAACTTTTTTTATTTGACTTAACTATTAAACAGGAAGATGACTGTGGCCACATCAGAAGTGTAAATATCGATTGTATTTTATGTATATCCATGTACCTGAACTGCCCCATAACACACAGACAGCAGCTGGGCAGGAATGTGTCCTTTCCAGAAAGCAGCACGTCCTTCTTCAGTCAGAATGCAGCGTGTGGCCTGCCATAAACCCCAGTACTTCCCCTGCCGATTCCTCCAGGACACCTGCTCGATCTGCAACTGTGGGAGCAATGCACAAAAAGCTCAAAATTATCCTGTTATATCAAAATCCAAAGCAGTTTGAGGAATTGTTTGAATGTGAAGATTTGAAAAGCCTAAGAGTGTGAAACACTGCCACCTTGAGGCCTGTCCATCAGTTGCTAAATACAAAAACTAATTCAAGCACGAAACAAAGCATTTATAACCAGTTTAAAGCAGATAAAAATGCTTCTTTCAACTGAGCATGCTCAGCGCAGCTGTGGATTTGGGAGTGCTACTAAAATTCCACAGGAAGAAGTGACTCATGTTCGAGGCATGATGATGCTGCTAATACAAATCAGATGTACTAGGGAAAGACACCACTGTGCTAGCTTTAGTTGAATGTGGTAATATTTATGTTTTCATTCATTACCGTGTACAAAATAACAATACAGAAACTCAATAGCCCTTTGGCTCAGGGAAATGAAAGTGAGGCAGTCAGAAGGCCTTACCTGAAACCTGATTTTGATGACATCCAGAGGGCTGATGAGGGCACGGGTGACCATGCCTGCCGCTGACCCGGCCAGGGCAGCTTCCTCCGGGGTAAGAGCCGAACAGGGGGCGTTAGGATCATATCCCACCATCCCTGCTCAGGTCGTGTGTCACAAACACAGCTGGTGCATTGGGGAGAAGAGCATTTCATGACATTGATGTGGATGGATGACAACTTCAGTGGGAAAAAAAATGAAATAAAACAAGTGATAAAAATTATACAATAAAAAATATAATTAATTTTTTATTTATTTATTTAATTTATTTAACAGGGACCATGCACAACACAAATGTTGTGCCAGAGTTAGCTAAACAGCTAATTTGCATCTGTAGTCCCTGGGCAGGATGTTGTTACATAGAATTACAGCACTCCATTACAATCCAGAAGTTCAATCACAATATCACAATGTCACAAATTACAATATCAAATCAGATTTAAATAAATAAATAAATAAATAAATAATAATAATAATAATAATTAATGATCACATGATTGATTTTTCTTAAGCCATATTTTAAGTGCAGTTTTAAAGTATTAAATGTTGTACATACTCTAACATGAAGAGCTACCGAATGCCATCGTTCTGCTGCTCTAAATGAGAAAGCTGACTGTCCAAAGACAGTTTTCTTAAATTTACCTGAACAGTCGCCTCTAACAGATGCTCTGGTTTTCCTAGAATTTTCCTTACAGAAAGTCACACATTGTTTAAGAGGTGGTGGAGCAAGATCATGAATTAATTTATACATCAAACACATATCAGCAAAAAATAAAAAATCAAATGTCAATAATTTATCATTTTTGATAATAATGCAATGATGATAACTCCTTGGTTTTTTATCTAAAACTTTCACAGCTTGTTTATAAAGTGTATACAGTGGTTTTAATGAACATTCCCAAATTTCTATATATCCTAATTATTGTTAATATGTAATACATTAAACTGCTAACAGTGATTGTAAATTAAATTGCCTAAAGTATTACATTATTAGCTAACTGCATTCTCTAAATTGTAACGTTGACATGCATTCTCTGTAAAGCTGCTTTGAAACGATATGTATCGTGAAAAGCGCTATACAAATAAATGTGAACTGAATTAAAGTTGTTACACTTGTTTGAGACCAGCTTGTAGCACAATAAGATAAATGAGGAAACATCATTGTGTGCATAAATAATTTAGCAGCAGCCAGAGGTAACTGATGCCTAATATTCCTAAAAAATCCTTAAGCTTGCTCCAACACTTCTAGAAACCTTTTTTATGTTTTTTAAAATTTAAATTTGAATCTACAATCATACCCAAATATTTAAAATGCTCAACAATATTGCTTCTCCTTTAATTAAAATATCTGATTGATGCTCATCAGTTTTTTTTTTATAAATATAATATTAAATTATATATTAATATGACTGATAATATATAAATTGATAAAATAAAGAATAAAATATTTTTAAAATATAAAGAATTTAGGCACCCAATCAACATGACAGCAACTGACAGCGCAAACACAATGGCTGCGTTTCAAAACCTACTGAGCTGCCTATCTAGACAGTGTTTAGATGGGCAACTTTACATGCTTTCGTCTGGAACGTCCCTAAAAATGCTGTCTTGGTAAACAGCTCGTTATGGTTTGAGACACAGCCAGTATTGCCCTACAACTAAACATACTGAGAACACGCTTAAAAATATGAACTGCTGAAAACGTAAACCGACCTTTCTTGTGCGCACTTTTGTGTGCGCCGAGTTCCTCGGCAGAATCTGCTTTTTCTGATGATCTCTTATGAGTGCATGGCAGCAGTACGATGTTAGAGGACACCTCATGTTCCCTTCATAATTTCGGCTGAACAGCACAGACCCATATGCACAGACCAATGACAGAGCCGCGCGACTGTATTAACTGACCGTGTTTGATTTCACACCGAGCACAATGGTTCCTATCTTCATACCTTTCAGTTTAATTTAAGACTTTTTTATTTACATTTTAATTTATTCATATTGAATTAGATAAACTTTTATTGTTATCAATATTCTATATCTTTAACACATCCAACCTCTGATAAATAAAATAAAATTTAATATAAAATAAAATATGATTTATCCTTTAACACAAGAAACAATATCTTGGGAAGTAATTATAAACATACTTATCATTACAATGATTATATTAATTTTTCAAAGATTTTCTTTTTGTTCAGCAGTTCATCAAATACATATTCTCGTAAAGATGAGATGAAATTTTGATGAAAATGAAATACAATTATCCCCTCCCCAAAATCGAACTTTATTCTCATTATTGAGTACATAATACAAAAACATATAAAAAGAATATTTAACAATTACTGAATATCATAAAATAAACAAAATAAAATAAATAAATAAAATAAAGTCAGTATTTTGAGACCCCGCCCACATTCTACTGTGGCCTGCGCTGATTGGTCACTGATGCGCTGAAAGCAGGAACTGCGGCTCGTGTGATTTTGAAAGTGGTTGATGGTGAATGGCGGTGTTTAAACAGGTGGTGTTATGTGTGTGTTCTCATAATGCAAAAACATGGATCAGAATCTCAGGGCTCTGTTACTGCTCCTGTTAGTGCAGTTACCGGCTTCATTTCACTGCACAGATGCTCCCAGTGGAGATGATGGAGGATGGTGAGAGAGACATGGACAAACATTTCCTATGGAGCTGTGTCTTAAAACCTATGTGATACTACTGTATGTTTTGTCTTTCAGGGGACTGGATTCCAGTATGGAGGATGAAGGCGAATGCAACATTGAGATCAGAGATGTGAAGTCAATAACACACACAGAGTTTATTAAAGAGTAAGAATAACACACATACACATTTACAGTTAGTTATTAATATTTAGACATTTAAGTCACGTGTAAAAACATGATTTTCATTGCATTTTTTTATTGTATCCTGGAAAACCGCTCTTATAATGATAATTGTAAGATATAATAGTAAGAAAAAAGAACAAGAATAATTTTATAAGATTAATATAACATGATTGAAAATTTCATCAAGACAAATTTTAACGCTGGCTTGAGTAGATAGATATTTTATACCATTAAAATATATAATGATAATAAATATAATAATTTGTTGTTGTTTTTGTGTTTGACAGGTATGCTTATGCAAAACCAGTTATACTCCGAGGACTAACAGATAACACCGTAAGAACTGCAGTTATACTGTATATCAGGTGTTTGTTGCTCTTATTGATTAATTCCTAACAGCGTTGAGTTGTGGTTGGTTGTTTCAGAAGTTCCGCTTCCTGTGTTCCAAATCCAATCTGGTGAGAGAGTACGGAGAGAAAATGGTCCGTCTCAGCACAGCCAATACACACTCGTACAGGAAAGGTAGACATATGCACACTTTTACATACTTGGGAGGGTAAGGTTTTGGTGACTTTAGTTTACTGATAAGATTTTACAAACATTTGTAAAAGTCTCATGACTTACATTTTGCATAAGAATTTCCAGAAGAGAATAATGGGAAAAGAGCATTCATCCATGCAAGTCTTATTTTATTCAGAAACGCATTTAGTGCATAATGTTCATATTTAATGCTGTAAAGGCAAAACTGGAGTCTGTGAGTCTGTTATGCTGATGACCAAGGCTGTATTTATTTGATCAAAATTATAGATAAAAAAACAAAATTGGGAAATATTATTACAATTTAAAATAACTGTTTTCTATTTGAATATATTATAAAATGTAATTTATTCCTGTGATCAAAGCTGAATTTTCAGCATCATTACTCCAGTCTTCAGTGTCACATGATCCTTCAGAAATCATTCTAATATGATGATTTGCTGCTCAAGAAACATTTCTGATTATTATTATTATTATTATTAATGTTGAAAACGGTTGTGCTGCTTAATATTTTTGTGGAAACTGAACATTTATTTGAAATAGAAATATTTAGTTAAACTTTAAATGTCTTTTGATCAGTTTAATGCATCCATGTAAAAAATCATACTGACCCCAAACTTGTAAATGATGGTGTAAGTGTTTTCAGACACATGTCTTTGTCTCTCAACAGTGGACGTGAGGTTTGAAGAGTTTGTAAAGTTCCTTTTGACCCCTCAGTCTGAAGACACTCTGGGCAGTGGTCGGTTCTCTCTCATTCTCTATATATACGCTCTTAACATTTTTACAACTGTATGTGATAATTTCATACTGTATGTTTATTTCAGATACGCTGTACTTTTTCGGGGACAATAACTTCACTGAGTGGCATTCTCTGTTTGAAGAGTATAAAGCGCCACCCTTTTCTCTTCCACTCATGCATCCTGCATATAGCTTTGGGATTGCTGGTATATACACATACACGCTCTCCTATCCAGACAATTTGGGTTTTGGAGTGCACTCATTTTCACCCAAAAACAACCTCTCTCTACTGCAGGACCAGGTACTGGCGTCCCGTTTCACTGGCACGGCCCTGGCTACTCTGAAGTTATCTACGGCAGGAAGGTCTGTGGAGCTCTACACTAGTACAAATGCATTATTTACAGCTTCTGTATACAAACAATACTCTATCTTTGTGTTCTCCAGCGTTGGTTCCTGTACCCCCCTGACGAGGCACCCGAGTTCCACCCCAACCACACCACTCTATCCTGGGTCTCTCTGTCCTACCCAAACCTGGAGCTCCACCAGAGGCCCCTGGAGTGCACCATACGACCTGGAGAGGTGAGGTTAACAAACTTTATAGTCAGTTTTACTTTTTGAACAGTGTGCAAGTCGAACCCATTTAATGGTGCTGTATGTAACTTTTTTTGGACTGTACTAAAGCATAAAAATACCATAATATGTTTGCAGTTATTTAGGAAACATGCTAAGTTCACATACTCGTTTCTCCGAAAAACAATGTTACAGCCTGTTATTCTTCGAAATGTGCGTTCCTTGCTGGAATGTCTGTTTTTGTTTTGGTCTGTGTGATCCCGCCCACTGCCAATTTACCCAATAGTATTTCTACAACCCGGATTGCCAGTTGGCGGAAAACGCAGCGATGGAAACCAGCAAATAAACTGGGTCAAATTCCGCCCGACCTAAAAAGTCTTGGCAACCATCTAAAAATCTCTATGAATGGAGGCATATTAAAACGCAGATAAATCAAGGCCTGTTCACACCAAGAACGATAACTATACAGGTGCTGGTCATATAATTAGAATATCATCAAAAAGTTGATTTATTTCACTAATTCCATTCAAAAAGTGAAACTTGTATATTATATTAATTCATTACACACAGACTGATATATTTCAAATGTTTATTTCTTTTAATTTTGATGATTATAACTGACAACTAAGGAAAATCCCAAATTCAGTATCTCAGAAAATTAGAATATTACTTAAGACCAATACAAAGAAAGGATTTTTAGAAATCTTGGCCAACTGAAAAGTATGAACATGAAAAGTATGAGCATGTACAGCACTCAGTACTTAGTTGGGGCTCCTTTTGCCTGAATTACTGCAGCAATGCGGCGTGGCATGGAGTCGATCAGTCTGTGGCACTGCTCAGGTGTTATAAGAGCCCAGGTTGCTCTGATAGTGGCCTTCAGCTCTTCTGCATTGTTGGGTCTGGCATATCGCATCTTCCTCTTCACAATACTGCACTGTGTGTGCAGGTGCCAAGTCCTGTTGGAAAATGAAATCTGCATCTCCATAAAGTTGGTCAGCAGCAGGAAGCATGAAGTGCTCTAAAACTTCCTGGTATATGGCTGCGTTGACCTTGGACCTCAGAAAACACAGTGGACCAACACCAGCAGATGACATGGCACCCCAAACCATCACTGACTGTGGAAACTTTACACTGGACCTCAAGCCACGTGGATTGTGTGCCTCTCCTCTCTTCCTCCAGACTCTGGGACCCTGATTTCCAAAGGAAATGCAAAATTTACTTTCATCAGAGAACATAACTTTGGACCACTCAGCAGCAGTCCAGTCCTTTTTGTCTTTAGCCCAGGCGAGACGCTTCTGACGCTGTCTGTTGTTCAAGAGTGGCTTGACACAAGGAATGCGACAGCTGAAACCCATGTCTTGCATACGTCTGTGCGTAGTGGTTCTTGAAGCACTGACTCCAGCTGCAGTCCACTCTTTGTGAATCTCCCCCACATTTTTGAATGGGTTTTGTTTCACAATCCTCTCCAGGGTGCGGTTATCCCTATTGCTTGTACACTTTTTTTCTACCACATCTTTTCCTTCCCTTCGCCTCTCTATTAATGTGCTTGGACACAGAGCTCTTTGAACAGCCAGCCTCTTTTGCAATGACCTTTTGTGTCTTGCCCTCCTTGTGAAAGGTGTCAATGGTCGTCTTTTGGACAACTGTCAAGTCAGCAGTCTTCCCCATGATTGTGTAGCCTACAGAACTAGACTGAGAGACCATTTAAAGGCCTTTGCAGGTGTTTTGAGTTAATTAGCTGATTAGAGTGTGGCACCAGGTGTCTTCAATATTGAACCTTTTCACAATATTCTAATTTTCTGAGATACTGAATTTGGATTTTCCTTAGTTGTCAGTTATAATCATCAAAATTAAAAGAAATAAACATTTGAAATATATCAGTCTGTGTGTAATGAATGAATATAATATACAAGTTTCACTTTTTGAATGGAATTAGTGAAATAAATCAACTTTTTGATGATATTCTAATTATATGACCAGCACCTGTATTTACGTCCACAACTGTATGTACTATTGTACTATTGTACTATTGCTGTGCTAATTATGTTTATTTTTTTAATGTTGTTCTTGCCATGAAAATAGCCATAGAAGCTGATATGGCAATAAAAATGAACAAATATTTGCGTCCACACCAACGAACGATAACGGTCTGTTTATTCTAAGCTCACGCGCTGCGGTTTCAAAGTGTGAACATGTTTTTCCTGTTCTTGTTGCATTTACACGGCTTTAACCAGAAGCTGTCCTCAGCATGCTGTGTTTCGAGTGAATAGTTTGTGTAATTGATCTAATCTAACAGTGAATTTAGCTGACAAAGTCAATATAGTGGAATAAAAACAACACCTAGTCTCTTTCACTGCAACTTCAAAGGAAGCAAGACGATGTTGTCAAAACTAGCGCTGGATACCTGAGGTAATTTTGTTACACTGTTTTGCTAGCCTGGCATAATCGTTAATACTTCTCACCACTTATTCCAAGGGTATGACCGATTGTTTTCATATATCCATTTTATCATTAAAAGGGGATTTGACTTGTCAAACAGTGGTGGCTTTTTCTGGACCTCGGCGATTAACTTCTCCGTAATGTCGTCTGCCATTTTAGATGATAGAATAGAATAGATTCTGATTGGCTGTCAGTGTTTTATTGTTCAGCAGCTGGAAAAAAATCGTTCTGTAAGTGATCCCAATGATATCGTCTCTCTATACCGTTATTGTTATAGCTGTTGTGTGGACAGCTCTATTCTTTTATATGCAGAATGACTGTTAAAACTATATCTTTATCATTATCTTTATAGTTATCGTTCTTGGTGTGAACAGGCCTGAACTCTCCTCGTCTTTCATTGTAAATTCACTCGCTCCTGTTGTGTGTCCTCAGTCTGGCAACACACATGAGCTTCAAGTCTGAGGAGGAGGCGGGTCAAACAACTCTCTCCAATATTTTGAATTTGGACTGCAGTACCCATTTCAACCACTTGTCAATATTACATACTGCACCTTTAAGGCCCTGACATACTTCAAGCGAAATCAAAGAACGAATTGGTGTGACGTCATTTCAAACAAAATCAGGCCAAAACGGGAGTTCGAAACAACAGCTTGCCAAAGTGAACTTTCTGGAAAAATGCACTGTGGCTGGTAAACACCTTCAAGCTACCATTGGTCCATTGCAATTATGTAGTAGGTGGGTGTGGCTTGGAGGCTCCGCCTTCTATGACGTGGAAATCTTCTCCGGTTTATTTCTTCTGTTCAGTCTGTCACAATCAGACATCCATGAGTAAAAACGTGAACACACTGGAGAGCCGCTTTATAGTAGAAATTAAAGTTGTAAATTTAAAGCTGTAAAGCTGCTTGCTATAAAGCAATCTATTGTATAAAGTGCTGTATAAATAAATGTGACATGACTTTACTGGAGTGCTGAATTGCAGAGCTGGTGTAAACATCCACACCACTACGATCACATGCTTTCTTAACTGCTGTTTTCTCACCACTGTCATTTTTGTTGTTTATTTTGTTATTGAGAGGAAAACGCGCAGCACATATTTATATATTCATCTAAACACCGCTCTCAGCAGTGTGGACGGCGTCTGGATGTTCGTTGACAGAATATCGCTGCTCGGGTGTTTCTAACTTTTTTTTTTTTTTTTTATATCCCTAGTGAAGAATGAAAAAGAACTTCACTGTGTGTATGTCGGGGCCTTTACACACTTCACTAATAGGCACTAAGTAAGGGTGGAGGTAAAGTCAAAATCGCATATTCCAGAGATTAAGCTGTGTGTTTTTGTGCAGGTGCTGTTTTTTCCAGACCGCTGGTGGCATGCAACTCTAAATCTGGACACCAGCGTCTTCATTTCTACTTTTCTGGGTTAAAGACTGATGTGTCGGACACACACCATGTCTGTTTGACTTGAAGGACCCATAAAGGATTTAGTTGCTCAGAGGACCAGCAGTTTGACAAAGCCATCTGTCTGTTGATTATATGAAAAAAATTTATAAAAGCTAATTTTAATGTGAGATTATTGAAGTAAATTTTGTAAATGCGTTTTTAATAAAGTTGTGTTTTAGAGACGTGATTTAAATGCTTTTTGCTGGTTTTTAAAGATGCTTTGAAATAAACAGAAAATGGTAATAAGTTGGATATCTTTAATACATATCATATGCGTTTTCCACATTCAGACTTACAAAAAAAATATCAGTAATGAAACATTAATATTACTGAAAAAAATAAGATAACCTTAAAAATGTTGACAAATGAGAAGAACAGAACATTGGAATCAGTTGATTAAATTGTCCATTTTCACATTAGATTGGAAGCATTGAAATATGTAGGTTATTACTGAAAGTGTTGAAACCTTGAGATTATTTTTTGTAATTTGAACAAGTTATATTTGTGTTTGACATCCTGCACTTTACAGCAACACACATCCAAAGACACAATATGTGATATTCTGGCACTTTTTGAAATGCCCCGAAGATGCATTCAGCTACAGTACATGAGCATGAAGAGTGTCATAATATAACAGTGCTTCTATAAATGTAGTAGTTTTTAATCAACAAAATTAGAGAGAATTATGTGCATTCATGAGTCTTTTTTGGTGATCCAAGTCCAAAGAGAAAAAAACTCCAACCATTCCAGCAGAAGACAGTCCTCTAGATGATGTCACTTCCTCCAGACCTGCTGTCCAGCAGTGTAGGTTTCCCTGACTGTCAGTGTGTCATCAAGTACTACAAAATCTACAAAACAACCAACATAACTAGAGGCAATTCATATTAAAGTCACTGTGAAATCAAAATTGACAGTTCCTGTTTTTTATGAAATATTACAGTATTAAAAATGATTTATCTGTGCATATCATTTTTTTTTTATTCATGTGCCTCATAATCTTTAATCAAAATAACTTCCCCTTCCTCTTGCAGCAACTTCTCTGATTATGTGTTACTGGCACAAGAGCGGGGCAAACTGTCACTCACATGAGATTGACCAATAGCAAACCAACACCATCCAATCAATTCCACATGGACAAAATCAAGCCCCAGCCTATATTTTTGCTTGTTTCAGAAGCTTTCGCTCGGATATACGCCACAATAGGGAAGAAAAGACTATCGCAACTTCCGTATTGTGAACATATCTATATACCACTAATAATAACCACTAAAGTGTGCAACTAGATCTTTATATATTCTAGAAGGTGTTTCTCTATTAAAGATGATCACATTTGATGACATAGGGCAATCACAGCAAACATGTCAGTACTTTGAGACGCACTAAACAACACACTGAACATCAAACTAGAGCTTTTTTTCATAATAGCTACACAAGTCTATGACTGAAAATCAATCCTGAAAGACGCGTTCATACCTGCATCTGTGCCGTACTCCAGCGTTCCCTTCCTGTGACTGACGCCCAGCATCTGAGCAGGATGCAGCGATGCAGCCTCTAATGCGGCTTCAACAGTACAACCTATACACATCAGAAAAACAAAACCTCTATGACACACACATACTACGAGTAATGAACACACCACCACACTCGAAACACGCAAACACACTGACCTGACACCTCTCTGAAGTGTCTCACACACATGTCCATGGTCGCAATGCTGCCACTCAAAGTTGTAGTGCCTGAAATCATGAATGAATGAATAAAATACACTTTACTATCCCAGAAGGAACATTTGTCTTGAACTTGGTGCTGTACAAGTCAACAAAAGACTAAAATCATTATATGAATAAGAAAAGTAAATAATAATACCTTTAAAACAATAAAAATCATATTCAACAAAAAAAGTAAATGATAAAACATCAGTAAAAAATACCTTATATAGCTTTACACAACATAATACAGACATATCAAATACTTAAAATAAAAAAACCCAACAACAAATGCATACATCTTCCAAAATACACTACCCAAAAGTGTTTATTTTTAAAGAAATTAATACTCTTATTCAGCAAGGATGCATTAAACTGATCAAAAGTGACATGTATAATGTTACAAAAGATTTCTATTTAAATAAATGCTGTTCTTTTAAATTTTCTATTCATGAAAATCCCTGAAAAAAAAAAAAAAAAAATCACAGTTTACACAAAAATTACATTGCTGATGGATCATGTGACACTGAAGACTGGAGTAATGATGCTGAAAATTCAGCTTTACCATCACAGGAATAAATTACATTCTAAAATATATTACAATAGAAAACAGTTATTTTAAATTGTTTTTTACTGTATTTTTTAATTCAATAAATGCTGCCTTGGTGAGCGTAAGAGACTTCTTACCGACCCCAAACATTAGAAAAGTATTGTATATCCATCTTACACCTGCACCTTGTCAGTAAATATATATAAAGAATTCCAGCAAATAATTACACCCTTATAAAAAAAAAAGAAAAAAAAGGTGTACAGAATAAAGCAATTAAGCCCCAAGAAGGGCTCCGCTCCGCGTTGTGCCTAACAACACCCCTTAGCTGTTATAAATTCACTGTAAACCACGGCTTCTTGGGGATTATTAATTTTATAAAACGGTTATTTCACATATACAAATATTAAAGCAAATATATGTATCAATGCAACTTTCATGAATTAAAATCACTAAAAGCCTTCCTTCCGCTGGAAAAAACAGTCCCTGACCGTGAACAGCAACAGAATGCGTCATCTCATGCCATGGAGGTCGACTAAAAACAGACTAGGAAAAGTCAGATGGTGGCAAAGACCGTTTGAGTGAGTCAGTCAGTAGCGAAAACTTCTATTTTGAAAGGACTGATCCTGTTGATGCTGTCAGTGTCAGGGCATGGGAAAACCCCTTAACTGTTAAAAGGACAAGATATCGCAGCTGACATTCAAACAGGTTTTTTTTAATATGAACATAGGACTGACCTGAAGGAAAATGCTATATAGATGCAGGTAATACAAGCTTCAGTGAACAGTATCAATGAGAACAAACATTTGTTTATGTTGCTAAGAGTGGTTGCTAAGGGTGTTGTGCGGTGATACACAGAACCGTTGGGTGAAGCGGTCATAGCCTTGTTTTATCGTGAATAAAACACAGCCATTGACCAATCAGAATCAAGGACAGGAACTAACCGTTCCATTTTAAACTAACAGTCAACCTACAATATGCCCAAATGAAATACAAACAATTTTTCGCTCAACAGAAGTAGAGGCATTTGGGTTCATCTGCTGCATAGAATGAAAGCAGGGTGAATATGATGCAGACCTGCGACGTATGCGTGAAGCCCCTGGATGTCGATCTGCTGCTGTCCGAGTGTGTGTCGGCCCGGAGGGAGACCCATCGCTGTCACAGCGTCAGTGACCAACACCAACCCTGCCACACACAAACACAAACTCTGTTCTTACACACACATTAACTTCATTCATAAAATACAACCTGAGAGGGATGCATTTCATTCAAATGTATGTGAGTAATGTATTACAGGTTCAGTATTCTGTACAGATTTGTGGTTGTGTGTTTATTTGTGTATGAATACCTGCGGGATGAGCTCTGTGGGCGATGCGCAGCGCTGCAGGGTGTGTGTGTATCCCGTCTGCGATCATACCATAGTAAACATTCCGACCTGGTGGGATACGATCACTTGTAAGCAATCCCACAATGCCCGGGTCCCGGTGATGAAACTATAACAAAACAAAATGTTAAATACCTGGTGTGTTGGTACGCATAATCGCTCATGGTATGCATGTTTGTGTTTAAAAATATTTAAAGATTACTAAATCGATTTGTTTGCATGGTAAGATTATGGAATATAGTGTTTAAATGTATATGTGTGCACCAACATATTCTAATGCAAATACACGTGCATTAATGCGTGCGTGTGATACTAACAGGCAACATGGCATTGAATAAGTGTGTAATGAATGTGGCTCCATTCTGCACAGCCTCTTCAGCCTGAGAAAGATCAGCCATCGAGTGACCTGGACAGAGAAGCACTTTGGAAATGCTCAACCTGGAGGAAATTTTATTAGCAAAAATAAAGCCTGTGAAAGCCTGTTACATCTGTACGCACCTAATGACACCGCTATGCCCCTTCCTGAGAGTTCACGGATTGCAGCCGCACTATTGGCCAGTTCTGGTGCGAGTGTTACCATGGCGACATTGTCCAGGTGGCCATAGGTCTCCATCAGGTCGGCCACGCCCCCGGCTTTAAAAGTGCGGAGGAACTTCGGAGGGTGGGCGCCTCTCTTCTCTTCACTGATGAACGGCCCCTCCAGATGAATACCTGAAACAAACAGGAGGAAAAACTTAAAACAAAAACTAATTTTGTAGTAAAAATAAATAAATAATGCTATTTGTGCTATTCTTATTTTAGTATAATTGAGATACTATTATAGTTTTTATTACTATTTTGAATTGATTTTTGTTTTTAGTTAAAGCTGCAGTCCGTAACTTTTTTTGATTAAAAATGATTCAAAATCAATTTTTGAGCAAGTACATAACCAGCCAGTGTTCAAACCTATCTCCTTACCTTAGCCCGATTCACAACAATAAGCTTGTAATAATGTTTTATAATTCGGGTGGTACCGGTAGGTTTCGGCGGGAAATTCGAGCATGCAGCCGTTCGTCTTTGCGTCATTACATCACGTCTGTTTACATAAAGAAGGAGTCCTAGCTAGTAGGCTAAATCACATGTGAGGATGCTGCAGGTGGCGGATCATTTATAGCCTTTTCTCACAGCAGCTGAAATAATTAAACTCATCATTTTGATGGCGGATTGTAATCCAGAAAGGTCCAAATGACAATCATCAGTGACAACTGGAGATTCACCTGTAGTCAAAAGCAAAAGACTTCGGACTGTGGAGTGGCTACAGAAATTTAAATCTACAGGTAACGGTAATACACACTAAATACACATACGTAACCCACATAAAGATGATAATTCCACAAATAACTGCAATAGCAGGTTTCAAACAGAGATGGCGACAAAGAGGCAAAACTTACGGACTGCAGCTTTAAAGGTGTAATATTGACAGCTAGTGGTTGAAATGGGTACTGCAGTCCAAGTTCAAAATATTGGAGAGAGTTGTTTCCACCACTCCCTCCTCCTCAGACTTGATGCTCACACGGGTTTACAGATTGAGGACATGCAACAGGAATAAGTGCAATGACAATGGAAGGCGACAAGCTTTACACAGTAAGCTAATCATCTAATATATACATTTGCAATGTTTTTATTGGTTGGGATGAATCTGCAGTCTATGACCCAGTTCATTTGCTATCTTCCATGGCTGCAATATGCTGTGTTTTCCACCGACTGGTAACCCGGTGTGTCGAAACTCTATTTGGGTAAATTGGCAGTGGGTGGAATCACACAGACCAAAACAAAAACAGACATTCCGACATGGAACACATATTTTAAAGTAGAATAACTGGCCAGTGTTGGGGAAAGTTACTTTTAAAAGTAATGCATCACAATATTGCGTTACTCCCTAAAAAAGTAACTAATTGCGTTACTTAGTTACTTTTCGTGAAAAGTAATGTGTTACATTACTTTTGCGTTACTTTTTCTCACCTGGGCTTGCTTGTTTGTTTTTTAATAACAACAAAAACGTTTTGGTAAACGTTAAGGCCCTTCACACCAAAAGTGAAATGAATAAGCCTCAGGCTGAAGGAAATGCCTACTTACGCCTGTACAGTAGAGGGCGCAGCTCAAACAAACCTTTCAGTTGTGCTGCCATTCTGGATTAAAGAAGAATAGGATACAGGAGAAGGAAGTTCAACACTCTTATTTCTAAATTTAATATAAAGTGATTTTAACTTATCAGTATGGTTGAATTAGATCATTGAAGGTCAGCAGCAAAGACATTGGTTAATAAAGTGAGATTAAATACATAAAGTATATTTGTGTAATTTAATATAGTTAATTATTACAGGTTTGCATAAAATTCTGAGTTTGCATTTCACTGTTTTTATTAATTTTGAGGAATACTGAATGTTTTTGTGGAAGTGAGATGAGTAAATGCATGTTCACATTCAGTCTAGAACTACAATAACCATCATGTTCACACAGCGCACACAACACCTTTGCACTTTATTTCTCTCAACATGGGGACAGGAGAGCTGTCAGTCAATGAATGGGAAAAAGTAACTTGCGTTACTTATTTGAAAAAGTAACTTAGATATTTTGTTGTAAATTGAAGAAGTAATGCGTTACTTTACTAGTTACTTGAAAAAGTAATCTGATTATGTAACTCAAGTTACTTGTAATGCGTTAACCCCAACACTGTACCTGGCTGTAGAACTGTTTTTCAGAGAAACAAGTATTCTCTGTTTTCTAAATCTCTGCAAACATATTGTTGTATTTTTATGCTTTAGTACAGTCAAAAAAATTACATACAGCACCTTTAAAGTTTAAGAAATTTTACTGTGTGCATCTTACCTAAAACTCCTGCCCCTTCAGGGCCTCCATCCTGAACTCTGAGCTCAGGAAGGACCTGTGGAGAGAAAGACCTCAACATTACCTAATGCTAAATATATGCAAACTATGTCACTGTTCCTCTTTAAGTGTGATGCAAAACAAGCTGATGTGTGAAGAGCACTGAACTGAAATCAAATCATAAGATGTATTTTCATACTAGTCACTTTATAGAAACTACAAACACTACCGTTCAAAAGTTTGGGTTCAGCAAGTTTTTTTTTCTTTTATTCAGCAAGAATGCATACAATTGATCAAAAGTGACAGATAGACAGTTATAATGTTACAAAAAATTTCTACTTCAAATAAATGCTGTTCTTTTACTTTCTAGCAGTCATTACAGAATCCTGAAAAAATGTATCACGGTTTCCACAAAAATATTAAGCAGCACAACTGTTTTCAACACTGATAATAATCAGAAATGTTTCTTGAGCATCAAATAATCATATCAGAATGATTTCTGAAGGATCATGTGACACTGAAGACTGGAGTAATGATGCTGAAAATTCAGCTTTACCATCACAGGAATAAATTACATTTTAAAATATATTCACACAGAAAACAGTTATTTATAATTTAATTAATATTTCAGCTTTTACCGTATTTTTGATCAAATAAATGAAGCCTTGGTGAGCAAAAGTGACTTCTTTCAAAAACATAAAAAAATGAGACCCCAAATGTTAAATGATAGTGTGTATTGTTTAATTATTCCAAGAGGGACGTGACAATGCAAGAAATGAACATCAAAGTGCCAATAAGAACTCAGTACCAACACATGTTAATCCTAGATACAGTCTCAGGTTAAATAAAACCTGAAGGAAAACGAACAGGGATGTATTTGTGGGTGTGATTGTGCATCTGAGAGACTAATGAAGACTGGTGTGTAGGTTTTACCTTGTGGTATATGTCTGGTGGAGACGTGACGAGAGTAGGGCAGAAGGAAGTGACACCGTGTTCTAGAATCTTTTTGGCCACCACAGCCACGCCCCCTCTAATGTCACTGCTGGCCTGGGAGAAGTCAATGCCATATCCACCTATGAGTGTGAAGAGGGGCGGAACTTAGCATTATAAGATGTATTAGTAAGAACACAGCGATTTTTACAAAAAACTGGTGAATGCAACAATGGCAACCCATTGTGTGCTTGCTTCTACATTAGTCTTATGCTGGTTTCAGAGTCTTGTGCATGTGTACTGTATGTATGTATGTGTGTAGTTTACCATTTATCTGTACATCTATGAATCCAGGTGCAATGATTTTATTCTCGCAGTCAACTTTGTGGTCCGCAAAACCCTTCTCATCGAAGAACAGCCTCTCTGGGTTCAAAATCTTGCCCTCGCGAACCCACAAGTCCTCCCTACAAACACAGATTTCGACAATGTGCAAAAAGTCCACAGATTCCATCTAGAAGTCTATGCTCAAGATGTTAGAACCAGCTTTTGAAACAAATTATTACATCAAGTATAATATAATATACATTTATATTATCCAAAACATTACACAGTATTTATTGAGATTGTAAAGGCCCCTTTTAGGCTCAAATATGTGAGAATGCATGTGAATCTGGACGCCTTAAGCAAAGACAATTATATTTTAATATAAAATTTTAATTATAATTGTAAGGAAATTAGGGGTTTGTAGACAATAATTAAAATCTGTTACCATTGCAGCCTGTGGTCCTTCAGGATCCTACAGTTCACAAACTGTGTGATCGGGGCATCTGAGACACTTTTATTGGACGGCATCTCTCCCGAAATCCCACCCTTGCACTTAAAAACAACCTGTGAAAAGAATCAGAAATGTGGATCATACATATATATATATATATAATTAAGAACCTATAGAGTTATGTGTAAGGTACTTTTTTGTACATGTTTTATTAAAAGTGCTATACAAATAAACTTAGTTGACCTCCATAAAATACAATGATCTAGCAATCATTGCCCTTTTGAACGCATTTTATCTGTTTTTATGACACAGTATTTAACTTAGAACGGTCAAACAGTTTTTCCAGTTAGAGAAACCTACCATGTTTATATGGACAACCAAATCTGTCAACAGTTGCACTGTGATTATTATTATTATTAATTCATAATGGGACCGATTTTAAACATCAAGCCGTGCTTTTAATCATAGTGTTACAATGATACAGCAGATGGTAAACCAACACACCGGAAGAAGCGATCGAGCTCTTCATTCATTCATCTTACGGATACCACAACATGACACGCACATGATCATCGGCTGTGGTTTCATAAACACTTACCTTTAATTCACATACTTTTACTATGATTCGGTCCGCGCGCTTGTCTTCCGTAGGAAGTCAGTGAGCCCAGTGTGTCACGCGCGCTGTCAGCTGATGAGGAGGCGTGGCCAAAGTACACGCGCTTAGAACGTGTTTAAAACAGCAAATATAAACAAATAATATTAATTAAGTTGTCATATATTTGTTTCATATATGTGACATATTGTTTCATAATTGATTTACTGTTTAAATTTTGAGGAAATCAAATAAATAGCTAAATAAAGATGTTTAGGATTTGTCTATAGAAATTAAACAATAAGCAATAGATCAATATAATGTAATAATAAGCCAAATCAAATAAAGGGCAAATGTAGCATGTGCCAAACTTATCCAAAATGACAACAGGGAGCCTTTCATACACTGTGTGGGTTTGTAAGCCACTGACACTAATATCATGGTCAAACACAGGCTACTGTATCTCACCCACTCTGTGTGCAGTGAGGCTACATATTGTTTTGTTTTTTTGCTTATTAATATCAAAGGACAGATCTGAGTTGCTGGCTTTACCCTCGGACACAAACCGCTCACACCTGCGTCATTACTGTTGAGAACAGCCCTGTAGGGCGAAACACAGACCGTCATTTCCCTTGAACCTCACAGTGTGGTTCTCACATTCACAACATCACACATTAAGAAGAACAGAGCAAGCAAACTTTCTTCATTACTAAATCAACATGTCAGTGTTTTTGAGGTTATGTTGTTGTCTTGAAGTTTGTTAAGAGTGCTTTGAACAGGCTATTATAGTTGTGACATATGTTAATGCACATGGGAGTCCTATACAGATGCTTGAAACACCTAAACAAACAAATTTATGAGCATTATTGGTAAAAGCAACAATATTTTTGAACTTTGTTTGTGAATGTAATTATAACAAAAGGGTTCAAATTAACCAAGGGTTAAAATTAAGAGGAAAAAAGTAAAAACGGGGAAAATCAACCAAGGGTTAAAATTAAGAGGAAAAAAGATGGTTAAAATTAGGCGGAAAAAAGGGGGAAATCAACTAAGGGTTAAAATTGAGAGGAAAAAGTAAAAAGAGTGGAAAAATTAACCAAGGGTTAAAATTAAGAGGAAAAATAAAAAGAGGAGAAAAGTAACAAAAGGTTAAAATTAAGAGGAAAAAAGAAAAAAGACTGGAAAATTAACTAAGGGTTAAAATTGAGAGGAAAAAAGAGTGGGAAATTAACCAAGGGTTAAAATTCAAAGGAAAAAAGTAAAAAGAGGGGGAAAATCAACCAAGGGTTAAAATTAAGAGGGAAAAATTAAAAAGACAGTTAAAATTAACCAAAGGTTAAAATTAAGAGGAAAAAAGTAAAAAGAGGTGACAAATTAACCAAGGGTTAAAATGAGAGAAAAAAGAGGGGACAAATGAACCAAGGGTTAAAATTAAGAGGAAAAAAGAGGGTTAAAATTAAGCGGAAAAAGGGGCGTTAAAATTAACCAAGGGTTAAAATTAAGAGAAAAAAAAAAATTAAAAAGAATGGAAAAATTAACCAAGGGTTAAAATTAAGAGGATAAAGTATAAAGAGGGGAAAAGTAATAAAAGGTTAAAATTAAGAGAAAAAAAGAAAAAAAAAAGGGAAATTAACTAAGGGTTAAAATTGAGAGGAAAAAAGAGTGGAAAATTAACCAAGGGTTAAGGAAAAAAGAAAAAAAGAGTGGAAAAACTAGCCAAGGGTTAAAATTAAGAGAACAAAGGAGAACAAAAATATTAAAATGTAAAAAAGAAATTAATATAAACACATACAGTATATTACTATTATATTACATATTTTTTCATACTGTTAATGATTATTAAATTTATTACAGTTCAGTTAAAACTCAGAGCTAAACCTGTCCATTACTGTATATTAATAAAACCAATAAATAAACAGGAAAATATAGTATTAAAAAGACAATACTGTATGCTTTAGAAGACATATATACATAAGACAATCGTTTGTAAAACATATTAAAAATAACAAATATATTTTTGTAATGACACGAGTAGGCTAATTCAATCAGGAACAACCATCAGTTTATGAATTTTGAATTTTATTTATTCTAAACACACACATCTCTTTAAAGCATGTCCTAAATCAAACCCTAAATGACTATTATCTATTAAACTCTATTTAATTTTAAGAGTAAAGGGATGATCATAATATGTTAAAATCCTTAGAAGTCAGCATGTTAATATGATCTCTCTCAGTACTGTTTAAGGGCTTTTGCATGTATATTTGTATTCATAATATTTATGCATGTGTGTGTTGTTTTCGTCTGTCTAGGAGATCAAGCGTCACCTCACTGAAGGCTGGCCTGGCATGCTTGACCTGATGATTAGATTTATTAAAAAGCGTGGGTGAGGTGTGTGTTTGTGCATGTGTTTATTGTGTGTGTGTGGATGTTTTAAGGGGGTGTCACTGACGTAGATCCTTAAGGCATAAACTCAGTGCTCGTTATAGGTCAGAGGTTGAGCAGTGAGCTAATTGATTAATTTAAAGTGATAAAATGCGTCATTCATTCAATGTGTGACAAAGTGTCAACTTCAAGGCCGAGCATCACAATCGCTGTCCCGGAGACAGTCTCCACTCAAACCTTTTATAGTGTCTCATGCTCAAGATTCTAGGGAATCTAAGGTATTTGTGTGTCAGGCCTGTTTAACATCAATAGCAAACTATAAATGTGCTTCAATGAGCCTGGAAATCTATCTGTGTAATTAATTAACCTGAATTTACGTCATTCTGTGCAGTGTGCAGTGTCAAGCCTCAAACCTACAGCTTACGAAGAGTTGCAGGTTTTTAACATTAACTAAAATGAATAAATAAATAAAATAAAACAGTAAAATTATAAAAAAATAATAAAGGTCTCATTTGTTAAGATTAGTTTATGCATTAACTAAAACAATGAGCAAAATATTTTTACACATTTATTAAACTTTGTTAATAATAAAAATGTTAATGTTCATGTTAGTTTACAGTGAATAGCGATAAACTTTTAATTTTAAAAATGTAGGCTAGTAGTAAATGTTGAGATTAACAATAAGATTAAAGCTGCAGTCTGTAAGTTTTGCCTCTTTGTCGCCATCTCTGTTTGAAACCTGCAATTGCAGTAATTTGCATAATTATTATCTTTACGTGCGTTGTGCATCGGCACGGCTCCTCAGCGCGGATGAATCTAATGTTTGCTGTCAGTCACTGCACCAGTGGATACTGTACTTCGGAATCACGGATTGTAGTCTTGGAAGTATGATCAAAATAAGAATTTTCTCCAGAAAATGTCATCTGAACAAGTAAGTAACATGTCTGCCACTTTGTTTTGACCAACTGAGAAAAAAAAGCATTACAATAAATCGCGCTGCCATTGGTGATTAAATCTATCTTTCGCTTAGCTCGGATCACGTCAAACCGTGCAAATTATTATCATTGTTATACTTTGTTCTCAAACTGTTAATGTTATCAACATCAGCATTGCGTGACTGTGTATTTAGTGTGTATTAGCGTTACCTGTAGATTTCAATTTCTGTACAGTCTAATCTCTAACGTTAATTTGTCATTCCGCAATCAAAATGATAAGTTTAATTATTGCAGCTGCTGTGAGAAAAGGCTATAAATGATCCGCCACCTGCAGCATCCTCACATGATATAGCCTACTAGCTGGGACTTGTTCTTCATGTAAACAGACGCGATGTAATGACGCATAGGCGAACGGCTGCATGCTCAAATTTCCCGCGGAAACCCACCAATACCATCCGAATTAGAAAACATTATTACAAGCTTATCGTTGTGAATCGGGCTAAGGTAAGGAGATAGGTTTGAACACTGGCTGGTTATGTACTTGCTCAAAAATTTATTTTGGATCATTTTTAACAAAAAAAGTTACAGACTGCAGCTTTAACAAAGTTAAACCTTATTGTAAAGTGTGACCAAAAACTATTAAAACAAGTTTTGATAATTGAAATAAAGCTGAAATGAAATTATATGAAAAACCTGTTGCCTTAATTGAAACTTAAGCTGAACCACTAATTGGAAATAAAGAAAAACTAAAACTAACTACACTAAAACTTATAAACATAAAAAGCAGCCTAATAAAAATGTCAAAATCACATTAAAAAACGAATTGTTTTTTTATTAAAATCGAAATTTTAATAGAACAATATACTAAATATAGCCTATAGCCTATAGCCTATAATAAACTACAATAATAAAAATATTAGTAGCCTATTAATGCAGTTTACTTTCAGTTAGATTCAGTTTACATTTTGGCGTTCAGGAGGTCTCAGCTCACCCGTGGGAGGGTGTTGCAGTTGTAACGGGTGACACATTGATCTAAAACCCGCGGGGCGACACAAGCGTGCAGCGCAACTCATGACGCGTTTGGCGTCTCCAAAGAAAAGCTCCATTCAGCAGGAGACAGGCTTCAGTTATCAAAGAGGAGTAGCCCATTAAAAGACTCTAACCTGTTAATTAATTACCTTCCAGCGAACTTGTGGGAAACATAGAGAGCATTTTAGCTACTGTTTTGAATTATTTGTTCTTCTCAAGCTATTTGTAAGCTGTAGAACTGCGATTCAAACCAAATGATCTTAAGTTTTAAACTTCATTTCAGTAAATAGGACAATTAATGAACTTTTCTTGACTTGAATGAAAATGAAGGCGTCTCCTGCGCTCGTGCTCTGTGTGTCCGTCACCGTTCACCTCGCGCAAGCTCAGCTTCAGTTGCGCGTGCGCCCGTCGCCTAGCGACCACCTGCCGGTAACGGACCTGCACGAGGACCCTGACCCGGCGCTGGAACCGGGAGAGAGGGATTTAGTCCCTCGGTTCCTGCGGCGGAAACTCGGCAGCAGTTTTGACCCTGTCTTCTCTTCGATCGGTCCACCGACGCGAGGTAACGGGTCCGAAATCACGCGAGAGGACGAGATCAGTCTCGCCGGACCGATTCCCCGTGAATTTCAGCAACTGGATTTCTCTAGTCTTAAAGCAGCACCGAAAACGGAGCGCAGGGTGCGCCGGTGGTTGTGGTCGTACACCCAGTGCCCGGTGCTGTCGATGTGGAAAGATCTGGGCGTGCGTTTCTGGCCGCGATACGTCAAAGAAGGACAGTGCTCGACCGAACGCTCGTGCTCTTTACCGGAGGGGATGTTTTGTAAACCGGTGCAGTCCGTGAGCGTCACTCTCCTCCGGTGGCACTGCCAGCAGGGTTCTCGCGCGCTCAAGCGCTGCGCGTGGATCCGCGCGCACTACCCGGTGATTTCACAGTGCGCCTGCGCGTGCTGAAACTTCCCACAGCCAGATCGTTTTAATGAATCTAAAATGGTTTAGAACATTATAAATTCGTATTCCTTTCTTTTGATTTTAGGGTGAATATGAATCGGACTTGTTCTTGTCACTCACCCATATAACTCTGACAAGGCGGACTTTACTAATAGAAATACATTTGTGATTGTGCATTCTTTGGCTATGCTGTTTTAAATTATATTTATCTGTGAGCATGTGAAGAAAATGTTTGATGACGAAAGAAAAAGACAATAAAAGTGCAAATGACAACTAAGTTGTGCATTATTGCTAAATATATATATATATATATATATATATTTAATCACTACATATGTGTGTGTGTGTGTGTGTGTATATGTGTATATATATATATATATATATATATATATGCATTTAAAGGCTAAGCATATAGGCCTAGGATAAGTGAAAGTTTATTTGTGGAAACAGTTATGTGTTATATGAGTGATAGATTTGTGTTTACGGCATGTTTACTCTCTCACTTCTCCTTTTTTTTAACATTTGATATTTTTCTCTGTTTCTCCCTCCCTCTTTCTCTTCCGCCACATCTGTTTTCACCTCCTCTCTTTTACTCTCAGTTTTCATTCACCCATCTCTCTGTTCACATCAAGGTTTGCTTTCTGATGTTTCAGGATGAATGCAACAACCAAGACCATTACTGAAGGTTAGTAAAAGTTAGTAAAGGTGCTGATATTTTTCTGGTAAACAATTAATATATTGTTTGTAAAGAGAAAAATGGTATCTTTTACAGTAGTTCATATAGATATAAAACCTTTACATAAAAGAACCTTTACATTTGAGTGATATCAGAAACAATTTTTGGATTGTGAAATGTTGAATGTCAGGGAGACAGCAAACATCAGGTCAAATTGTGTTATTTCTGTGGTTTATCGAAATAATTGAATCCAAAACAAGATTCAAACTCTTCTTTAGATGTTCTGTATCATTACTGAAATGATCAGGATATGCAATCGTAGATTTATTTTACTTGGTTTGACAAATCTTTTGTAAAACAAGGTGAAGCAGTATCGTCTTTTAGATTTGCTTCATTATGTGACACCTTCAGACTTTCAGTCTTACTCTGTTTCTCTTCATACACACTCACAGACAGATCCCAAGGGAGGGACTGCTTGTAGGTTTCTCACCAGCTGCCTTCACACGTTTCCTTTCTGTAAGACACTACCCAGAAACATATTTGCAACTGTATTTTCTGTGAAGTGATGCTTACTCTGCTAAACTATCAAACACAGCACTATCCAGCAGCAAAGATGACCACTTGTTATAGTGTGAAGAATATTTTAATAATCTCAATAATTTTCACTATAAAGAACCTTTTGTGCAGTGGAAAGATTCCATGGATGTTAGAGGATCTTCATGGAAACAACAATGCCAATAAAGAACCTTTATTTTTAAGAGTTTAAGAAAACAAATGATTCTTTTAAGAACTGTTCACTGAAAGGTTCTTTGGGGAAACAAAATGGTTTCTCTGTGGCATTGCTGTGAAAACGCCCTTTATTTTTAAGAGTGTATATACTTTAAGAGAAAGATCTTGAATCAAGTTTGAATCAGATAAGTATATTAAAATATAAGATATTTTTTTTTACATGATTTCTGATTATATCATGTGTGTTAGTTTAATAAACAAGCATGATGAAGTGAACTTTCAGCTCAAAAGAAAGACAATTTAATCTTGTCCACAGGCACAACATTTAACACAACTAATAACACCATCCCTGATACCAGGACAGTCAAAAACCCCTCCTCACGTAAGTTTGTGTGCAGCATTATATAATGTATAATATTTCAGCATAATATATAATATTCAATATATTATATTGTGTACAGTATTATGTCATAATAAATGAGATGCTGAACCAGTTATTAATTTATGTGTGTGTGTTGTGTTTAGAATCACGACCTGATTGGTTGCTCTACACAGTTCCTGCATCAGCATTTGTGATTGGAATTTTTCTGTTCGCCTACACCTTCAAAACACAACAACGCAGGAATGGCAAGTGGCAACACACACACACACACACACACACACACACACACACACACACACACACACACACACACACACACACCAGGGTTATCTAAAGTAAAACTACTTTTGTTAATTGAAATGAATCTTTAATAAAATAAAAAATATTACACTTAGAATTATTAGAAAGATTAGAAAGGTTGACTTGGCAACTAACTGAAATGAGTTTAAGTTAAGAAAATATAATGTTTAAAACAAACAAACAATCTAAATTAGAAAAGTAAAAACTACTAATACAAATCTATATTAGTATTACATTTTCTTATAAAATTGCTTAGAAACTGTCTAAAATTGGTACTTGAGGCCCACTTGGTGAAACCATTATATACCTAATCTTTAGACCAAGTCTGCAAATTTACAAGCACGTCACGTGCTTTATAACATTAAACTCAGTTTGCTATTGAAAAACAAACTTTTTGCAAAACTCTAAACATAGTTTAAAACTCTACATTACACACATTATTCAAAACTAACAGCTCTTTTGTTTCATTTGGGAAACACTGCCATGGTGATGTTATGATGGTCCTTTACGAACTGAACAAACCAATTTTTTCTTTATGCAGCATCTACAGTGAAGAGGACACACACAAATGGACACGTTGCCACTTATACTACTTTTGGGTGATGCATTTGCCTTTTCTAAAACTCATTCTCTTTTCTTTTTACTCTCTATCTCTTGATGGGACAATAGTTGCCCCAAAATAAAAAAAAACCCTTAAACCTCTGGTTCTTTTCAAGTGGCGGTCAAAAATAAGTTTATTTCAGTGAAATGAATATACTATATTTTAGTTTGATAATGTTTTTATTTTATATTTTGTATTTTTAGGGAATTTTATGGTACTAGATTATATTTATGCAGTAGTCATAATCCATTCATTACCAGTTAACTACTTTTTGAGCATAGACCATTTAGGGCCCTATCATACACCCGGCGCAATGCGACGTCAGGTGCGATGCAAGTGTTTTTTGCTAGTTTCAGCCTGACGCAGTTATCATTTTCACGTCCAGCGCCACGTTGTTTAAATAGCAAATGCACCCGCACCCATCTGTTCGCCCATGGGCGTGCTGGTCTGAAAACGAGGTGTGTTCAGGTGCATTGTTGGCGTGTTGCTATTTTGAGGCAACTGAAAACGACTGCGCCATTGACCAACTGAAACCTGCTCTAAAGTCAATGGCGCAATATTTGTTTTGTTATTTAAAGGGCACGTTAGTAATATGCGCCTATAGGCGGGTGCACAACGCGCGTACATTCTGCTTGTTACACACACAGGGACGCGCAGCAGCACACAAACATGCCAAATATTAAAAATTTATTTAAACTGTCTCGTCAGGTTGAGGGTGTCTATATTCCGCCATGTAAATAGCAATCCGCCATAGTGCAAGCGCACCTGGCTTTTAAAGGGAATGGGAGATGACACTCTGATTGGTTTGTTGCACATTACACCCAAAACACACCCATTACTCATTAAGAGACTAGGTACAACCCTTTTGGGCCTGGAGAAACGACCATTTTTTTCCGTTTTTCCGTTGTAAATCTTGAATGCTTTGGAGCACAGACTTAAGTAAAAAAAAATCTTATAAAAGTTATAGAAGTTTAAGTTTATTGTTATTAAAAATGCACAAAAATACTATTTTCAATTTTTATATAAAATATATATTATCCAAAACATATTTTACTCCATAAGCCATAAATCTAAACAAGTTATGTTCCAAATTTGAGGTTGATATCTCAAAAAATGAGCTTTCAGTAAGATTTTGTTTGGACGCAGTACCAAACGTTTCCACTAGTTGAAATTTGTTTCTCATTCATTTCCAGTGTGTTCATTTTTGACTATGAGGAGTACAAATGTGACTATTTTATTCCGGACCATGTAACCTTTTCGAATCATTTCCATGAAATTTGTGTGTGTGTGTGTGTGTGTGTGTGTTCACATAGCAAGTGCCAAAACCTTTACCAAGTTTCGTACCATTCTGATGAAGTAAAAAAAAAGCACAATTTTTCAGTCAAAAATGACTGAAGAGCACCACAGGGTTTTAGTACTCGTTCCTGGTCTTATAAAAAAGATTTGTATCCTCCTCCTCTCTATCCATATGTCATAAAGAGACTTTTAATGATTCATTCAATTACTTTCTAATAAAATCGAGTCATGTCCTTCATTTTTGCCCTGGAAACATATCACATGAAAGAAGTAAGTGTGCTAAGAAGGCTGTTTCATGTTTTTGAATGTGTTTTCACAGGCACTCTGTGAGCGGCACTCAGAGGTGTACGGAGAGTGCTGTAAACAACAAGGGTAAAATACTGTTAATAATTTCATATTTTTTTAGTGCTTAGACAGGGTTCAAATTCCAAAAAATACAGTCAATATTTTGTTGCTTGTTTTGACAGATGAGACGCAGTCCTATGAGAATGTAGAGGCAGCTATTTACAGCAATCAAGACAAAGTCACATATTATGCGTCTGCAGATGAAGGTAAATCCTGAGCAGCAGTAATAATGTGAGGGGTTGTATTGTGCAATTTAATGGTTGTTGGTTTTAGATTATCTGGACCCTGATGCAATTGGGGAAGAGGAAGGGGCGGGGCCAAAGGAACATCAGAACACCCTACAACCGCCTAGCAATTTGACAGACACTGGTGAGGATATGATTTTTGATTTTACACACACATATGCTGCTTACAATATAAAAATATTAACTAGACATGATAAAAATATACAGTTTTTATCCAGACCTTAAATTCATTGAAAGTATTTGGGATGTGCTGGAGCAGACTTTACAGAGTGCTCACCTCTTGCGTTGTCAATACAAGAAAAAAAAAAAAAGATGCATCTGTTGATGTAAATAAAATGTGATGTTATATCCATCATGATGTATGTCTGGAGTATGTTTATGATGGATGGATGCACTTTCTTCAGCTCATACTCGTTGTTGGTATCGCTCACTGCCATTATAAAGCTTGGACGCATCAGGATATTTATTAATATATCTCCGATTGTGTTCATCAGAAAGAAGAAAGAGAGAGAGAGTTTATAAAATAAATATTTCTGGTTCTGTATTGCTCAGTACAGATTTCCAATCGTGCTATAAAATAAAACATTACATTCAAAGTTATATAATAAAATATTACATTCAGTACAGTGGTGGAGCTTGTCATTTTGGTATGTGGTTGCAAGTGCAAGCTATGGAAATAATAATTTTTAAATTATTATTTATATTCTATTATAGTTTTTTTAATTCATATTTTTTAGTAATTTTGTTTTGTGCTTTTGTCATTTTTATTTATTTTTTAATATTAATATTTAATTAATATTTATTTTAATTTAATTTTTATTTTAGTTTTAGTTCAGATAGTTGCAAAGGCAACATTTTATGTATGTCTTATTTTTGTTTAGTTTTTTGTCATCTAATATTTATATTTTATTTGATTTCAGCTTTATTTCACTTAACAAAAACAAAATGGTTTTAATATACAGCTTTAGTTTTAGTTAACAAAAATAACCTTGCATCAAACAGCTGCAAAGAGGACATTGGTCTGAAAATGTTTATATTTATATTTATTTCACCAAAATTATTTTTCCCCAATTAATATTACTAAATAAACATTATCAAAATATATTCCACAGTTTTGTCTGCTTATTAAAGCTTCATTATAGATGAAGTTCTTAATGACTGGTGTGCTATGGGAAAAAGACGTGAAACAGGTTGGATTTGGGGTCTGTCTGTCTTCTTCTCTACAGATGGAGAGTCGTATGAGGACATGGAGGGATGTTTGTATGCTCAACCCCGAAAACGGACACAGAAACTTAAGGATGTGACTGAAGACGAGGGTGAGGAATTAAACATGGATCTGATACTATCTATTAACTTTAATGCATTGTGACAAATTAATTGATAACGATTCCTGTCATAGACTACATCAATCCTGATGATGAAAAACAAGATCTCACTCTGGACCACACAGACACTGGTAAGTGTTTCACTGTGTGTTTGTATGGCCATGTGGTATGATTTTTTTTTTTTTTTAAGTCTCGTTCTCTCCTTCCAGAGTCGTATGAACTCATGGCTGAATCAGACTGTATATACAATAACACAGACTTCACAGCATCCCATGACACCACAGAGGACGGTGAGTGTGTGTGTGATTGTGTGTGTGTGGTAAAGATATGCATGTCTCATTACATGTGATTGAGTTTATGTGTAAACGCTTGTTTCAGATTCATATGAACAGATGATTGGAATCCCAGCTCCGCTCCAGAAAGAGATGGATGGATAACAGAGGGTAAATGAAAGATGCAGAGAAATGGACAACTGCCATGTATGACGATAAGAGAAACTGAAGGGAGATTGAGACAAGAGAAACAGGGAGCTTTTTCTATGATTAAAACCTATGAGAGCAGCTACAGGATGAGTAATAGCTAATTATTATTTTTACAAGTTTACAATTATAAATATTCATCAAAAACAACCTTAAAGTCAAACTGAAATCAAAACATGACCGTTTACTTTATTTATACATGCACCTGGTCTTGTTGTGCATGATTCATCACTGGTAACCATGGGGTAACGCATTACAAGTAATGCGAGATACGTAATCAGATTACTTTTTTTAAGTAACTAGTAAAATAACACATTACTCTTAAATTTACAACAAATGTCATTAATTCAAGTTACTTTGTTTTCACATTTATTGACTGACAGCTCTCCTGTCCTCATGTTGAGAGAAATCGTAAGTGCAGAGGCGTTGTGTGCGCTGTGTGAACATGATGGTTATTCTAGACTAGTTCTAGACTACATGTGGGCAGACATTTACTCATTTACTTCTTCTCCTGCATACTATTCTTCTGCAATCCTGAATGGCAGCACAGCTGAAAGATTTGTTTGAGCTGCGCCCTCTACTGTACAGGCGTGAATTTGCATTTCCTTCAGCCTGAGGCTTATTCATTTCACTTTTGGTGTGAAAGGACCTAAGCATTTGCCAAAAATAGAACATTTTTGTTATTATAAAAACAAGCCAAGCCCAGATGAGAAAAAGTAACGCAAAAGTAACGCAACGCATTACTTTCCATTAAAAGTAACTAAGTAACGCAATTAGTTACTTTTTTAGGGAGTAACGCAATATTGTGATGCATTACTTTTAAAAGTAACTTTCCCCAACACTGATGCTAACACTTTAACAATAGTCTAATTAGTTAACATTGGTTAATGCATTAACTAACAATGAGCAATACATTTATTACAGTATTTATTAATGTTAGTTCACTGTTCATTGTTAGTTTATGTCAGCTCATGTTCATTATATATTATTTGCCTACCTTTCTCTATTTTCCAGACAAATCCTGAAGTTGCAGTTTCCCTCTGAATATTTCACTCAAAATATCACATTACAGAATTTTAGAAGGGTGTGAATGAGTTTTTATGTCGTATGAAGGCCTTAAAGAGATTCTGTACAAACTGCTTTTGAATGGTGTGATCTGGGTGGAGAAAAATTATTCAGAAAATTAAAATGTTTATTGTATTCAGAGATGTTTATAGCTTGAAAATCTCAGAAAAAATGTCAAGAAATGTCCTGGTCATATGTCAATCCAAAATCAAATACGAAGAAAAAAAAAAAAAAAAAAAAAATGTTGTGAGAGTTTTGTGAAAATTAAAGTGTCATGAAACCCCCCCTGTTTTAGCCTGGTCGTTCATTACTTTTAATTATTACAATTTTTAAATTGTAAATTATTACATCAAGGTAGTATTTCTTTTTACTGAATTTATGCTAAAAAAAAAACAAAACAAAAAAACAAAAAAAAAACAAAAAAAAAAACTGTATTACAGCAATTTGTCATGAACAAAAGTCATAACATAATGCAAACAAATCTTTATTTTCTTTATGCATTTTCTTGATGGATCTCCTGATTTTAAGATGAAATATGACTCTTCCTTTGTGAAATTCACCTGTCAAAAGCTTCCTTAACAGTTTAATGTTTCATTGCTGTATTAATATTCAAATAAGTCAAAGATGTCATGATTGTGCTTACGGTCAAAATGCAAAATTCAAAAACAGAGACTTGTTCGTTTTTGCATAATATTAACTCCTTATGTACAAATCCACCATCACACTAAAATGCATTCATTTAAATATAACACTCAAAAAACACATTTAAACATCCACAAATTGCCGCCTCAACAGTTAAGACAAAGGTTAGACGATCCCAGCATAAAATATACGTATATATAATAGTACACTGCAACTTCACTGTACATTTTTTGGCCTATTACGTTTTTAAAAAATGCAAAACAGACACAAAGCTGAGTCTACGGTCTGTTGAATACATTTTATTACATTAGCCACATTTTTTAGACAGATGACTGGAAATCAGAGAGGAAAAGAATCCAATGTGTGTCTGTAGATGAACAGCATGCAACGAAGAGCCATGTACAGCTTAAATTGGGAAACTTTCACAAAAGTACTGTTTTTCTCCTTGTGAACTGCACGGATGGGACAGAGGATAATGAAAGCGGAGCATGTTTGAAATATTTTGACGTAAAACGGACAAATTATTCCATGACGATGTTCGATTTCTGATCGGAGCGATACTTGTTTCTTTATGCAGAAAATTGGTGTGCACATATTTTAAGGGCTTGCGAAGACATTTTTAATAAGGACATAGTCATTCTCCTTAGCAAACATTTCATTTTGCAATAAACAGGGCCTTAATTCAACTCTAGAGCAATTTCTAGAACTTCAGTCCAAAAAGGCTTCAGACACCAAATTCTCAAAGAGTTTCCTCTTTCATATGGCCTCTCAGCCCCAGTTGTACTTGTCGTCCTCTGTCACGGTGAGGATTTCTGTGACCAGGCCCGTGCCGATGGTTTGGTTGCCATCCCTGAGCGTGAACCTTTGGCCTTTGTCGAGAGCCATGGGCTGTCTGAGGGCTAGGATTAGAGACGTGTCCTCTCCTGGCATCACCATCTCCTACCAAACGAGAGACAGAGAAAATGAATTTACAGCAAACACTTCAACAAGAACTGGCGCAGATATTCAATATTTGCACAGGTGAAACGCACCTTCCCAGGAAGCAGCTCTACTAGACAGGCCATGTCCCAGGTGTGAGAGAACATGATAGGCATGAAGTTTGTGCAGAACGGTTTGTGCCTGCCGCCCTCCTCCTTGCTCAGAACGTAGACCTGAACACGCAGAGTTTACTTGGTTGGTGAAGCAGGACAGAATGTGCTGAACTGATGTTTAAGGTTTTCAAATTCACACACCTGAGCTTTGATCTTCTGGTGCGGCTGGATGGATCCAGGTTTGCACATCACCATGCCTCTCCTGACATCCTCCCTCTTCAGACCGCGAACCAGAGCGCCCATGTTATCGCCCGCCTCAGCCCGGTCCAGGGACTGATGGAACATCTCGATACCTGAGAGAAGAGAAAAGCAGAGCTAGAGTTGAATTTCTGTGTAATGACTAATCGTATGCTTCTTGGACCCTAAAAAAAAAAAAAAAAAAAAAAAAAAAAAGTGACTCAAACACTTAAATGATGAAAAAAAGATTCTGTTTGGTGCCTGAAGAAAAATTCACATTTGTTGTTGATGTACTAAATAAGAATAAATAAATAATTGAAAAAAAAAAAAAAAATATATATATATAGATAGAGAGAGAGAGAGAGAGAGTGAGAGAGAGGGAGGAATAAATTAAACATTTAACATAATAAAATTCCTTTTTTTAGTTTTAGTTTAGTCCTTAGTTTATTATTTATGTACTATTATATTTTTTAATATTTTGAATTAACTTTTAGTACTCAGAAAGTATTCTGCTTTAAATCACTTTATTAGTTTTTTTTTTTAGCAATTTTAGCACTTCAAACTACTTATTTTATTTCAGTTACTTGTTTTTCATCTAATATTTATATTTTATTATTTTATTTTAATACACATACAACAACTGAAGAAACAAATTAAACATTTAATATAATAATAATAATAATAATATAATAATAATAATAATAATAATAATAACAATATATTTTTTTGTTGTTTTAATATTATTTATATACCATTGTAGCATATACTAATATTTTGAGTTAAGTTTAGTTTATTTTTTGTTTTTATAGTTTTCTTTTTAGTTTTAGTTTAAGTTTTAGTAATTTTAAGTGCTTTAGTCATTTTTATATATATTTCTTTTAAACATTTCTTTTCAGATTCAGTACTTCGACTTATTTTATTTCAGTTTTTATATATATATATATAAAACTATATATATATATATATATATATATATATATATAAAAATATATATATATATAAAACTATATATATATATATATATATATATATAAAAATTTATTTATTTAATATTTTAAATATGAAGGAAAAACAAAACACTATACTTAAGGTATTTATCTGACAAAATTATTCGGCAAAAAAGGCTAATAACAGCTACAGGTTTTATTTTACTATGCAAAAAAATATAAAAAATAAAACAAACAAATAAATAAAAATAAAAAAGGAAAAATGCATAGAAAAACAAACTCACAGAAAAATGCATACATTGCCCACAGCATAATCAGTTAATATTTCATTGGTGCTCTCTTGTTTTTGCATGTGTTCATAATTTCTTTGTATGACAGCCCGACCAAAAATAACGTCCGCACAATTTTGCATGTTTCATTGCGTTATCATCACAAATAAAACAAGTTACGACGCAAGATCCATATTTTGCACATTGAAATACTGCCTATTAAGATGACATGCATGTTTGTGCAATGAGTAGGAAAAAAAGTAATTTCTCACCAGTGATGACGGACTTAAATGAACGATTGTGTCCGAGAAATTCACATTCATCTCCTTTCTTGATCACTCCTCGCTCTAGCGTGCCAGTGACCACAGTACCACGACCTGCACACAGGATTCATACAGTAATTCACAGATTCAACAACAATAAATCTTCATTATTTATTCATTTTGGAGATGCTTTTACCCGAAGCAGAAAAGCACAAACAGCAAATCATACAGAGGTCAGATACTAAATCAGCAGTACTGCAATAAGAAGACTTTCATAACACACACCTGGAATAGAATAGACGGCCTCTATGGGCAGCAGGAATGGTTTATCCAGATCTCTCTTTGGCAAAGGAATAAAAGAATCTACCACCTCCAAAAGCTTCATAATGGAGTCGACACCCAGCTCCGGCTGTTTGTTCTAAACACACACAATCATAACAGAAGCAAAGCGGTGAAATTTGGGAGCCACGTGTGATTCAACAATTTAAAACATCAATTCAGTTTCTTCATATCTGCCTGTGGGTGTGTATATGTGCTTTTCCAAAGTTACTAGCCACTCAGCATTTTCACTGGCCACAATTTTGACATCAATACCATGGGGAAAAACTGCCATATAGACATTTTTAATAATATCTCATTATTTGACAGCAGGTATATTAGGCTACTGTCACTGTAAGACCGGATCTTTAAGACGGATCCATTCTACTGTTACACATGCGTTTTCTATCTCAACTGTTTACGTTCACTTAAAACTGTTCACGTGAATACTCACCAAGAACGGCATTTTGACATTATTTTGTGTATATTTGACTGTATAAGCACAATAAGCAGCGAAAAAGAACTCAATTTAGTACTGAGAGGTGGCTTTATGTGTGCGCACTTTGGGTGAGAGCACAAAATCTGTGGGACGATGTAAAATTATGAGCAATACATGCAATCACACTCTGAAATTCAAGCCCTGTAATACCAACAATATTAATCCAGAGCAAATGAAACAAGTGAGTGAGGGGAGGTGGGTTTGTGTGTCGACTCACTGTCGGAAAGATGAGAGAGTGAGAAAGTGCAGCTGATATTGTGTATCTATTCTGTGGAAAATGAGTATTGGAAGCGTTTCAGATTTCAGTATTGATATGTATCGAAAAATCTATATTTTTGACAACACTACATTGCACTTGGTTTATTATTTCGGATGCCATTTTAAAAGATTACAATTGAAAATATATATATTACATATAAAATTCAACCCGCCAAAGTGGCTAGTTGGAGTGACTGCTTTACACTGCTGAAATCCACCTGCATTTGGCGGGTGTTCATGTCAAGCTCTGGATATATCTGTCACAATAGGGAAGAAAAGGCTATCACAACTTCCGTTTCATGCCAACTCTAAATCAGTCCATCTCCAATCCTCCATCCTTACCTCTAGAGCACAGAGTGCCGATCCAATAACAACTGGTGTGTTTTCGCCATCGTAGCCGAACTCTGTGAGCAACTCTCTGATCTCCAGCTCCACAAGGTCCAGCATCTCTTTGTCGTCCACTGCATCGGCCTTGTTCACAAACACCACCACGTGCTCCACACCGATCTGCCGCGCCAGCAGGAGGTGCTCACGCGTCTGTGGCATCTGACCGTCGGTCGCCGCCACCACTAAGATGCAGCCATCCATCTGAGATGTGCCTGTGATCATGTTCTTCAGACAGAGAGATATGCATTAATACCATATTGTTCCGAATATAAGACAATGTTTTTTTCTTATGAATACATCTGAAAAACGGGTTCATTTTATATTCAGGGTCTAGAGACACTTATACATGTCAATAATACACCCGCAACAATAGGTGGCGCCAAATATGCGTAAAACGAGTGTGCCGGAGTGTAATGTTAGAAGATCGCGAGCGCAAAAAAGTCTTAAAAAAACTAATAATCAATGAAAAGCTTACAGTCTAAGAGCCGCGTGCCTCGATGACAGGACCAAACTTCCCCGGTATGTGATTTCAAAAACGTAATTCGGTACCCAGATTTTAAAACTACAATAAGATTTCACTTCTACTGTTAATGAAATTTTGATAGGCTACATGGTTTTCACTATGAGATGGATAGCCTAATTGTTATATAATTCAGATGGGCTACAGGTTATTTTTATGGTATGCCAAAAAGTGTTTATTTTTAAATGTGATTTAAATGCGTGTTGGTACATTTGACCAGTATTTACCATACTTTCAATACAAAAATTTAGGAATGCACCTATAGGATTTTTTGGGGCCAATACGATACCGATTTTAACAAACAATTATTGGCCGACACTGATATTTGTCACTTCTTGTGTTTTGAAATTGTGTCATCAAAATAGATTTAAATAATAGTATTTTGATCATGTTTTAAATCAGCAAAGTTCAAAAACAAATTATACTAGCAGGTTTATTGCTGCATCATCAAATAATTTCTAATGAACATCGATTGGATCCATTTAACATTCAGCAGGCCTACATAAATACAACTGAACAAAGATATACATGAAATAAACAAATCTCCTTTACTAAGGCGGGACTCTTATTTTGATGGGTGTTCTAGTCTACGGAGCTATATGGGTAATGACAAGGAGTTCACGCAGTTCTTCAGAGATATTTTGCAGATTTAAAGTTTATTAAGCGCCCCCTGAAAAGGCATAAGATATGTATGTATTTATTTACTGTTAGTTGTAATAAGTGTTTTGAGTAATTCGCTGTATGTTGATGATAATGCAACGGAGAGAGAGAGAGTTTAATGTGCATTCTTGTTTAGCTTTTATGGTGATTTTTTTGGAGTGAAAACGGACGCAATAAACTTTATAAAACATCAATAAAGTTTTGGTCATTATTCGGATGGGGTCCGCTACACTTATGAAAGTTACAAAAATTGCTTGGTCAATAATAGTGTGCAATCTTTTGTTATTTGTTTAGCATTAAAGCGCAGACAGCAGCGCTAGGATTACGCAGCAGTCATTATACAGCTCAGTGCCTTCACGCAGTTAGTTAATAAACTATAGGTTTGTTATATCGGCCTTTTTCCTGCTAAAGCCGATATGCCGATGGTTGTAAATTGAGCAAAAATCGGCCGATAAATCGGTGCATCCCTACAAAAATTAAAATATGAAAAATATGCAATATGAAAATTATTTTCAAATAAAAGCATTTTCTTTATAAAATACAACATTTGGTCTTCAAAAAGCCTTTTTCCAGAAGGTACATCTTGAAAAGGGGGGTCGTCTTATAATCACATTTATCTTATATTCGGAACAATACAGTAATACAGATGTGATGATAACATGTATACACTACTGTTGGGTCTGTTCGATGTTTTTTTTTTATTTTTGAAATGTTCACTAAGGCTGCATTTATTTGACCAAAAATACAGTAAAAACAGTAAAATTGTGAAATATTACTACAATTTAAGATAGCTGTTTTCTATTTGAATATATTGTAAAATGTAATTTATTTCTGTGATCAAAGCTGAATTTTCAGCATCATTACTCCAGTCTTTAGTGTCACATGATCCTTCAGAAATCATTCTAATATGATTTGCTGCTTAAGAAACATTTATTATTATTATCAATGTTGAAAACAGTTGTGCTACTTAATTTTTGTGGAAACTGTGATACATTTTTTCTCAGGATTCTTTAATGTAGAGACATTTCAAAAATAGAAAGTTTTGTAACATTATAAATGTCTTTACTGTCACTTTTGATCAATATAATGTGTTGAATAAGAGTATTCATTTATATCAGAAAAAAAAACATACTGACCCCAGACCTGTGAGTGTTTGTGTAAAAGACAGACGCTATGCTATCTGTGTGCTATACCTTGACATAGTCGGCATGACCGGGGCAGTCTGTGTGAGCGTAGTGTCTGTTGGCGGTGGTGTATTCCACATGTGAGGCGTTTATGGTGATTCCTCGAGCCTTCTCTTCAGGAGCATTATCAATATCCTCATACGTCTTATAACGTGCACCACCGGCCTCGGCTAGGACTAAAACAAACAGATGAACAAAAAACAGTCAGCATACTGCCTTTTGATTAGTAAGAAATCAAAACAAGTTGTCAATATACCTTTGGTAATGGCAGCGGTCAGCGTGGTTTTGCCGTGGTCTACATGACCGATAGTCCCGATGTTCAAATGGGGTTTATCACGAGAGAAAACCTTCTTCACGTCTGCTGCGAAATTTCTCCGACTTAGAGGAACTGCAAGCTAAGAGAACATAAAAAAATGTGTGCATATGATGATAATCACAAATAATTATTTTACTCTCTAATGCACTTCAATAAATTATTATCCCCCAGTTTCACAGCCTAGTCCTAGACTAAAATGCACGTATGAGCTGTTTTAACTGAAAGCAACTTGCACTGAAATATCTTAAAATATGTCAGTGCCATTGTTTGGTCACAAGATGTACACCAGTAATGTTTTTTCTAAGGCACGTTTATAAAAGCTACTTAAATGTCCTAATTGAACTAAGGTCTAATCCTGGCTTAATCTGAGCCCTGTCTGTGAAACCAGGCCTATATTGCACAAAGTTACAGATATTTGAACATGAAAACTTACCAGTTTATATGAGCTGTGCAGTAAACTCGGGGAGGTCAACTGAAGAGCTGGAAAACAGAGGAGGAAATTTGCCTTAATGTCATGTAAAATGTCATTCATTCATTCATCTTCATGATTTATTGTGGCTTATATTTTAGATGTGTCTAAGCATTACTGATAACAATTATGCCAATTAAAAGCATGGCTCATAATCAACACACCACAAAACAACTATTTAAAAAGTTCAATGCATCCAAGTCTCTTTGCATAGCTGTCAAAAGTAGCACGAGACTGAAACAGCCCTAATCTATTTCCCAGAAGTGTAATCTTTACATAGACTAATCTTCAGTTACATATGCATGAACAATCTTATGCATTAATGTCATTAATTTTGCTCTCTCTCTATGATACATAAGACACAGACTCAGGAACTTGACCTTGCTTACAGAACGCACGAGCATCCTTCCTCTGTTCACAATCACTGTCATTTCCACCCTTACATCCACATATACACACATATATACGGTAGATCCCGCACGCAAAACACTCGCAGCATAAACACAATGTCAATGGCACGCGAAGAGAAAAATAAACAGATTTTCTAACTTACCGGAGAGGCACGCGCGGACGCTCACGAGCGCAGCCATTTTGCGGACACTGGCAAATACGCGTGCGCGGAGAAATACACACACGCCATCAACACTGGACGCGTTTTTACTGTACCGTAACCATTCTAATGGAAGTGGACTTTAAATGGCCTCTTTGCAAACCAAATTCCTTTCATTTCTTAAATGACTTCATATTATACATAAACCTTTTTGAGCAAACTAAAAACAATTTTCTAACATTGTAAATAATGTGTGACTATGTAATACCTCTTGTTTTTGTGGCAATAAATAATTTAAAAAAAGATTTTGTTTTTTATGTATATTCTCTTACTAAAATTACCATGGCAACCATAGTTTCGTCAAAATACTAAAGTTACTCAATTATTGTATTACATTAGAACTTGCTACATAAAACATAAGATAAACAACAGAAAAATTGTGAATGCTACTGTATCTGACGAAGCGTTTACATGGTGTATGACTAAACGCTAGTAACAACACTTGATAATATAATATATAATATAATATAATAATTTTAATTGTTAATATTATGCTAATATAATTGTAGGGTTTACCAGGTTGTAATTATGCAAATTATAATTTATTATATCCATTTGGTCATTGATTTACAAGGACGATCCAAAATCATTACGGTAACGTTCATGACGTCATTACGCGTCGACGGTTTCAGCACGCCGTTGTGCAGCAGCATCTGGAAGTTTCTGGATTCGCGATGGTGTCTTTTTAATAGCGGAGAGGAGCTCACACACATTATTGTTAATACTGCTGGGAAACTTTTTGACACACATCTATATAACTTCTACTTCTACCGCTGAACTTTGGCACACAGCATTTCCAAAGGTAAGTCCGGTTTGTTTTTTGCTCGTGTTTACATTTTGTACCTGAAGAAGAACATGATTCGGTTTCGTCGTATTTGCCTGTTCTATATCTGTGAGTCTGTCAATGTATTTGTAAGTTGTTGAATAAAATAAATATTTCAAAAATATATTATTTGTGATAAGACATCTGTAACTGTAAGTGAAATATAAGAAATAAATGTCAAAAATATTATCTGTGAGAACATATCTGTAACCGTAAGTGAAATATAAGAAATAAATGTCACAAAAATATATTATCTGTCATAATATATCAGTAAGTGAAATATAAGAAATAAATGTCAAAAATATTATCTTTGATAACATATCTGTAACTGTAAGTGAAATATAAGAAATCAATATGTCACAAAAATATATTATCTGTGATAATATATCTGTAAGGTGAAATATAAGAAATAAATGTCAAAAATATTATCTTTGATAACATCTGTAACTGTAAGGTGAAATATAAGAAATAAATGTCAAAAATATTATCTGTGATAACATATCTGTAACTGTAAGTGAAATATAAGAAATAAATGTCAAAAATATTATCTGTGATAACATATCTGTAACTGTAAGTGAAATAAGAAATAAATGTCAAAAATAATTATCTTTGATAACATCTGTAACTGTAAGTGAAATATAAGAAATAAATGTCAAAAATATTATCTGTGATAACATCTGTAACTGTAAGGTGAAATAAAAGAAATAAATGTCAAAAATATTATCTGTGATAACATCTGTAACTGTAAGTGAAATATAAGAAATAAATGTCAAAAATATTATCTTTGATAACATCTGTAACTGTAAGTGAAATATAAGAAATAAATATGTCACAAAAATATATTATCTGTCATAATATATCAGTAAGTGAAATATAAGAAATAAATGTCAAAAATATTATCTGTGATAACATATCTGTAACTGTAAGTGAAATATAAGAAATAAATGTCACAAAAATATATTATCTGTCATAATATGCCTGTAAGTGTAATATAAGAAATAAATGTCAAAAATATTATGTGATAACACATCTGTAACTGTAAGTGAAATAAGAAGTGTCAAAAATATTATCTTTGATAACATCTGTAACTGTAAATGAAATATAAGAAATAAATGTCAAAAATATTATCTGTGATAACATATCTGTAACTGTAAGTGAAATATAAGAAATATGTCACAAAAATATATTATCTGTCATAATATATCTGTAAGTGTAATATAAGAAATAAATGTCAAAAATATTATAACATATTTTTGATATAATTACAGATATATTACAGATAACATCTGTAAGTGTAATATAAGAAATAAATGTCACAAAAATATATTATCTGTGATAATATATCTGTAGATGAAATAAAAGAAACGTCACAAAAACATATCTCAACATCTCTAAGCGAAAAAAAAAATCAAAATTATATTATCTGATGATATATCTATAAGTGAAATAAAATAAATAAATGTCACTATTCTCAACATGACTAGAAGTTACCATACAAATCAACCAAAAATATTTATTATACTGTAAATAGCAGAAATGTGATTGTGTTTCTCATTTGTCTTTACAAAGGTTTTGACAAGTTTTAATAATGCTGCCTGAATATTGAATTTATTTATTAAGCCTGTTTAAAAAGCATGTTTATGTATTAGCAGGAAAACTTTTAATACAGAATATCATATATAATGTGTCTTTATTTCCTTAGATGGCAGAAGGCAGGGGTAACAGGCAACACCCCCGTAATTTGCAAGGTGTGCTTCGGATGGCTGTGGAGGCCGGTTCTGCTTCTGACGGTCCGGCTCCACCAGAACCCATGACACAAGAGGTGAGCAGAGCTCGCTGCAGGAGCACAAACTACCATGAAATATATTTAAATGTGTGGTCTGTAATGTTGATGTTTATTTTTTGTTGTATATTAAAAAAATACTTTCTGTTATCCAAGTTTAATATAGAGACTCGACTATAAGTAAGCCCCTTTCTTTCTGTTTTTCCAGAGGATTGAGTTTCTGAGAGGAGCTCTAGCGGAAGTGTGTAAAGGACAGATGGATGAGGTGGAGCAGATGAAACAGTGTTTGGAAGTGCTGAATAGAGATGAATGCAGGGTGGGAGAGGAGGAGGAAGAAGAGGAGGATGAGCGAGAGGAAGCACTGGAAATGCTTTCTGAGCTCTGTGAGAACCTGGACAATGCGAGAGGTGTGTGTGTGTTTGCTCTTCAAACCTTCTAGTTGTGTTCTTGTAACACCTAACACGTGCGTCACTTCTCTTTGTGTTTTGCAGATCTGATGAAGCTGGGCGGCCTGGATTTGTGTATGTCACGGTGTCTCTGTCACTCCGAGGCGGGAATTCGCTGGAGAGCGGCTCAGCTCATTGCCAGCTGTGCCCAGAATATGCCCGAGGTGCAGTTCTACCTGCTCAACCAGGGGGCGCTACTGACACTTCTGCAACTCACAGATCATGACGCAAACAGCACAGTTAGAGTTAAAGCACTCTACGCGGTGTCCTGTGAGTATAAATGTGCATAAAAGTAAAAGTCTTACTCTTGAATGATATAGAGTGGTGCAGTGATAACGTCAGACTAATTCACCACTGGTTCCTTTGAGATTCTCCTATTTTTCCTATATTCTACAAAATCAGCGAAAGCGTGAATTTGAAGCAGTTCTGTTTATTTTTGAAGATGTAGGTTTTTAATAAGTAACTCGCTTGAGATGTGAAAGCAATCCGACCCAACGAACCAAACGATATCATAATTCATAATGGGAAATGTGCTATATAAAAAGCAGTAGTGTCTGATTCTGTGAGTGAGCACATTATTTACCATAGCTGAAAAACAAAGAGCGCCTCTTCATCTAAAATGTTGTGTAATTGCACTTCTCCGTGCGAGAATGCTGTCCCGACGAAGCCTTGATTCCCGCTCTGCTTCATTATAACATTCATATATGGTCTCGACACATTGACGCAGCCGACTAGATAGCGCTGGGAGATCCAGAGAGAGAGAGTGCGTTTGAATTTGCCGCAGCATTATTATGAATGTAGTATATAATTTAACAGCGGGAATGACGGCTACATTCATATAGTGTTTGCGTGTGTCTCGACAGTTACAAATAAAGCCACAATATGCTCATGGAGCGAACTTATTAATCATTATTTTGATGGATGACGCTGAGAAAACTCAATAAGAGGACAGTTGTACTCACATGTGACTTGCATAAACGCATTTTCGTACGCTTTGAAATGTTGCCATGTGAAAGCGAACCAAACCAAGAAGAAAATGCAACATTGTAACAAATTTAGTCCCTGTTTTGGAGCAAAACAAACGATCCATAGGTGTGAAAACGCCCTTACTCACCCTTAAAGGATTAGTTCACTTTCATATAAAATTTTCCTGATAATTTACTCACCCCCATGTCATCCAAGATGTCCATGTCTTTCTTTCTTCAGTCGAAAAGAAATTAAGGTTTTTGATGAAAACATTCCAGGATTATTCTCCTTATAATGGACTTCAGTGGCCTCCAAACGGTTGAAGGTCAAAATTATAGTTTCAGTGCAGCTTCAAAGGGCTTTAAACGATACCTTTTGAAGAATACCTTTTTAAGAAAGTACGGTTTTGGCGGAAGCACTTGGAAGGCGATCATTTGTTTATATAAAGCATATACATTTACATTTTTTTCGAAAATGACCGATCGTTTCGCTAGATAAGACCCTTATTCCTCGTCTGGGATCGTTTAAAGCCCTTTGAAGCTGCACTGAAACTATAATTTTGACCTTCAACCGTTTGGAGGCCATTGAAGTCCATTATAAGGAGAATACTAAAACTAATCCTTTAAGCCATCCTATGTGTGTCTTCTTTAAGCCAAACTATCTTCTTTAAGCCAAACACAATCAGAGTTATATAAAAAAAATATCTTGGTTCTTCCAAGCTTTATAAAGGGAGTGAATAGCGCCCAAGTTTTTGAAGCTCCAAAAAAGTGCATCCATCCATCATAAAAGTAATCCATACAACCCCGGTGGGTTAATAAATGGAGCGAAGCGATGGGTTTTTGTAAGAAAAACATCTGTATTTAAAGCTTTATAAACTATAATCACTGGCTTCCGGTAACAGCCGTACACGGGTTTATGAGAAAGTCGAGTTCTTTCGGAAGTGTGATCTATGACCTGATGTGTATGACATATTATGGGATAGTTTTCATTTTTGGGTGAACTATTCCTTTAAAATCGCAATTTAAACCCCCCCACCCCCAAATCGTGCAGCCCCAATAAGTCTATTCATTTTATTGTATTTAGTCTGTTTTATTTAGGTTGTTTTTGGCTAGTGACGCAACACTGGATCTTTATCATTGAAAGGCTTCCGTTCATTCAGCAGCAAGTCTCCTCTTTATACAGTCTCTGGAATTAAGCATCTTTGAATCTCATTTTTCTTTCCCAGGTTTAGTCCGGGAACAGGATGAAGGTCTGCGGGAGTTCCTGTCACATGATGGTTTTTCAGTGCTGATGAGGGGGATGCAGTCAGACAGTGAGAAACTGAGAACTAAATCAGCGTTCCTTCTCCTCAACCTCCTGACCAGTCACCCAGAACACAAAGGTAGCGCTGAATCTAAATGCAATCTTAGACCATATAGAGTCTAGTTTGTACAAGTTTGTACGAGTGTTTTATGTATTTATGTATTTTATGTTTTATGTATTCATTCTTCATTTCTTTCTCAGATACAGTGTTGTCTATGGGGATGGTTCAGCAGCTGGTGTCAGTTCTTCGGTCCCCTCATTCCTCTGTACATGAACATGTACTTGGTGCCCTCTGCTGGTTGGTAACTTTATTGTATGATGAAAATGAAACTTCAGTATGCTGATTGACGTACATCAGCTTTTGGAGTTTGACGCTTGGTTTCTGACTGATATTTGCAAATTATATGTGTTTAGTCTGGTTGAGGACTCTCCTCGCGGTGTGAGTGATTGCAGAGATCCATCGCTGGGCTTGGAGGAACTGCTCAACCAGCGAATGCAGGACCTAAGGGGACAAGAGGAGAGCCTGGTAAATTAACTCACTCATCTCTTAACTGGTGTTTTATCTGTTTCTTTCTCCTGTACTTTGTCCTTCACTCTCACATTCACTTTCAAATCAAATATTTTAAAGTCAGCATGAAATAAAAATGTACTCTATTTAATTTCTCCTAGTCTTACTTCGTGTGATTCTTTAGTGCATGTTCTTCCAAAGAAAAAAGTATGCTTTTGTGGTCCTTCACCAATATTAAATAACACTCTTCCCGCCTCTGAAATTACTTTCTTTCTTAGCTGACGACATATGGGTGGGAAAAATAATGGATAAAATAATGTTTAGCAATAGTTAAATAGTTATTAGGTGTTGCATTAGGCTGCCCTTGTAGGTAATTCAGCCTTTTTAGAATCTTAAACAGAAGTTAACATTAAAATAAATTTAAAAAATTGTACCACAATAATAGCAAATAACATTACAGTTGCCACTTATCATGAGCTAGCCAGTGTTCAGTATTGTTAACTAAAAGTATTAAATGTTTTAGCTAATTGAAATAAATATATGGAAGCTAACAGAATTATAAAAAAACTAATAAAAATTACAAAAAGCACAACATTACTAAAATTTATACTGATTAAAAAATATGAAAGTTATTAGAGCAAATTCAAAATATTAATAATAAATAATTACTCACCCTCATGTCGTTCTACACCCGTAAGACCTTCGTTCATCTTCAGAACACAACTTAAGATATTTTTGATGAAATCCGATGGCTCAGTGAGGCCTGCATTGCCAGCAAGTTAATTTACACTTTCAGATGCCCAGAAAGGTACTAAAGACATATTTAAAACAGTTCATGTGACTACAGTGGTTCAACCTTAATGTTATGAAGCGACGAGAATACTTTTTGTGCGCCAAAAAAACAAAATAACAACTTTATTCAATAATATCTAGTGATGGGCGATTTCAAAACACTGCTTCATGAAGCTTCGAAGCTTTACGAATCTTTTGCTTTGAATCAGTGGTTCGGAGCGCATATCAAAACACATGATGTAATGAAGCCTCGTTTACTGAAATCACGTGACTTTGGCAGTTTGATACACGCTCCGAACCACTGATTCGAAACAAAAGATTCGTAAAGCTTTGAAGCTTCATGAAGCAGTGTTTTGAAATTGCCCATCACTAGACATTGTTGAATAAAGTCGTTATTTAGTTTTTTGGCGCACAAAAAGTATTCTCGTCGCTTCATAACATTAAGGTTGAATCACTGTAGTCACATGAACTGTTTTAAATACGTCTTTAGTAGCTTTCTGGGCATCTGAAAGTGTTCATTATCTTGCTGGCAATGCAGGCCTCACTGAGCCATCGGTTTTCATCAAAAATATCTTAAGTTGTGTTCAGAAGATGAACGAAGGTCTTACAGGTTTGGAATGACATGAGGGTGAGTAATAAATGACATTATTTTCATTTTTGGGTGAACTAACCCTTTAAAGTAACACTAGAGCCACCCAATTCCCGATGTATTTAAGCATTTTCCCTCTTTCTCTCATTGAATATTCTGTTTTTTAAGTAACATTTTGAAAGTAAAATATGTTCCAAACAATGCTTCATAATGACTTGAATGTCTGACAACTCGGAATTTTCTTTTCCTGCAGGAGGAGCTGGAATTTTGTGAACGTTTACGAGTGGCTTGTTTCCAAGGGCAACCCCTGGAGGACAATGGAATGGATCGCTGAGGTCTTACTGGTGATTCCTGCTGCGCAGTGATAGGCCAACATAAAAGATGCAACCCGAGTTTGTATTCCCTCTCTGTTTAAGAGAGAAATAAAAACTAGAAATAGAATTGATCAAGAGATAAACTTGAAAGAGACTTCAACTCTGAATATTCAGAGTTCAGTTTTTGGCCCGCTATGTGTGCATGTGCAAACTCATATTCCATGAACTGTACACAAACACCCTTGTGTTATAATATGAATATGTACATTTTTGTACATGTCAATTTGTTATTTTAAATTATATGCTGTTTAGACTCAACTTTCTAAATGTTTATTATTCTTCTTTAAACCCGATCAACCACACAAATACAAAACCATAATGTTTAACAAATAATTTGTAGATTTAAAATAAAGAGTGTTATGATTCAAACCTCTGTTCACGTTTAATTCTGACCTAAAAAAAAAACATAGTAGTGAGTGTAGTGAGCATGAAAACTCCTGCACAAATATGTGCCTTTTTACACCATTACATAATCGGTACTTTGAAATTAATATCTGAAGTGAATTTTGAATTTTTGGAGCTGCTATTTTAATATTATCCTGATTCATCTATAATTTGAGGAATCCATTGCAATATGTTTAATGTGCAGCTGATTAATTATAGAATAGAGATAGTTTTGATCCCATGATAACTTATAATGAAAAGGGTCATGGTCTTTAAATGGAGCCCTGTTTTAGGACAAGAAATGGGACACTTTTTGATAATTGATTTCAAAAGTTGTCAAAATGTCTATTTGTCAAATATGATTTAAACCAGGGGTGTCCAGTCCTGTTCCTGGAGGGCCGTTGTCCTGCAGAGTTCTGCTCCAACCTCAATTAAACACACCTGAACCAGCTAATCAAGGTCTTGCTAGGCATACTAGAAACTTCCAGGCATGTTTGTTAAGGCTAGTTGGAGCTAAACTCTGGATAAGTATGGATACCCCTGATTTAACCTTTAAAAAATGTCCCTGGAATACGTAACCCAGTTTCCTATTTGGTGAATAAGGACCTTGTGATAAACCATATCAAAGGAAGCTTGGATATCAAGTAAGACTAAAATTGAAGCTTTATCTATCTACAGTTTCCAGTAATTCCCAGCAAGAACTAATATATATATATTTTTTTATAGCTACAATGATGTAACATTATGCATTTATGTGTGCATTACAGACGGCGTTTCTTATTCAAACATTCCCAATAGCTTTGTCTTTATTGAAATCAATAAAACTGGTTTATTGGCAAATTATGCAAGTGTGATAACTGCATTAAAATATAAATATAACATTAAAAAGTCAACCATTAATGATTTTGTGTCGAAGTACAGCGAGTAGAATGACAGCTAACAGTTCACCGGAAATGCCCAAGCTGGCTTAACGAAAACCAGGATGTAACCGTGCATATGGTCAATTAGGCCTATAAGTATTTATATTTTAAGGATTGAAATGTTGTATTGCCATATGTATCTTTGAGTTTGCCATATTAGTTCATTATAAATCATTAGCTATTGTTAAGGGTCATTCCATATGGTTGATGTCTGTGCTGGAATTTATTTTCAAGGAACGGTGTCCATCTATTATAATGGGTATAGTTAACGTCTTCAGCGTTAACATTCTTCCACTAAGTGCAGTTTTGATTTTAACTGCTAGAGAGCCATGTAAAAGTTACATAATGTACCTTTAGATTTAGATTTAATTAATTTTCTTATGTTTAAACATGCAGTTTCTTTTATCATTATGTACAATGTATATAATGAACAAATAAGAAAAGACTGGTGTCATGGCATTATGCCCCACAGCCTAAGCACCACTCTCCAAGCACAATGATAACCACAAAATTCAAAAACATTACAGAAACTATAATAAATGTCCAACATAACTAAACATTAAACACTAATATGTCTTTCCCTTTAACGATAAACATAACATAACATAATAATGCCTAAATTTACTCTTAATGCACTTCCTTGCACAGCATGCTGCGATCTACAGATCTGCTGCCCAGTTAGTTATGATTCATTAAATTTTATCAAATGATTAAACTTCCTTTTTAAATATAATAGGTTGACTGAACACAATGAAATTAAGTTGTTCAAAAATGGTGTTACTTTAGCTGATTGTAAAGCCCCTTTCACACAGCGTGTTGAACCCGTAAATTTGCCAGAGTGCCTTCTGTGTGAACGCAAACACATCCCGGGATGGGGACCTAGTAACATTGCCGTGATCAGTCCTGGAACGCGCCCTGTGTAAACAAAACGGAGGGCCAGTGCTGTAAGGGGTGTGTTGTAATGATGATGCCAAAGCTGAGATAGTTCGGCAGCTTGAGGAATGGTTCGCGATGCGCTAGTTTATGTAAAAAAAAACAAAACAATGCACAAGTGTGGTTTCTCTAGAGAAATCACAGATCTTAAGCACACTTAAGACATTGCGGAGACATTACACATCCTGATGTCAAGTGTCTTTACGGGATGTGTGTGAAGTGTAAACGCATGCACAGATTCCGGAAAATCACTGGCAGGGTGAATGAACCAAAACCACATTTTGAACCAAAATCACATTATCCATGTATTTTCTCAAATCTCTTGTTTGGCTTAATTAAACCAAACAAGAGGCAAAAATCATTTTTTTGAGCGCATCCAAACTTTCCATTCGACAAAAGGTTCTTTGTGGTGGAAAAGGATTAGCCAATTTAAATGTTCTTCACACTAAGAAAAAAATTAATTTAAGAACAGTTCACTGACAGGTTCTTTCTGGAACCCAGAATGGTTCTTCTATGGATGAATCACTGTGAAAACACCCTTTTGTGCATAATGCATAATACAACTTTTTTGTTACGCTCATTAAGAAATTAAGATTCTTGACATATTTCTTTCTTTATCATGGGTTTTGTCCAGTTTATCTGGGGCATACTGAAATCAGCTGTCACTTTCTCAAGCCTAAATTGACCTTTATTTTGGAAAGCAGTTAATCAGTACATACTTACATAAGCATTAGCATGTATTTACAATGCGTATGAGGTGCAGGTAGACACACATCCATTCTGCCTGAACAGAGAATCTTCAGTGCTCATAAGTTCTGTCCTCATGGCTTGGCACTTGGGGTTGCTTGTTTCTTTGCTTCAAAAAAATGATACGTTGGATTTACTTAATTTTTTTTATGTCAACAGGTTCCATGTAATTTGGTTATGTTGCATTTAATTAACATTATTTATTTCAGTTAACTTAGATTTATTACATAAGGTTAACTCAATGCCATTTAGTTGAATCAGGTTAACATTCTTAATTTTGTCCAAAACCATTAAGTTTAATTATCCTAAAATTAATATCAAACAGAAATTAAAACAAGTAATTCAGTTTAATTGATTAGTTTATTTAGTGAATGTGTTCAAGAACAATTTTCACAACTTTTACAAAATCTTTACTCTATAAAGACTCTTATTGTTTGGTGTTAGCCAGAAGATGGTTTTATTCCATCTGTGGCATGCCCAAAATAGTTGTTTTTATTATTAAAACAGCTTTAATTGTTGTTAGCAGGTCCTCAACCCAAGCACATGTTCTACACTTCACCACAATGGTAACCCCAAAACTATTAACATAACAGAAACTTTTAAATACCAACATAATAGAACAGTAAACATTAAAAAGTCTCTCCATTTTCTCATGTTGCTAAAAACTGCTTAAAATAACACTTTATTTCAACATTTACTCTCCCAGATCAACCCATTTGCAAAGCATGATGGGAAGTGAAAGTCCTGTTTGATTGAGTCCTGGTTGGGTTACTTGATTGAAACATGTTATTTCAATATGAAAACATCAAGTTAAGTCAAAAAGTAATCGTTTCATGTCAATTTAACATGAAGCAATTAAATTTGAACCAGAAACCTAATACAATGGTGTTGAATCAAAATAAGTTGTTTAAATAAAGTGAACAGCATCAAAAAATCATTTTTTTGAGTGTGTGGTGTTTTCCAGTGGCTTCACTGAAGGTAAGTCATATATTCAATATTCTCTTCATCTGTGTGTACAGGCTGTAGATATATTACAAAAGTTTTTTTAAAGGGTTTGTTCACTTAAAAATGACATTTATTACCCTTTTTGTCATTCCAAACACAACGACTTTCTTTTGTCATGAACGACACTGAAGAATGTCTCCACTTTGAAGAGTGCACTTTTTTTCATGAGACCAAAAATGATTTTTTTTTAAAAAAGCACCACAAAGTTACAGTAAAAAGTCATTTGTGACTCTTTCAGTTATTTTCCAAGTCTGTTGAAGCAATAGGATAACTTTGTTTGAGGAACAGACTTACATGTATTTGTTATTTATTTTATTTACTTAAAATATTGCCCTGCATCATCACACGTTTCACATCAGTGAATTTAGTTTTAAAAATGTATTAAATTGTTAAATTAGCTTTAACTAAGATTTAGTTAAAGCTAATTTTTAGAATTTGTCCATGTGTATGCCGGTAATTAAACCATTTATTTATTTATTACTGACGTAAACCATTTCATACTGATTAGTTATTAAAATTTATATTTTTTAAATATACTGTATATTTATATAAATACTTTTCCTTATTTTTACTATTTTTTATTATTTTTTTAATAAAATGTTTAAGATTGTTAAGACTTTTACTATTGAACATTTTTATATTAATAAAAATACATTTCTTAATAAATATAACTATTTCATTTTTAATATAATTTGAGTTACTAAACCAATTTATTTATTACTGATGTTAACATACAGACTGTTTTATTTACTTATTTAAATATTTTAAATATGTAATATATTCATATAAATCTATTTTCCTACTAAATATAACTATATATTTTTTACTTTTTTGTTTTTAATTATAAATTTAAAGCTGACTTAAGTATTTTACTGTTATAACTGTTACATTTTATATTGTTTTATTGCTAAATTAGAAATATTTTAAAAATACCATTTACCAAGTAAACCCCTTTAATTGTGACAAATTTGCAATCTGTCAATAGCAATTTTGACATCTCATATTGTTGTTTTCCCCTCCCAAGTCTGTCCCAACATCATTACGAGGTCTCAATGGGGTGCTGCAGCTTTCATCGGTTCTCCCTCCTATCTGTCTCTCCCTGTGCCGTACCTTTTCATCCACCACACATATCGACCTGCCAAGCCTTGCACCACCTTTGAGCAATGTGCCAGTGAGATGCGGTCCATGCAGCGCTACCACCAGCAAACCAATGGATGGTCTGACATTGGATACAGGTTAGGAAAGTCCCAATGGGTATAAAATAATTTAAGATAACGTTCTGTACCATAAAACCTTGGAGATGCTTTTCATGTGCTGTACAGACTGATTGCAATTTAAATTCTTATAGCTATCATTGTTCGTCCCCCTGAGGTTTTGTTGCAGGCTCTGATGGAAACTTGTACGAAGGCCGCGGCTGAAATTGGGTGGGTGCCCACACTTACGGCTACAACTCCAGAGGCTATGGCATCTCCTTTATTGGAGATTATACCTCCACCCTCCCCGTCACGAGTGCGATGAACATGGTGCGGTACGACTTCACAAGCTGTGCTGTAAACGGAGGTCGAATGTCCTCATCTTACTCCTTGTATGGACACAGGCAAGCCATTTCCACAGAATGCCCAGGAAACGCCCTCTACCGTGAAATCCAGACATGGGAGCGTTACCAGGTAAAAAGATAAACAAAAGATTAACGGGATTTTTTGATCTTATTGGGTTCTGACTGCTCAGAATGTATTGCTGCCCTAACAGTTCAATTATATCTCCGCTTTTGTCCTACAGAGCTATTTGCCTTGATGACTGTGGCATCAGCAATGATCAGCTAATTGTGTCTCTGGAACACAGTACATGATGTATTACATGTATCGCTCAAAATAAATGCATAATTTCTTTCAAAAATCACATCAGTTGTTTTTTTATTACACATTACATTACAAAATCTGCATAAGAAATTCTAGATTGAAATGGAACTATGTGAATACTCTCAGAATTAACAGAGAAATTGAATGCGCTAGACGCAGATTATCCTGAGTTTTGCATTAGTTCAAATGTGCATTAAGGTAATGGAAACAGTATGTTTATTCACATACTGATTCAAATCAATTATTGTGTTCGTCCAATGAACACTCAGTATTGATTGTCTATCAACTCAGAAAAATGACTCTTTCTTAGCTTGTAGCAGTGATCTCATCGTAAAAGGGACATTTAACATTTACCAGCAGGGACCAGAATCAAACTCACATGAATGTGCTCAAAGGCTTTATTTAACTAAATAATGAACACATAATTAATCTAAACAAACACATACACACAATCATGCAAACATGGGTAAAATGGAAAGTGAAAGTGAATGAAACTGGAACAGAACAGGGGAATGAAGTTATGAAAAGAGCAATTTTGCCATTTGAACAGAACTATCATTTTCTTTATTCAAATCACCTTCTTAACAAGGGGTCTACCGCTTACACTAAAACTCTGTTTAGTTAGTTAAATGTACAATACTTGCAATGCCTTAGTCGTTGAACAAGCATGCGGATATGCAGTCTCAGGAGAAATTCTGGTATCACTTTATTTTAGTGCCGTAGTTACACATTACTACATGTACTTACTATAGTAATGACAGTAAATTATGCATAATTACAGTAACTAACCCTAAACCTAACCCTAACTGTAACTTAATTAATAGTACTCAGTACTTATTTGAGTAATTACAATGTAATTACGGCACTGTAAAATAAAGTGTAACCGAAAGTCTTGATGGTTCAGTGGTCGATGGTGTCGAAGTTGCAATCGATGTCTTCTGTGTTGAATGAAGAAATTATAATGAACTTGTGATGTTAGCTTGACACAGTCATTGTCGAGGAAGTTACAATAGTTATAACTTGAGGCCCTTGAGTGGCAGCAAGAAGATGAGTGGCGAGTCTGTGGATCACTTTATAATGGAACTGCATTGTCTAGCCAAGCACTGTGGATACAGAGATTTGCACGATGAGATTGTGAGAGATAGACTCGTCATTGGTCTGACAGACAAAAGGCTGTCAGAAGAATTACAGTTTGATCTTGAACCGGCTATATGCATCGAGCGTTCTTTAGAACTTCTGCAATAATAAAAGCCTGCTGGAAAACTTCAGATGAAATGTCACTTGTTGGTGTGTTAAAGGAACACTCCACTTTTTTTGAAAATAGGCTCATTTTCCAACTCCCCTAGAGTTAAACAGTTGAGTTTTACCGTTTTCGAATCCATTCAGCCGATCTCCGGGTCTGGCGGTACCACTTTTAGCATAGCTTAGCATAGTTCATTGAATCTGATTAGACCGTTAGCATCTCGCTTAAAACTGACCAAAGAGTTTCGATATTTTTCCGATTTAAAACTTGACTCTTCTGTAGTTACATCATGTACTAAGACCGACGGAAAATGAAAAGTTGCGATTTTCTAGGCCGATATGGCTAGGAACTATACTCTCATTCCGGCGTAATAATCAAGGAACTTTGCTGCCGTACCATGGGTGCAGCAGGCGCAATGATATTACGCAGCGTCTCTCACAAATGTTTCCATGGTTGCAAGGCACACTTCCTGTGCAAGCAGGGGGTCACATGTGCTGCGTAATATCATTGCGCCTGCTGCACCCATGGTACGGCAGCAAAGTTCCTTGATTATTACGCCGGAATGAGAGTATAGTTCCTAGCCATATCGGCCTAGAAAATCACAACTTTTCATTTTCCGTCGGTCTTAGTACATGATGTAACTACAGAAGAGTCAAGTTTTAAATAGGAAAAATATCTAAACTCTTTGGTCATTTTTTAAAGAGATGCTAACGGTCTAATCAGATTCAATGAACTATGCTAAGCTATGCTAAAAGTGGTACCGCCAGACCCGGAGATCGGCTGAATGGATTCGAAAATGGTAAAACTCAACTGTTGAACTCTAGGGGAGTTGGAAAATGAGCCTATTTTCAGAAAAAGTGGAGTGTTCCTTTAAGCATCAATAATGTAATATTCTCAGAATCGATCCAGAACCGTTGGAGAAAGAATCGCAATGGATCGATTTTTTTTTTTTTTTCTCCCACCTCTAATGAGTAGCATTGTGCTAAAGCCAAGAGCAAAACCATTTTCTCTTTCAACACCTAGGTGCATTTCCCTCCCTCTCTTACCAAAGGTGAAGGAAGAATTAAAGCAAATGGAACAGCAGGGGGTAATTTCAAAGGTAGAGGAGCCAATGGAATGGTGTGCTTCCAAGGTCATGGTGGTAAAGCAGACAGATAAAGTCAGAATTTGCACAGATCTCACAGAACTGAACAAATCAGTAAAGAGGGGAAAAAAATCCCTCCCTTCTGTGGAGAACACATTAGGATATCTTGCAGGAGCCAAAGTGTTTTCCAAGGTCAAAGCCAATGCTGGCTTTTGGCAGATTCCACTTTCAAAGGAATCCTCTTTACTCACCACCTTTATAACTCGATTTGGTCAATACTGTTATAACCTTCTATGCTTTGGAATCTCTTCTGCACCAGAGCACTTCCAAAAACACATGTCAAGAATTATTGAGGGACTAGAAGGTGTTGTTTGTCAAATGGATGATGTGCTCGTCTGGGGATCTATTCAGAGTGAACACGACTAGAGGCTGCGAAGGGTGCTCTCAAGACTTCAGGAAGCAGGAGTCACACTCAATGGCAAATGTGAGTTTTCCAAGATGAAAATCAAGTTTTTTGGACAAATCATCGAGGCGTCAATGGTGATTGCAGACCCAGATAAGGTGGAGGCAATAAAAGCCATGAAACACATAATCTCAGTGAAATGAGGCGGTTTTTGGGAATGGTTTTGGTAAATTTTTTACCACATCTGACAGAGAAAACACGCTTATAGATTTATTGAGAAAGTCCAACATTTGGGTCTGGGGGTCACATCAGCAAGAGGCCTTTGAGAAAATCAAAGAAGAACTGACAACACTTTCAGATTTGGTGCTTTATGATACGAACAAGGATAGAGTTGTTTCTGCGGATGCCTCTTCATATGGGCTGGGAGCTGTTCTCCTTCAAAATCAAGAAGACAACATTTGGAAACCCGTGGCACATGCTTCAAAGGCTCTCAGTAATACAGAGCAGCGATATGCACAAATAGAGATGCACATCCTAGCCTCCTGTGAGAGGTTTGCTGAGTTTCTTATTGGGAAAATTTGTGTTGTCTAGAGCTCCCATAAACAGTGCAGCAGAAAGGCTTTCTAAAGAAGACATCGATCTGTATGCCGACTCCATCGTGGAGTCTACCAGCTACAGAAAAATGGCTCAGATCCAAGAACACCACGACAATGATTTCATACTTCAGCATCTAAAGAAATACTGTGTGGAAGGATGGCCAAATAAATTCTCCCTTGACAAAGCTCTCAAGCCTTACTTGTCATTCTCAGGAGAACTTTCTGTGCCAAATGGACTATTATTGAATAAGATCAGGATTGTCTCATGGGAAGGAAAATAAGGACACTACTTCCTGTGATCCTGTCTCAGCTCAGTCCAAAGTGTGCAGATTTGGAAAAGCTGAAATAGAAAGAACTGACATACAGACATAAACACGACATGACGCATTTGCAACCAGGTGAACATGTATGGGTCAAAGACTGTAAGGGGTACTGTTGGGTCTACTGCTGGCACACCCAGATCTTACCTCGTAGAGAGAGACAGCCAAAGGTAGATTAAGGAGAAACAGGTTTTACCTCTCACCAACTCCAAATGCTCCTTTTGTTATTTGTCATCGTTCACTGAGGGTGAGTTAATGGATTTATTTTTGGCCATTCATAACTGTTAGAGATGTGTAAGAAATTATAGTCTGCCTCGACCCAGATTCCACTCCAAAGTATATTTTAGAATGAGCTCATCCCCAAAATGGCTTAATTATCATAGAGAAGAAGAAAGTCAACTGGTATATTGTTTATGTACCATTTGGGTTGATCACATCCCGAGCAAATGGTCATCAACTGTAGAATAGGAATGGGTGCGGGACACAGAGAACCATCTCAGACAATGAGGTGTCACAGCTTCATTAACATAGAGACCACAGCTGTTACAGCAGGAGCAATTTCATTTACATTAAGAGTGGTAAACTGTAACGGGATAAAAGGTTTGAGATTTGGATGTTCTGGGTTCATTCTGACGCCGGTGAACCCAAGGTGCTTCATGTACTTTGTCACTGCTATGCTGCAATAAACTTCTTCATCAAGATCTTCAACGTCCTCGTCATTTTTCTTACATTGGCGAGCCACCCAGGGAGGGATTTCCGAAAAAGTGGGGAAAGGTAAGAAAAGCTGTTTTATTTCTTTTATGCTGGATTTTGTCAGGGAACCCCCTCGTTTAAAAAAAATCTAGAAAGGAAATTTTAAGGACAGAAGAGAATTTGGTTTATTCAGTATTAGCAGGAGGAGTTCTTAAGCCTATTCCGTACCATTTTGTTTAAGATTCTAATGAAACTGAATCAGCCCAATGCAGTGTGTTGGTAGAGTTGTATTGGAATTGTTGTTTCTAAAGTAACTGAACAAAGTGCTTAAGTTTAAAGTTTCTAAAGTATCTGAAACTTGGTGTTGGTATTTGATAATTCTGTTAAGATTCTAAAGTAACTGAATCATCCCGATGCAGTGTTGTGGCAGAGTTGTATTAGATTTGTTGTTTCTAAAGTAATTGAAACAAAGTGGTAAATTTCTAACGTAACTGAAACTGAGTGTAGAGTTGTTATAATTCTGATGAAATTCCAAAGCAACCGAATTTACCCAATGCAGTGTGGTCACAGAATTGTTTCTAACTGAAATTTAAAACAATAACCCGAAGCAGTGTGGTTTTGCCCAAAGTACTGAGGCAGTGTTTTAAATTTGATAAACTGTTAAGCCCGAAGTACTGTGGCTAGGTATGTTGTCTTATCCAACGTACTGTGACAGTGTTACTTTTTTTAACCGTTTAGAGTAGTGAGATTTAAGGCCCGATGGAGTTCATTTGCGTCTGAATTAGACTAACGGTTATCTTAAAGCAAGTATAGTCATTGAAACAAGACATTGTGAACAGTTGTTGAATTATCACAGTTCAATAAGATTTTGGAAATGGAAGAAATTATCATTAAATACATTGCTAAGCACGGTTCACCTGGAATGTTTGACGGGATAGAGAAGGCAGATGACCCTTACAATTGGGCTACGGGTCAATTCAAAAATTCCCCCAAAATGCCTAAGAACAATGAAGGAAAAATTTGCTAATGCGCTTCAAGCAGTTTTTGCTTCATACACAGTAACTAGGAAGAAAGTAGATGAGTTAAAAGCTGAAAATGAGCAACTCAGTGTTGGGGTAATTTCTACGAAAAATTACCTGGCTAGTGAAACGATATGGAAAGAAGAAAAAGTCAGAATGCAGAATGAGATTACTTTTCTTAGGACTAACAATGACATGCTTAAATCATCTGTGGAAACATTGGCCAACAATTTGGAGGAAACGAAGGCAGCTTGTGAGTTTATGATCAAGAATGGCACAACTGAGAAAAACACCAGTAAGACATTGTTAGGTGTCACATTGGGTAACCCAGTTCCAGAAATGCCAGATTTGCAGGAACATAGCTCTGAGGGTTGGGAAAGAGATTCTCAGTCATTCAGTAGTCAGTACTCTGACTCTACAGTTAGATTTCCAATGGCACCATGCGACTACAACTGTGCGTGTTAGTGAAGGAAGGGAAGAGCAAATGATATCTACCATGGTCAGAGGATTTAATCCAACTGAACTAGAAACTGTGACCAAGAATATTGGGAAATTTGATCCTGCCAAACAAGATCCATTAGATTTTCTGAAAAACTTTACAAATTTGCAGATAGTGATGCATGTGTTTTGTTAAGAATGTGCCTGACACTTTGTCTGGAGCCTCAACTCAGAAAGTAAAGGACAGAACTGCTAATAAGAGAGGAAACAGGCCCTGCTTGAGGTCTTAGGTGTGATGTCAGTTAATTGGGATAAAATATCTGGGATGCATATGAGGAAAGGGGAACACCCAGCAGCGTTTTTAGAACGATTTTTGGAGGTGTTTAAAACTTTCAGTGGCAATCCTGTAATTACTAAGAATGATGTCCGTTTTAAGTCTGCCTTGATTAACAAATGTGACCCACTCACTCGTTCTGCTGTGTCAATGTTTGTGACACCTCTCTCCGGATATAATGACATTATTGCTAAAATGACACAGTTTTACAACAATAATGCTAATGTAAATAGTCAAATGAAAGATGCCAAATCTAGACATCCAGTTGCTGCCTTTGGCAGAAGAGAATGTTCTGGATTATCTGATGATTTCGATCATAGAACAAGGAGATTTGCAAGAGTAAATTCAGAAGGTGTTATTCTTTGCTATGCATGTGGAAAAGCTGGTCACATCGCTAGACATTGTCAAGACAATGAGAGATCTCTTCAAAGCTTTGTCTGTCATGCATGTGGAAGGGATGGTCACATTGCAAGGCATTGTTTGGAGAAAAGAAGGGAAGATCAGGTGGAGGTTGTTTGTTTTGCATGTGGAAAGATTGACACTGCCTTGCCTTGTGTCCTCTTTTCACACGAAAGAAAGATCGGCTATCATGATTTGTTTAAGAAAATAGTCAATTTAGAAACCCAGTTGGCGCTGTTGAAAGGAAATAAAGAAGAAGACATTCACACTTTGACTGCATGAACGACTGTAACTCAGTCACAAGCAGATGCTGATATGAATTAGAGAATTGTTGTATGATAGTAGCACATTTTAGAAAAAAAAAAAAGTTTTCTATCAAAAGGGGGGTGATTCTTTATAATTTATGAAAAATGTTTTATTGGCATTGATATGTAAATGTGTTTATAATAAATGTTTTAATAAGCATTAATTTTAAAATGAGTTTAAGACTACTTATTTTTGATGTTTTGAGATGAAATGTTTGTGACTTTGATGTGTAAATGTGAAAAGATTCTTGTGGGGGAAAGGGGGGCAACCTCTTCTGATTATTGTTTCAGATATAAGCATCAAGATGTTTGTCTGAAATGTGTAACCTCCTGGAGAAAGATGATCTGGTCATTTGAAGGATGAGAAGGCCAGTGGAAGCAGTGGATCCACGGGATCTTCTCAAGAAAAAAAAAATGTTTTGAATGTAAAAAGATTCTTGTGGGGGAAAGGGGGGCAACCTCTTCATTTTGATTCTTGTTTCAGATATATTAATTGAGATGTTTGTCTGGAATGGGTAACCTCCTGGAGAAAGATGATCTGGTTGTTTGAGGAACGAGAAGGCCAGTTGAACCAGTGGAGCCATGGGACATTCTCAAGAAAAAGAACAGTGATCCATGATCCAGAAACCCAGAGATTTCCAGACCTGCAAGATCCAGAACCTTAGGCCTAGAAGAACCACCATGGGATGAATGGAACTGATGGAGTGACACAGACTCAAACAACAACAGTGACTGCTTCTTCTAGAAGGACTTATGGTGGAAAAGAATGGACAATGAGAAGAGAAACAAGAGGAGATCAAACAGCTTCAGAGACTACGGACAGACGTCCTTCCAACTAGTGGGCAAAAGAACATACCCACACTAAGAACTGCACAAATACACACTCACTGCAAATGAAGAGATAAATATATGCATACTCATTTGTATTAGATATATTATTGTCTATTGGATGCACACAAGTGGATAAAGGATGTCCACACTGAGAAAATGGACACGATACACATGACAAAATGAAAAAGCATGCGCGCACACACACACACTTTATATTGGCTATTGATTTTTGATTAGAGTTAATAAAAACTAAACAATTTGCTATTATTACTGATGCAAAGGAAAGATTATGAAAGCCCAACAAGGCTTTGAAGAGAGAAAAAAAAAAAAAGACATGATTTTGGCAAAACAAATCCATGTTGGAAACTTAGCTATTGCCTATTCTGGTTTAATTTGGGATGTAACCTTTAAAACAGCTGTATGTGTATGTATCTTCCTTATTATTATGTTTAAACATCAAATTGCAGATAACTCAATGATTACTTTAGGACACTCCCACTGGCTGTGATGGTCCTTGAATGTCTTCTCACCCAAACCCAAGATGTTTGTATTTCATTTTGCCAATTTTTAGAATAGTCTCTTTGATAATTCTGCCCAATTGGATGGAGCTGTAACCAGTGTGCAGGAGGTGTCAACCCAATGACGGGTAAGATTCTCCGGTGGCCAGCGGAGGACAACCTAAGGCAGGGCTTCGCCGCCACTGGGCACCTGCCCAATAGAGAACTGGAGGTGTAATCTGTGAAAATAGAGTGGTTGTGATGCTTCTTTTGGGTCAAGAGCATCAAAGGGGGGACTGTAAGAAATTATAGTCTGCCTCGACCCAGATTCCACTCCAAAGTATATTTTAGAATGAGCTCATCCCCAAAATGGCTTAATTATCATAGAGAAGAAGAAAGTCAACTGGTATATTGTTTATGTACCATTTGGGTTGATCACATCCTGAGCAAATGGTCATCAATTGTAGAATGGGAATGGGTGCGGGACACAGAGAACCATCTCAGACAATGAGGTGTCACAACTTCATTAACATACAGACCACAGCTGTTACAGCAGGAGCAATTTCATTTACATTAAGAGTGGTAAACTGTAACAGGATAAAAGGTTTGAGATTTGGATGTTCTGGGTTCATTCTGACGCCGGTGAACCCAAGGTGCTTCATGTACTTTGTCACTGCTATGCTGCAATAAACTTCTTCATCAAGATCTTCAACGTCCTCATCGTTTTTTCTTACAATTTATTCTTTGCTATGCATGTGGAAAAGCTGGTCACATCGCTAGACATTGTCAAGACAATGAGAGACCTCTTCAAAGCTTTGTTTGTCATGCATGTGGAAGGGATGGTCACATTGCAAGGCATTGTTTGGAGAAAAGAAGGGAAGATCAAGAGGTTGTTTGTTTTGCATGTGGAAAAGCTGGTCATATCGCTAGAAACTGTCAAGTCAATGAGAGATCTCTTCAAAGATTTGTCTGTCATGCATGTGGAAGGGATGGTCACATTGCAAGGCATTGTTTGGAGAAAAGAAGGGAAGATCAGGTGGAGGTTGTTTGTTTTGCATGTGGAAAGATTGACACTGCCTTGCCTTGTGTCCTCTTTTCACACGAAAGAAAGATCGGCTATCATGATTTGCTTAAGAAAATAGTCAATTTAGAAACCCAGTTGGCGCTGTTGAAAGGAAATAAAGAAGAAGACATTCACACTTTGACTGCATGAATGACTGTAACTCAGTCACAAGCAGATGCTGATATGAATTAGAGAATTGTTGTATGATAGTAGCACATTTTAGAAAAAAAAATGTTTTCTACCAAAAGGGGGGTGATTCTTTATAATTTATGAAAAATGTTTTATTGGCATTGATATGTAAATGTATTTATAATAAATGTTTTAATAAGCATTCATTTTAAAATGAGTTTAAGACATTACTTATTTTTGATGTTTTGAGATGAAATGTTTGTGACTTTGATGTGTAAATGTGAAAAGATGTGAGCATGACCCTTGAGCAGTATCTTGATTTGGTGCAGAGGTGCTTTGGCTAACTTTATATGGTCGGTGGGGTGGATGACAATACCAATGCCATCATGTCACATCATCCCCAGCCCATTACAGCTCTCCTGGTACCAACTATCTCCACTCTAGTATATAAGTCCTTTCCAGAATCCTCCACAGCATACCCCAGTTCAGTCCAGAGCCTGTTCAATCCTCCAAGCTCAGTCAAAGGTGCATATTAACCTCAGCCCAAAGAAGAAGCCTGAGGAAGAAGAAACAGTCCTCAGCCCCTGAGCACAGTCCAGTGTCGGCTCCAGCCCTTGAGCACAGTCCAGTGTTGACTCCAGCCCGAGTCCACTCCAGTGTTGGCTTCAGCCCCTGAGTCTGCTCCAGTGTTTAGCCAGGAGTCCGCTCCAGAGTTCTGCCAGGAGCCTATTCAATTCCCTGCACTTAGTCAGGAACTTGCACTAGTCCCAGAGCTCAGCCCAGTGCCCACTCTAGTCCCAGAGCTCAGCACAGTACCTGCTATAACCCCAGAGTCCATGATCTCCTGTGCTACTAATCATGACACCGCCATGGCCCTCTGAGCTACCTACACTGCCATAGTCCCCTGAGCTACCTTCACCATTATGGCTCCCTGAGCTGCCGGCACCTCCTTGATTCCCTTGGTTGCCGGTGCCGTCCTGGAGGTTTCCTGACCTGCCCGTATCTCCCTGTTCATCTGCCTGTCACCTGCCACAACTTCAGGATGCCCTCCCTCCCTCCCTGGTTGAATTGTGTATTTTGCTAGGTCGCACCTTCCGGAACTGGGGAGTATTGTCACGATCTCCAGTCACCATGCCTGTCACCACAGCACACTACATCTCCCATAATCCTCTCTGGCTACTACCTGAGCACACTCCACAATCACCACACCTCCCTGCCATCATCCTTGTCAGCTTCTCTCCAAAAAAGCCAGCATCACTCACATTCCTTGTTCTGGTCTCGTCTGACACTATGGTGCATTACTTACCTGACTCCTACTTGTGTTCATGCCTGTTGCCAGTCAGTCATCCGTCTGTCTTCTTCAGTCCTCATCTTCGGCTAATCGGATCCACACTGCTCCTGGAAAGGAAATAGACTTTATTATCAATCAAGCTAAGTGCTGATCTGCACTTGACTGCTGTTACTTACCTGTGTGCTTCAGCTGATCTTTCTGTTTGCCTGATAATAAACATTCTGAACTGTTATCTTGGTGTTCTCCTCTTCTGTAGCTGAAACATAATACATTCGCCTTGTTGCCCTTATCACGTGGCCTACCAGCATCAGTGTTGTCACTTCACTGCCATCCACAAATCCTCTCCCATGGCCTCATGGGATAGTAAAGTGTCCATCATATGTACACTTCAGAATTCCGCTGGAAGAAGTAGGCCATCCGGGTACTTTTGCCTACTCTTTTATGAATACTGTGAATTCGGACATCCTCTGCCTTCCCGAAGATACCCCGAATCCTTTGAACTGTCTGGGGATGGAGGATCAGGATGGCTTCTGAGGTTCAGGATCCAGCGTTATCTTAGGACGGGGACACTGGCGCTTAGGAGTGGGGAAGTGCTTGGTGGAGTGAGAGCACTGTTGAGGCTCAGGCACTGGTTTGGGTTGAGCGGTCGCAGGCGCTGGTTTCGCGGGCTGCTGAGTCGGTGTGCTTTTCTGGCAACTTAAAGCAGCTGCAGAGCTGGAGCTCTTTGACAAGACGTGACGCATTGCCTGCAAAGACTTCTGTGCTGCAGTCAAACACTTGGCAAAACTGTCTACCGCAGGGCCAAAGAGACCAGTGGTGAAGACTGGGGAGTTGAAGAAGGCAACCTTGTCTGTGTCCTTGATCTCTGTCAAGTTGAGCCATACATGGCCTTCCAATTCCACTAAGCTGGCCATGGCTCTGCCGATAGCCTGAGCGGTGGTCTTTGTGGCGCACAGGGCCAGATTTGTAGTGCTGCGCAAGTCCCTGAATGCGTCTGGGTCTGACTCGTCCATATACTGGAAGAGTTTGGCCTGAAAAACCTGGAGGACTGCCATGGTGTGAAGGGCAAAGCCCGCCTGACCAGCTGACGCATAGGCCCGACTGGAGAGGGCTGAAGTGGTCCTGCAGGGCTTGGATGGGTGAGCGACTTTAGCCTTCCATCCAAACGCAGTGGGCAGACACAGGTGCGCAGCCACAGATTCATTTTTTTTCTCCTCTACATGTCCAACATAACTGAACATGGAACACTAAAATGTATTTCCCTTTACCAAAATAACACTTCATGCCTAAATGTACTCTCCTAATGCACTCCCTTGTAAAGCATACTGGGATCTACAGATCCACTGGCCTGTTAGTTATGTCAACAAAAGTGATTCATGTAGTTTTTTAACATAAATTAATTAAGTAGACTTCAGTTTTAAATATATTAGGCTGATTGAATGCAATGAAATTAAGTGGTTACAAAATGTTCAAAAATCGTGTTACTTTAGCTCATTTTAATGAATTAAACTAAACAGAAAGCAAAAATCTTTTTTTTTTTTTTTTTTTAAAGTGGGAACCTTTCCTTTCCACAAAAGGTTCTTTATAGTGGTAAAAGGATTATTAAAATGTTCTTCAAACTAAGATAAAAAAACGTTAATTTAAGAATGGTTCACTGAAAGGTTCTTTCTGGAACCCAAATCATTCTTCTATGGAATTACTGATATATAGTAAATATACACACACAGTGCTTAAACAATTTATTAGACCACCACCCAGTGTAAGGTTTGTGCCACAGCTGCCCTAAACTAACAGTATTGGTGATTACCAAAATAATTTTTTTATGTTTCTGTAATGGTTATTTCCACACCAGTATGTGTAAGCTCTTTAGTCACAGTATAGTGTTTCTAATGCAAAAATATTTAATAGATTCAAAGATAGATCGCACAAACGTTTCATCAAAAGCTTTGGGAACTTCTAGAAACTATTTGGAAGTCAATAACAACAGAGACTGTGGAAAAGTACATAAAAACACTTCCAGCAAGAATGCAAGCTGTTATCAAGGCCAAAGGAGGCTATACAAAATAAAAATAAAATATATAATTTTTTGGTTATTACATGTGAATAAAGACTATTAAGTTGTTTCAGTTTGTTATTTGCTTAATAAATTACAATAAAATTTTTAGTTTTAAACAAATTTTCCCATAATATTTGTGTGGTCTAATAAATTTGACAGATGGTCTAATAAATTTGTTAAGCACTGTATATATAAAAATACCTTTTGGAATCTTTATTTTTAAGAGTGCATAATACACCTTGTTTGTTACGTCCATTAAGAAATTAAGATTCATGACATATTTCTTTATCATTTGTTTTGGCCAGTTTATCTGGGGCATACTGAAAGCAGCTGTCAGTTTCTCAAGCCTAAATCAACCTTTATTTTGAAAAGCAGTTAATCAGTATGTGCTTACATAAGCATTAGCATGTATTTATAATGCATATGAGGTGCAGGTAGACACACATCCATTCTGCCTGAACAGAGAATCTTCAGTGCTCATAAGTTCTGTCCTCATGGCTTGGCACTTGGGGTTTCTAGTTTCTTTGCTTGTGGTGTTTTCCAGTGGCTTCAATGAAGGTAAGTCATATATTCAATCTTCTAGTCACTTTACTGAATAATTACTGGTCATTTACTCTTCCAAACTGAAGAACCATCATGAACCAAACTTTGAAGAATGTCTCCATTTTGAAGAGTTTATTATTATTATTATTATTATTAATAGGGCCAAAAATGGTTAGAAAATAGCACCATAAAAATACAGAAAAAGTCATTTATGTGACTCTTGAGTTATGTTCCAAGTCTAACAATTGCTTTTTTGAGCAACAGAGTGAAATGTGTTTGTTATTTACTTAACATATTGCCCTGTGTCATCGCAGGTTTAATACATTAATTTCAGGTATGTCAGTTTCACAATACTCGTGTCAAAAAGAGTCGATTTTAAGGTAACACTTTACAATAACATCCCATTCGTTAAAATTAGTTAATGCATTAGCTAACATGAACTAACAATGAGCAATATATTTCTTGTTACTACTGTTGTTAATGTTAATAAAAATACAGTATTTCATTGTTTGTTCATGTTACTTCACATTAACTAATGTTAACTGATACAACTCGATTTAAAAAAAAATGTATTAGTAAATTTTGAAATTAGCATTATCTAAGATTAACAAATGCTGTAGAAGTTTTGTCCATTGTTTGTTCATGTTTATTAGTGTATTTAACAAATGAAAACTTATTGTAAAGTGTTACAGATTTTACTCCTTGGTTTCTGTAAAGTTTGGGGTATTTCTTTTTGGATTGGGGAGGATGTTTTGTGGTCTGGAAGTCACAGCTCACAGTATTTTTTGATCTTTGATTCCTCATGATAGGACTCCTTTAATAGCTGTGGTTGAATATTGTTACTATTTTAAATTTCCATGTTTTCTTTAGGCACCACCACAAGGCGCATGGATGACTTCATCAGTGCTGTGGAGAGAATTGAAGCTGAGAATCCGGAGCTTCAGATGCTCGATGTGGTCAAAGGTTTACGTAAGGCTGCTGGCTTTGAAACCGACCTCATCAAGCGACACCTCGGGGGCCTCAGTGATGCACGTGACCTTGTGACAGATCCATCAGTCATTTCATACTTAAGCAAGGTCATTAAGCAAAGCATATCACAGTTGGGCGAGGAGGAAGGTGTAGTTCTGACTTTAGATGGTTCAAATGTGGCGTTGGCCCCAATGCTCCTCGGACTTGAGGCTGGGCTGCAGTCGACCATCCAAGGACTGTACCCTTTAACCTTGACCGAGAACCTGGTTGCCTCTTTTGTCCATCATGCCCACAATGAGCAATCCAGCATTCCTCTGGGCACTAAAGGTTTCTGGGATAGCATTAAATCCCCAAAAGTGTACACTCTCTCTGGTTTGCCCTCCTTGGCAACAGACGCCCTAATAATCGGAGGAATGGACGGGTTCATTCTTGGGTCGGAAGTTGCCACATCAGATCTTCATGAGCTTTCACTGAGTGACCTTCTGAAGAGTTACTACAGCCACCAGCTTAACGCCGCAGGGTTGGACGCAGCGCCCCGTCTGATTAGTCAAAATCGAAGGATGAACTTTAAAAAGCTCGTCAGCTTCTCTTTGCTGAAAAGCCAAGTGGTTCAGGCTCTAACAGTTCGTCGTAACTTAAATGAGTCTGAGAGGAAGAGGCTGGATGATGTCGTGAACGAGGGGTTTGAGGAATTTGTCCATGTGTATGCGGGTAAATAAACATATTCATTTATTTATTTATTACTGACGTAAACCATTTTATACTGATTAGTTATACAAATTAATATTTTAAATACATATTTATATAAATGCATCGCCTTATTTTTTTTACAATTTATTTTTTTAATCAAATTTTTAAGATTACTCTATTTTAGAATTTTAACTTGTATTTTACATTCTGTTACTGTTAAAATATTTTAAATATAAATATTTATAAAAAATAGATTTAACAAATATAACTATATTACTTAATTTGTTTTTAATTGTAAATTTAAAGCTGACTTAAAGCTGCAGTCCATAACTTTTTTCGTTAAAAATGATCCAAAATCAATTTTTGAGCAAGTACATAACCAGCCAGTGTTCACAACAGTAAGCTTGTAATAATGTTTTCTAATAAGAGTGGTACTGGTGGGTTTCCGCAGGAAATTTGAGCATGCAGCCGTTCGTCTTTGCGTCATTACGTCACGTCTGTAAACAGAAAGGAAGGAGTCCCAGCTAATAGCTATATCATGTGAGGATGCTGCTTGTAGCGGATCATTTATAGCTTTTTCTCACAGAAGCTGAAATAATTAAACTTATCCTTTTGATGGCGGATTGTAATCCAGAAATGTCCAAATGACAATCATCAGTGACAACTGGTCACACTTCCAAGACGTAGAATCTATGATTCCGAAGTACAGTATCCACACCGATGTGGTGACTGACACCAAACATTAGATTCATCCGCACGGAGTCGTGCCGATGCACAACGCACGTAACGATAATAATTACGCATATAACTGCAATTGCAGGTTTCAAACAGAGATGGCGACAAAGAGGCAAAACTTATGGACTGCAGCTTTAAGCATTTTACTGTTTTAACTGTTACATTTTATATTCCTTTATTGTTAAATTAAAAGTATTTTAATAATATAATTTATGCACTACCAAGTAAACCACTTTATAAACAAATTTGGAATCTGTCAACAGAAATTTTGTGTTCTCACATTGTTGTTTTCCCCTCCCAAGTCTGTCCCAACATCATTACGAGGTCTCAATGGGGTGCTGCAGCTTTCATCGGTTCTCCCTCCTATCTGTCTCTCCCTGTGCCGTACCTTTTCATCCACCACACATATCAACCCTCCAAGCCTTGCACCACCTTTGAGCAATGTGCCAGTGAGATGCGGTCCATGCAGCGCTACCACCAGCAAACCAATGGATGGTCTGACATTGGATACAGGTTAGGAAAGTCCCAATGGGTATAAAATAATTTAAGATAACGTTCTGTACCATAAAACCTTGGAGATGCTTTTCATGTGCTGTACAGACTGATTGCAATTTAATTTCTTATAGCTATCATTGCTCAAGGGTTAGTTCACCCAAAAATGAAAATTCTGTCATTTATTACTCACCCTCATGTCGTTCCACATCCGTAAGACCTTCATTCGTCCTTAAGGACACAAATGAATATATTTTTAATGAAATCTGAGAGCTTTCTTTCCCTCCATAGAGATCCAACGCAACTACCACTTTCAAGGTCCAGAAGGTTAGTAAAGACATCATTAAAGTACTCCATGTGACTCCAGTGGTTTAACCTCAGTTTTATAAAGCATGTGAGTGCTTTGTGCAAAAAAACATAATTTACCACATTATTTGCAGCACGCATTCACGAGAGCATCACGACACTTGCGTGTTTTGTTCACGCGAGAGCTGACATTGTTGTGTGAATGTGCTTTGGATAATATTATTTTGTAAATAAAGTGGTAAATTATGTTTTTTTTTTTTTTTTTTTGTGCAAACAAAGCACTCGCGTTGCTTCATAAAATTGAGGTTAAACCACTGAAGTCACATGGAGTACTTTAATGATGTCTTTCCTACCTTTCTGGACCTTGAAATTGGTAGTTGCGTTGGATCTCTATGGAGGGACAGAAACCTCTCGGATTTCTTTAAAAATATCTTCATGTGTGTTCTGAAGATGAACAAAAGTATTATGGAAAAGTCTTACGGATGTGGAACAACACGAGGGTGAATAAGTAATGACAGAATTTTCTTTTTTGGGTCAACTAACCCTTTCATCCCCCTGAAGTTTTGTTGCAGGCTCTGATGGAAACTTGTACGAAGGCCGCGGCTGGAATTGGGTGGGTGCCCACACTTACGGCTACAACTCCAGAGGCTATGGCGTCTCCTTCATTGGAGATTATACCTCCACCCTCCCCGTCACGAGTGCGATGAACATGGTGCGGTACGACTTCACAAGCTGTGCTGTAAACGGAGGTCGACTGTCCTCATCTTACTCCTTGTATGGACACAGACAAGCCACTTCCACAGAATGCCCAGGAAACGCCTTCTACCGTGAAATCCAGACATGGGAGCGTTACCAGGTAAAAAGATAAACAAAAGATTAATGGGATTTATTGATCTTATTGGGTTCTGACTGCTCAGAATGTATTGCTGCCCTAACAGTTCAGTTATATCTCTGCTTTTGTCCTACAGAGCTATTTGCCTTGATGACTGTGGCATCAGCAATGATCAGTTAATTGTGTCTCTGGAACACAGTACATGATGTATTACATGTATCGCTCAAAATAAATGCATAATTTCTTTCAAAAATCATATCAGTTGATTTATTTATTTTTTATTAGACATTACAATTTAATCAAGTTATTAAGGGCAAATCGGCAAAATCTAATTTGCCTTAAATACTTTTGGTCGAATGCAAAGTGCCTTTACAAAAATATAATGTTTAAGCACATTACATTGATCGGACACATTACCACCCTATTTTTACATTGTTAGAATATAATAAATTTAGCAAACCTAGCTTATATGATTTTGTATATGAACTACTTGTACTATAGTTAGAATTAAAACAGTGTATTTTTAATCAATACCCCTTAAACTCAACTTAATTTTTAAATATTTTTAGGTATTTTCTTGCTAAATCTATCTGTGCTAGTTACACTCATGTATTTGTGCATATTTATTGCATATTACCAAAGGCATGTGGAAATACAATATGACTGATATGATGATAGATAGATCATAGACCTATATTATATTATTATAAAATATATTTTCATGTAATTACTTAATAAATTATATAGTATTTAGTAATATTAGTAATTTAGTATATAGCAATATTTTCTACTTTACATTTTATACTATATTTTGTGTATTTTAAGCTGACTCGATTATTTTACTGTTTTTAACTGTAGCATTTTACATTATTTTACTCTTAAAATGAGTTACGTTTACAATAATGTAATTCAAGCAACTAACAAATGTAACGTTACTGAAATTAGTCAGCTATGCAACAACACCGTTGAGCATTAATCAAGTGTCGTTCATCTCTCAACCTGCTGTGAAAGAGTTACACCGTGGCTGATACATAAACTCCTTTCCCCTCCCCACCAACGTCACCGTCCCTCCGAAACTAACAACATGGAGTCCGGTGTTTAGAGTGCAAAGGCGGTCTTCACCGTTTGCTAAACCTATATGCTTTTCGCGGTGCTCCTGAGGGAAGGCTGCGACGCTCCGGGACGCATAAAGCGCAACGCACACATGCTCTATAAGCGCCCGTGCGTTCGTGCCACTTGAATCCAAATAGGACATGGAGAAAGCGATGTGATTGGACGCAGAGGATTCCAAAGACAGGCCGCTTTCCGTGAGTGTTGCACAATTTCATCCTCACCGCACACATCCTGAGAAATATTTAACGGTCTCGGATTGTGCTGCTGGGGAAGGACAGCGTTTGCAGATAGTCCAGTATTATCATCGCTAGTTATAAACGCATGTGAACTACATAGACCAGCACCATATTTTTAGCCGGTATAATTTTTTTTTTTCTCCAGTTATAAAAAAACAAAACAAAAAAACGGCCTCCTTCGATATTATGAACGTAGGAAATGAGGCATGATAAAATAGGTCAGACAGAGTGATACTCCTCAGGAATTAAACGCAAAGATATAGTTATTCAAATGCACTCTTTCAGAGACTGTAATTTAACCTCTTGAGTTTGTAAACATCTTGCAAATGCTCATTTGTAGATTTTCTTTAAATACCCCATAAAATGATGAGATTGTTTTGTGGCTACTAGTCCATATCTATTGCTTTCATATTGACAATCTTAGATTGCATCATAGTTGTATTTGTGTTTGTCCAGAAATGGAATTGCTCTTCATAATGTAGGACAGGAAAGGTTGACTGAAACTGCACACAAGCCAGTGCACCAGGGGACCATGGAGCCTGAGGTTGATCTCTCGACCAGGGACACCCAAGATCTGATGTCCAACCAAGGGCTACTGCCTTCAACATCAACATCCTTACTCAACTGCACCTTCCTGGTATAGCCAAGGCCCTGAGACAATGGAACTCTTTAACTTTTTTTTTCTCTTTGCATTAATTTATTCACTTTTCCAATAAAGGAAAAAATGTTACTAAATGAATGTAAAAAAATATATGAGGGAGTCATTGTTTTGATACAGTTAGATACCTTTTAATCGTAATTATCATTATGCTGTTATTGTATGCATTTCTGATTCCTATCTTTTAATAATTAGCACCTGTGTGAGAATTTTGCAACATTTTATTTCTCTCCTAAACAGAACTATGTAATGTTGGACTTGTTTCAACCCTCTGAACTCACAGGGGGGGTTATTACATTGTGATGACGTGGAGAAGGGTGATGGAAATGGAGAATCGGAAGGTCTAAACTGCTTTTTCCCCACACTGGAGCATTGTGGTAAAGTACAGAGAAGTCCACGATCTTCAGCCTTTCCCTCATCTCTCACATGGGACTCGGACTCGGAGAAAGAAACCTTGGATGGTAATTGTCTCTCTGGTTCATCCTTTCATGTCAGTGAAGAAAACACAGGTGTCTAAATCAAAAAGACTTGAAATGAGAATTTGCAATCATTCAGCTACTTTCAGGCTGAGCGATTCTGTGTTTGTACTGTGAAACTGTCCTTCTCTGTGAAAAGTGTTAATGGTTTTGTTTGTCCACATGCTGTATATATAACTGTGAGTCTACTGCTTGCTGTTAAGTCATGTGTATATTGTTTGTGTTCCTGTGTGGATTCCAATGGTTTATGTCAGAGGAAGAACTTCAGCACTTTTCTAACCCTCATGGTCTGGCTGCTCACAGCCCAGGGAGTCCCACCTCTGGACTACAACAAGACAGGTGAGATGCAGATGATTATACGGAAAAACAGGTTTACAGAAAGGTGCATATATGAGGATTTTAAATATTGAGGGGTTTGATGGAGATAAATGTAGAGATGAAACCTATTTATCAATCTTAATCCTTATGCTTTCAGCTTTGACATTGATCCGTGCCAAGAACCTGTGGAAACCAAGCACTTATTTCTTGATAAAAACCCACTTGCCCCCCTGGAGGTGGAGAATCAAGATGTTACATACAGAGAGCCAACAACTACAGCGTCCAGCCTACCCAAGCATGCAGCAAAAGGTAAAAAAACGAAAAGTACCTCAAAGCACGTTTACATTCATGTCAATACCACCATGTGATATTAAAAAAAAATACTCAAGTCAATAAAACCTTTCCCTATTTACTTGCAGTGGAACAAAGGAAAGTGAGCAATCTACCAGATACTACACCAAAAGAGGGATGCCAAAAAGAAGAGAAAGCTAAACGGAAAGTCCTTAATCGTAGAGGGCGGGAAGAGAAGAACACCAAAGAGGCAGATGTATACACCTTCCCAGCAGACTCTGAGCCAGAGAGTCCACCACCTGGACCTTGGGCGCACTGCACCTTCATCCAGCGCAGAAGGAAAAAGAGGGCCATACTGAGGCCTTTCTCTGGTTTAGGTACCTGGCAACGCACAACGGGAGCCGGCAGAAGGACCAGGGGAAAAACCTCTGGAGCAAAGCAGCGTAGGAAAACCACAAAGGATGTGGGAGGGATGTTCAATTTTAAAGAGGAAAAAACAGAGAAGGTACGGGGTAGGCAGAACTCAGTAGTAGACCACCAACTGGACAAAGACCTCTCCCAAGAGATTTTTACATGTGTAGAATGTAGCATTTACTTCAAAAAACGTGTCCATCTACGTGAACACATGCGAGAGCATGGCCAGGTCGGTAGATCTGGGAAGAAATGGCAATGTGGAGAGAAAGAAGCTTGGAGCGGACATCATAATAAAAATGCTTTTGAATGTATAGAGTGTGGTCAGGAGTTTGTAGACAAGGTACTGCTGCTAGATCATCACCGATGCCATGAGGAGTCACGGCAGAAAATCCTTGAAGAGATTGGAAAATTAAATAAGGGGGAAAAGCAGGTGGCAGTGCAAGCCGGTTGCAGTAACGCGTCGGAGCCAGTCATCCTAGAATCAACAAAGGTCAGCTGTGGCCAGTTTGTGTGTCTTGAGTGCAACTTTAGCTCTGACGTGGCTCAAGAGCTTTCCGTGCACGCCAAGACGCACACCACCCGAAAAAGGGCTGGTGTTTATCGAACTTCCCCCCGCTTCCAGCAGAAGTCCTGCAAGAAAGGACAGGTCCAATCCTCTGCAGATGTTACACCAACTTTTGTCACTTCACCTCTCAACAAGAGGTACCCCATCCGAGCATCCAAAAAAACTAAAGAAACACAGCCTGACATTGCCCCTTCACAGGTGGACTCTAGTTCATTGTCTTGTCAAAGTGCTTCTGCAACCCCAGGAGAAGCCACAGACCAACCTGATAAAGCAACCCTGCATGCAAGTACAGACCCTGCGGAGGAGTCGAGACAAATAGGAGAGACATCTCTGGCTAATCCTATGGAAAAGGATGTTTTACAACCTCAGCATCTTATTTCTCCTCCTCCAAATCCAAGGGCTGTTCCGCGGCGCAAGGATGTGGCATTAAAGAGTATAGGAAAAAAGCGCTCAGTCCGGGCCGCAAAGGATAAACTGGGGCGCACAAGAGCAAGTAAAAGACTTGATCCTAAGTCAACCCTGACTACTGGTGTAAAAAAACAAGTCCAAATCTCTAACCAGACTGCAGATAAGGGCCAGAAAGAAGACATTCCAACACCAGAACCAGAGCATGATCCAAAACAAGACTCTAAAACAGGTAAGTCAATAACAAGTTATAGCACCAAGACCAGTCAATGCTTAGCTGTGTAGCTGGTAAGGTGGTAGCAATGGCAAGGCAACAGACATATGCACTTAGACAAAACTTAAATGCACTGCAAGTTGCTTTGGATAAGGTGTTTTCCAAATGCATAAATGTAGTCAGTAAATGCTAACACTTAGCACTGTCAATGGCATTTGTGTCAAGTAAACTATACTTGTCAATGCAACACCTTCGTAGGGAACAAGAGAGGCTGCAAAATATCATAAACTAATGGTATATTTATTATTAAATTATCAATGCATTTTCAGAAAAGTGTTGTTTTTATTTTCCATAAATTTATCACCATCCATTTATAACATTGTCATATTAAATGATACTGTCATTAACCACCCCAACAGAACAATTAGAATTTGCAGTCACAATTCTAATTTCATATAGGCAAAATCTGAATAAATACATTACCTGTACTTCTGTCTTTGGTCTTGTAGTGATGCATGCATATGTGTATGTGTACTGTATGAATTGCTGTGTTATTGTGATGCCTAGATTCATTGTGCCTGAGTCAGTTGAACCAAATTTTTATAGTGGAACACCCTGTTCGATTGGCCTCTGGTTAAAGGAATGACTCTCCCCATTCCATTGGCCAGTATTATAGTTGTGAGGTGTAAATTCCTGTTCCATTGGCCGATGTTCACTATTAGCCGCTAATGGTGGTATAGTGACTTTTCTTCCTTCAATTTTTATTGTAGGAAAGGAACTGTTAACCCAATCAGTGGCCATAGTCAGCAAGGACCAATATTTGGATTGGGGGCGAAGGCCAAGCCTTAAAATCGTAAAAGCACATAGTTCATGTGTCTTGCTTGGCCATAGACTTGGGGAAATTCCAGGTTTCACCCTTGTCTGAACCTGGTCCCTTCCCCTGCAGACCCTGTGGAGGTGCCTGCCCCGGCCTTGCAGCTGATGAGCAGCTTCTCAGCCAGCCTCTGAGGGTCAGCAGAAAGGCTGGGGTTGAGGGGCAGCAAGCCCAGCTAAGAAACAAGTTACCCCTCGTCCTCATATATTCTCTCAGCTCTGACCTCCAAACTCCCCTCTTATACAGCAGAGTGATGAGCAGAGCCACAGAGATCTTAAAACGGTTGCAGAGTAGTCAGGCCAAAAATAATAATTCTGTCACCATTTACTTACCATATTGTTGTTCCAAACCAATATGACTTTCTTTCCTCTGTGGAATGCAAAAGGAGAAACTTTGATGGACATTCACAATACTTTTTCGTTTTTTGGAGCCCAATATGCTTTTGTTGTATAGAAAAGAGAAGCCTGAACCCATTCAAACAAAAAGTATTTTGTTTCAAGTTTCATAGGAAGTCATTTGAGTTTGAGACAACATGAGGGTGACTATTTCTATTTTAGATAAACTATTCCTTTAACTCAGCTTGTCATCATTCTCATTGCATCCCACACACATTTTGTTAAATAACTGTTAAACACTCTTTATCACTCCACTTTAACCTTAGGGAATGAGCCACCTGCTAGTGCTTTGGATCTCAAAGCCAGCTCCTCTTCACCAAAGAAGAGTAGCAAAAAGCTTGAAGCACAGGAGGAGGAACCCAAACTCAAAAAAGACAAATCTGATAGTCAGGGGAGGAGCGGAGAAGACATACCTGTTGCTGCAAAACTAAAGGATGGTGATGATGATGATAATGATGATGATGATGATGAATATGAAGAAGATGAAGATGTTGTAAATCGTCTTATTGGTGCATTAACCGAGGAAGATGACGAAGACGATGATAGAGAGGGGTTGTTCAAGAGTGTGGAAAGAAAATGCCCTTATTGCTCTGATCAATTCCATAATGGCATTGGACTAGCCAATCACATTAGGGGTCACCTGAACAGAGTGGGTGTCAGTTACAATGTTAGGCACTTCATCTCCCCAGAGGAGGTTAATGCCATTGAGAAGAAATTCTCCTACCAGAAAAAGAAGAAAAAAGGTGAGGATACTTTTAAATTAAATGCTGATGGTTTTTTTTTGTTTGTTTTTTACCTACTATTGTTAATGTTTATGAACTTGGTCTTCATATTTTCCATATCTACGATATAGAACCAAAGGCTTGTGTAACTTGTTTTGATGTTATACTTTATACTCTAGTCGCCAACTTTGACCCATCGACCTTCAGCGTAATGAGATGTGAGTTCTGCAGTGCCGGCTTTGACACCAGGGCTGGTCTCTCCAGTCATGCCCGAGCCCATCTCCGAGACTTTGGCATCACCAATTGGGAAGTCACGGTTTCTCCCATTAATATTCTCAGAGAGCTTTTTGCCAAGCATCCAGATCTTGTTCTACCCACTGCTCCCACTCATACTCTCCAGTCAAGTCAAGAGCAAAACTCTGATGAGGAGCAAGAGAGCAGGAATGATATGAAAGATGAGGAGAACATGACTGCAAATCTTGCCACTCTTTCCTCTGAATCTCCAAAACAGCACTGGAAAGAAAAGCACAATATCAGTGAACCGAAGGGTAAGTGAATGGGATTTACTTTTTGATTTCTCAAAGAATTTGAGAGATTAAGCCATGGTCATTACATAATTCTTATTTACTAAGTTCTTTAAATCACTGCAAAAATGACTGTTAGAAAATAATGATGCACAAAGAAAAATAAAATGTTTGACAAAATATTTTTTGACAAGAAATATTTGAGATTCTGCATTATTTCTGTCATTACTCAAATGCAAGCTTATTTGTACAAAAAAGATGTTCTTGTTTCTATTGATGCACAAGATGCTTTTTGAACACTGTGATGTCATGCTGGATAACAAGGAGGTTTTGCATAAACTTGTGGAGTTCATACTAGTTCAATTGCAAGCAAAAGGATGGACATATACAAAATAGTTAAGAAAGATCATTAAAAAATCTGAAATTAAAATTGTTGTAATCATAATATTATTTGCAATGGATAAGTTTGTAGTGCATTAGCAAAAATACTAAATCACCAGTCTCAGACTAGCTGAATTAGCTGTATTTAGATAACTGTCTTTTCAAAGGCTGCTGACACTGTGTTCTTACATTTACTTGCTCATAAGTTATTATTTTATTATTTTAATTTATTTAAATAGCCTGCCTTTTACCTCACCTGCTTTGTGGCCAGAAGTCCAAAATATACTAAAGAGAAACCTCAAAAGCTTGTGGATGCTTTGGGATTTTTGTAATGCTGTCGGGGGCAGTTGTGAAAGCTGTTCTAAAGATTTTTGTATGGTGCAGAACACTTACTAATTTGGTAATGCAAACTTCATTAATGTAATTGATGTCTGGTATTTAATATTTAGCCTAGTCTCCGCCTTTATTCGGTTCGTCACGCCTTGGTGCGTTAGTGCATGTGTGCGGGGCAAAATGGCTGCTTCCACCTCCCCGCAGACACAAACAATAGCGGAAAAATTGTCTGACTGTAGGTGCTGTAATAAGTCCGATGCGCTGCAGCCGCTGAATGGTGAGTGCAGGCACTTCCGCGCCGTGCATGAGGATGCATGAGAGATGCATATGCTCGGAGCTTCGACACTTTTCAAGCTTGCATAGCATGCAATCGTCTTAACATTTAAGACAAGCTCCTGTCATACCCGATGTGCGTTTTAAATTACTGATGCCTGAAATGGTCTAATGAGACAGAGTGCACGTACGAAAGCGATTCCACTGCTGTCTGGACACTTTTCTATCTGAAAAGCGAAGATATGTGACATTATGTAGCCTACTTGATAAACGCAGTTTATGTTGTCCTGTCAAAATGACGGCTTTTTTTTCTCAGTGTATATGTCTTTATGATTCCCAAAAATTAGGCTGTCTTCGCCATTTTACTTGAGGTTATTTTTTAATGTTGAAATGGAGCGCGCCAACGCTTTATTCTTGTTCTTGATTCTTATTTCTTTTTCCGCGCACTTTCAGAAAAAAAAAAAAAAAACGTTTTGAAAAGAATAATGACAAGGCTGCTTGTTTTCTTTTTTGTTGTCCTGAATAACTTATTAAACGGTGGACTTTAATGTTTAACTTATTGCATTAAATGTCTTTTGTCTCTTTGTCTGTTTATTTCATGCGATGTATGCCATTACAGTGAATTTTCATTTTCAGTCTGATGAGAAAAAGGGCTGATGTTGCTAGAATTGTGTCTAGGACAGATCAAATGACAGAACAGAAACGCCCACCGCAGGAACGCGTTCACAGCTTATTATATTGAATATGCTGAGAAGAGCAAGACCAGCAGGAACTTCAAAAGAAAATCTGTGTGCTACTTGAATGTAGAAGGCCTGCTGAATTTACCTCTGGAGTGAATAACGTATCGGTTGCATGTTCGTCTAATTGTTGGTCTTGAGGAATCGAAATAAAACAACTCTTTTAAGTCAGATAACCTGTTGTTTTATAATCTAGTTGTCTATAAATGTAGTTAAACTAGTACAGAAAAAAAGTGTTTGTCTGTTTTAAAAACACTAAGTCAGTAACTAAGTTCAAATGCTGCCTAAAATTGTAATCAAAGTACTGTGAAAGACTTAGCAGGGTGCAGGGGTGGGCTGTGCCCATCTAACATTTTGTCTGTGCAATATGGTGCTTGTGAGAAAAATGAAATGAGTTAAAATTGTTTAGACAGATGAATTTGTTGAACTTTTTCCAAAAGAAATGGAAGACTGTAATGTCATGAAATATGATCGGGAATGGTGATGGACTATAATCTCAGAGTTCAAGCAAGAAATTGATGTGGATTTTAAGAGCTATTTAAGGGCTGATTGAAATGATTTATCTTTTGCTGAGATTTACATCAAGCTATACAGTATATTTTGTGATTGCCCTGTAAGTTTCTGTCCCCATAATGAAAAAATATTTACCAGGTGTCTTTTAACAAATTATGTGGCCAGCCAATTAACCATGAATTAATTATGAATAATTAAATTTTATTATTTATGTGCATATGGTGAAGGGAAATCTAGTTATAGTTAGTTTGAGGGAAACATTCATTTGAGAACTTTGTGGTTGACCTTGACTATTTAGCTCATTTAAAAATGTTGTCTCTGTGCATATTCAGGTGGGGAGGAGGCAGAGGATGAGGAAGAGGAAGAGGAAGAAGAGGAGGCCCAAATGCCCCTTACAGATAAGTTGTCCACAAGTCCAGAAGAAAAGACCCTGTTCTCTCTAGAGGAACAGAGCCCTGAATCCAAAGAGACAGATTCTATGGGTAATTTGAATTTTATTTTATCTCAATTCTTTTAATCTACTTTAAAGGAATAGCTCACCCAAAAATCCGAATATATTCTTTAAAAATTCACCTTTTGTTGTTTCACAGAAAAAAATGTATACAGGTTTGGATTGACTTCATAGTGAGTAATTGTGGACATGAATTTTTATTTTTGGATGAAGTATTCCTTTAAAAACATCTTAAGTCGCTAGTGTTATTTGCATGTGCATGAATATGTGAGCTTATGGGATGAAACGTGTAAATATGCCCTTATTAGCCTGGTCTGCCATCTTGATTTTTCTATTTACTTAAGTGACTTTTATCAGCTAATCAACATTAGTTTTGATTTCCACAGTGGAGTCAGTAAAGGACTATTTACACTGCTTGATGATTAACTGTGCAATCATGAAAAGACCAATTGTAAATGCCCTCCAAGATGGATAACAATCCGATTACCTCAGGAGGTGGTTTGACATGCATACAAGATGAAATGCATTCCAAGTGTAAATGCATCCTGTTGTTGAAGCCATGCATACCCAATTGGTTAGCAATCCCATCTATCAAAATGCATGGAGTGAATAAGTGTAAATAGGTCTTGAATCACCATTTCTCTGTTTTCTCAGGCTCCAACTTGTTGAAATGTGAGTTTTGTGGTGCTACCTTTGAGACACGTCGTGGTTTGTCTAGCCATGCCCGCTCTCACCTACGCCAGCTGGGTGTCGGCATGTCGGAGAACAGTGGAGCACCAATTGATCTCCTCTACCAGATCACTAAGGAACGCTCTGTTGATGCATGCTTCTCTGGCACCTCCCCTACTGTGGAATCATCTAAGAAGCCCCAGCACCATGCCCCTATTGTTCCTATACCTAGCCCCACAAAAGATGTTGAAACTGAAGAAGGACTGCTGGACACCAAGCCCCCTGTCCCATTTTCTGTTGCTGGTTCCGCTATTAAAGTTTCCTCTTCCCCAACTACTCCATCTGCAGCTGGCTCTCTGCCTTCCTCTCCATTTGTAAAGTCTCGATCCCCTTCCCCAGTGCTGAGAAAGGCTCCCATCTCTTCCTTACTACCCGTGTCTTCCCCACTGCGATCCCAGGAGCATAAGGCCTTAGGAAAGAACCAGTCTACAAACCTCTCCAGTCCAACCAAACCATTCTGGGCACCGCAAGAGACAGATGCCCCTTTGAACCTTAGTAAGAAAGCATTTAATGTACTAAATACTAATAAAGAATTTCAACAAATTGTTTGCAATTTGTTTTTACAGTGTTGGGGGTCATCAATTGATCCTTCTTTCACATTTATTGTCTATCTGTTCTAACAATCTCTTCAACTTTTCTGTTCCTCTCACTTTCTTTTCTAGCGATGGATGTGGACGCTAAAGACATTATTTGCCAGTTGTGTGGTGCATGGTTTGAAACAAGAAAAGGCCTCTCGAGTCATGCTCGTGCCCATTTGCGCCATTTTGGGATTGAGTACTCAGAATCCAAGGGCTCCCCCATTGACTTACTCAACCGGTTCATCTTGACTGATGACTTTAAGCACAGAGCAAATTCTTTTCTCTCTGGTGGTCCTGAGGATCTGAGGTCCCAGAAGACCAGCATGACTTCGATCTTACCCTCCACTTCCACTACGTCCTCTAAGAGGCCTATTTCCTCCAGCCCTGTCCTATATAAAATGGCAACTTCTTCTTTGAGGACAACCATTGGCTCCAAAGCTACCTCGTCTTCTGCCCACAACCTATTGGGCCCACCCCCAAAGAAGCTGAAACCCTCTTCTTTGCAGGTCCTTCGTTTCAGTGGTGGGGAAGTGATGTCCTTTCCTATAGGTAACAACATTTACGTGTTTTTGCATGTCCTTGTTTATTCTTTCTTCATCAATTACATAAGGTAATTTCCCACCTTAACTTACTTAAGTCTGATAGATTGTTCTGTGCACTTCTATCAGAGCCAATGAAAGATGTGGGCTGCGAATTCTGTGGAGAACTTTTTGAGAACCGCAAAGGCCTCTCCAGTCATGCTCGCTCCCATCTGCGGCAGCTTGGCATCACCGAATGGTCTGTGAATGGCTCACCTATTGACACACTAAAAGACATTATAGTTCGTCGAGGCCTACCATCCATCATGCCTCTGAAGTCCCCCAAATCCCCCTGTTCTTCTCCAGGCCTAGGACTGCCTCGGCCCGTGGTCCAGTCCTCTTCCCCACCAGGGAATGTTCTTGGGCGCCTGCCTTTCCACTTTGCGAAAACACCAAGCCACGACCAGCCTACTACCCGCAAAATGTCTCCTTCGACATCTGCTGCCCATTCCCCCCCAACAATAGAGCTGGTTAAGCCAAAACCAGAGCCTGAAATTGTAGAAGTTACCATGAAAGGATCAGACATGGGAGTAAATAAAGGCTACAGCCCAGAGCCACTACATTCTAGTTTAAATACTTCAGATAATGTTTATCCAGTCAACTTGGGTATGTTTTTTTCACACCTGTGATGTTTGTTTGTTTGTTTACTTTTATCATTTTTAATGATGTTAATGGATGACTATATCATCTGTTTTCTTTTTACTGTCTTTCTTCCTACAGTCATGACTCAGGAGAAGGAACCATCCCGTGATATTCGCTGTGAATTCTGTGGTGAATTCTTTGAAAACCGCAAAGGCCTCTCAAGCCATGCACGATCACACTTGAGACATATGGGTATCACGGAGTGGTCTGTAAACGGCTCGCCTATTGACACGCTGTGGGAAGTCATGAGGAGACAGGGCACTACCCCTGCATCTGTTGCCTTGGGCATAAAGGAGGAGCCGGGACAGGATGGTGGCATTTCATTGCACAGTCCAGGCTATCAGACCTCTGCCTTGTCCCGCAAATCACCTCTTAATCTGCTCCACTCTGGTTCGCGCCTCCATAAGCATGGGCTGGGAAGCATGGCCTTGTCTCCCACCTCACCTGTGGGGAAGATTTTTGGAGTGTCTCAACTGAAGAAGAAGGTGCTAGTGGAGGAGGGACAGCCAGGAGAGAAGACACTGCTCGTCCAATCTAAAAACTTCTCGCCTCCCCCACAGGACTATTCCTTTAAGGGTAAAGCCTCACTGGAGAAGCATGGGGTAGGCCACATGGGTAAGGGTTTATTTTTGTAAGACTCCTTATTTGGTTCTTCTCCATGACATTGTTTGAAGACTATTTGTAGTTGATTTGTCTTTATTGCTTCCATGTTTGCAGAAGAATGACTCAAATAAATAAAAGACCCCAATTCAGAATTCCAAGACTTAAAATAGAGCCAATCAAGTTGGTGGTTATAAGCAAAAAATTTAAAATGACCCTATTTACTTTTTTTTTTTTTTATGGATTGTGAAATATTCATTGTTTGTTTGTTTGGCAGTATATTTGTTTTCCTGATTTACTCAGAAATATGTAAAATGGGTTGTGAATAATCTCAAAAACATTGTGTCTTAATCTTTTTGTTTTTCAGATGCTAGTTGTGAACTCTGTGGATTCTACTTTGAGAACCGAAAAGCATTGGCCAGTCATGCTCGGGCACATTTACGACAGTTTGGCGTGACAGAGTGGTGTGTAAATGGTTCGCCTATTGAGACGCTGAGTGCCTGGATACGCAGCCGTCCACAGAAGGCAGCAGAGATGCAGCAAAGTTATGCGCAAGGAGCCCGCTATGCCCAAAAGAAAGTATGAAAGCAACAATTTTGTGATGCTTTACTACACCCCAGTAATTGCAATTCTGTGGTGTCTAGATGTGAAAATATGAATGCTCTTTATATATAAATTTAAATTTCTGTAATCTTTTGCAGAGGTGCAATTCTGCTCTCTCACCATCCTGTAATTCAGACACTACAATTCCTGTTTCCCAAAAGCCTGCTGTGGCCAAATGGGCATCTCTCACTTTGCCTCAAAAGAGGGCAATTGGACGGGATGCCAATAGTTGTTCTTGGGGGTTGTCATCGCGGGGTACAGACGCAAAAAGCAGAAATGGAAGTTCCACTCAGCATGGCCTTATTCCACAGCCTGGCAGCCATCATGCCAATAATGCACTTCCACATGCACAGGTGGCCCATAGTGAACTCAACGTGCGTTTGCCAAGAGGTCTGAGCAAAACTTTACCTTAATCTCTTCATCTTCCTTTTTTCCCTGTATATTTCCCTAAAATTGTACCTAATCTGCTGATTTCATTCTCTTAAGGATTTGAGAGACGGCCACCTAAACACCCATCACATGCTGAAGGAGGGGAGGGAGAGAGTGGCCCCCCGAAGCCTCGCTCCAGTACCGTTCCTGCCCTTGTGCCAAAGCCCCCCTCCACCCCACTGGTTAGACTTGTGGGTAAAATTTACTCACTCAAGTGCCGGTGAGTTGTACTTGCATATTAAATCTTGTCCATAACCTACCAAAACCTGTCCATAACCTACCAAAATTCTGTGATGTCAGTCAACAGAAATGATCTTTAAATGCTGCGCTGTTGTCTTCATTCGCCTGCATGAGGAAAAGCACTTTAGTTTTACTATCTGTTCAATTTGACGACATTTTTTGAAGTCTATAAATGTGACAGGCATAAGGGGTTAAAGAAACAGAATGCGTATTTGCTCTTAAAACCATGAGACTTGCATAGTATACAACTGGCAACTTGGGCGCGACATGTTGAAATGGTTAAAGGTGTCAATCTAGTGCATATTTACATAGAAAAACTATTAAAAAGCAGCAGAGCTTACTGTAAACATCGTCATCTCCATAAGAACTTTAACTGCATGACTTTATGACGTACATGCTCATACCGGTAATTTACTGGTAATTTTACAACATCCCTTATTGATAAATTGCTAGAAACGATTTACCGGTATTTTTGTTCACACATGATCTCTTACCGGTAAATTACCAGTAAAGACTGTATGTGTGAAAGGGGCTTATGATGCCTTAAAATTCCTTAATATCTTGGTAGTCAGTTCATTCAGTTTAAGAACAAGTGTGGATGAAGCTTGGTGTGTTGCTAGTATTTTTAAAATAGCTCAGAGTTTTCTTTCTACAAATGTATAAGCCCTCGGAACCTTATATTTGTTATTAATTTCTTTTAGGTTCTGTGACGTGGAGTTTCATGGCCCTCTCTCAGTACAGGAGGACTGGATCAGGCACCTGCAGCAGCACATCCTTAATCTTAACTACAACAAGACTGCATCACCCGCAAACGACACTCCTGCCCAAATTGACACTCCTGCTCCAAACCCCACAGTTTCAGCTGCTACCTCCACAACCAGCTGCTCCACTACAACCACAGCTCCTGCTGCGACCCCGTCCACACCCTCCCCAATGCCCACAACCACGCCCACTTCAGCCTCCACACCTACACCTACTCTCAACCAAGCCTCCGTGGGACGGCCGGCCACAGTAGAGCCAATTCCTTCGCCTGCAAATTAGACCATATTTATGGGATGCCATCATCTTCACTAGTTATATCCCTAATTTGTTCTTTTCGGTTTCTGTATTACTCATCTTTAAATATTTCTATCTCTGATCAAAGGGAGAGATTTTTAGAAAATTCTCAGCTAGTGACCTACTTACCCTGACCTACATCACAAGCATCTGCTATGATTCAGGCCTGAGGTAGGTGTGTTGCCATGACAGTTCTCATCTCCCTTTTGGCTCGAAAGGATTGATCATTATTTATGAACAAACAAAAAAAATCACAGTATAATGCAACATTTTCATGCATTTACGTTTTGCATATGTTTTGAAAAGAATGAAGACTATATGGTGAGTTAACTTCAGTAAGCTGCCTGGCCCTTATATGCCTAATATTTAGCCACTTTTCCACCGAAATTACCTGAAAAAATTTGTCCCAGGAACTTTTTCCCCCCAGACCTGTTGCTGTCTGCATTTCCTTTGTGATCTAAAGTACAGTGAAGATTAGACATATTAGTCCAGTGACGTAGGACTGCGCACAACTTTCCAGTTCCTGCTGGATTTCGCCTTCTGCTTATAAGCTTAATAAAGCCTGAACCTTGTCGTCGGTCCATCGGTCGTATTTTTTAAACTCTATTGTTGATTCGAATAGCAAACAACTCTTACTGCATGCACCACAACAGACTTTTAAAAATGGTGGTTGAAATAAAATGCTGCGTGGAGTCAACCAATCAAAATGTAGCGTGAACTCAACCAATCAGCATGTTCAGCGCCCAAGTCCCACCCTTGAAAATTCCTGAACTTTGAAAAGTACTACCTCGCGGGCACAGACTTTCTGAGGGGGAAAATTTTACCTGGAACTTCATTTAGACCCTAGTTCCTGAGGTCGAAACACACCGAGTACCACCCCAAAGTCCCTAGTTCCTGGGGAAAGTTCCTGCGGTGGAAACACGGCTTTTGTTGTTCAAGAGGAACTCTTAAGACTACAGCGAAACCGTTTAGCTTGAGAAATTGGTGACAAATCAGAATTACAATCAAAAAGGCACACACGTAAAACTATAAAGCACTTAAACAAAAGGCCTTGACCCTTTGAAACGAAGATTTTCTCTTTCTAGCATTTGCAAGTTCACAGTTTGTAGCTGTTTTAACTGTGATAACGGAGTACAAGCTTGCACTGCCATGCAGTTATAAAAAGATGCGTGATGTTCGTTTTAAGCAGACATAGATGGGTTCATGTCAAAACGAGACATGCTTTTCCTTTCCTGTTAATGATCCCTCAGCAATCTTGATATTGATATTCTCAGTTGAATTTTGCCACTTAGAGATGATCAAATTTGTCTGGAACCATTTGCTGCTAAATATTTAAATAAGCTAAGCACACTTAGTTAAATGCATTCTTTTAGCACGTCCAACACTTGTACAAAATAAGCATGAAAAATTCCGTCATGCCTTCCAGTTGTATTTGAACATACGTATTTATGCCTTCGTTGCTCTTTCGTACGGCACATTATTTTGTAGCACGTTTGCACAAGCTTATGCGATGCTCTGCATAATGCTTCGATGAATTTGATCCTAGATCGCTTCATTTACTCAGCAGCTTTCTTGTTAATTCTGTGCTTGACACTATGTAAACTCCAAATGAAACAGTTAACGCAGCTGTCTAAAAGATTTATGGTTGCTTTTTAAATGATAATGAAGCTTTCTGAGAAATTGCCTTGGAACAAGTTGATGAACTGAAGTATTTTAGTCTTATAAAAGTTACTCTTTTTTCCAGATTTCAAGAGATCCCAAATTTATGGCTCTTTTGAATGTTGAATGAATTGAACTATTTGGCTACACTACATTGAATGTTTTACAAGAGTAAAAAGTCGATGCACTTTTATCTGCAACGAATTAGGGAGCGTTCGTATGTTTAAACTCTTGTGTGTGTGTATATATATATATATATATATATATATATATATATATATATATATATATATATATATATATTGTTTTTCTTAGCATAAAATGCTAAATGCCTGTGTATGATGCTTTTTCTTAAGAAGTTTTTCCCTGTACCAATCTGAAGGCGTTTTCACAAAAACAAAAGCAAGAAACGGATTTTAAGAACTGTATAAATTTGCCAGTGACAGAATGTGCCAAAGAGAACGTCACACATGTTTTGGTAGCTTTAGCTTTAAGTCCCTGTTCTGTTTTGTCTTTGAGCAGTAGACGGTGGCAGCAGATTTGCTGCTGTGGCTTTGCTTTAAAATAAACAGAAATTGACAATTTAGTATACTTTACTATGTGAGTATACTATACACGTTCACCATACTCGTGGTGCCTGATTCATCCAAGAATTGACTGTCGATTTTTACTGCAAATACAGTGACTGCCTCCCAAACATACGAGTGCTTTTGGTTATGTTTCCATATCTACACAGGGAAGCAATAACAAACTGGTCCATTACGGATGTTTGTTGCAGCTTTCACGACTTAACTCTGACTGTTAGGTTTTTAGTATTCCAAAAGGGAATATTATTGATATATCTTACCTAACACATGTATAGACAAGAAGAAGATATTAACATTTTAACACTTCAAATGTGATCTTTGTGAATTTATTTCAATTTTTAATGCTGTGTATTTTTTAATGAGATGTGCATTCCTTTACTTGCAGTTACATACCAGTGGAATAGATCAGTGTTTTATTTTTTATTCTGTCAGTTTCTCTTTTAAGTACATTGGTGCTCATGCGAAACGAGTGGATGTGAATGGATTTTTAATTGAAGATTGTTTCAAAGGGAGATTGTCAAGTCCTTGTGCAAGGACTCTAAAAACGTGTCTTAAATGCAACTGCTATACATGTTATGTTATTGGTTAGTTGGGTCATTTTGTGACTGTTGCCCAGTTGGCATGTGCTTCACAGCTGATGGTGTAAGATCTCTTAAAGATCTCCTCAGCTGGTTTAGACTGCAGTCTCTGTACAAGTATCTGTGTTGTATGAGAGAGAGAGAGAGAGAGAGAGAGAGAGAGAGGAAAACATGACTTTTTGTGGCTGAAAGAGAGAAATGCCATGGAAGTGTTGACCAGAGAAAGATTCATGTGAATCTGCTCTTGAATGAAAATCATTAAATGTGATCTAAAATCTCAGCAAGTTGTGCACTCGTCATTTTTGATTCATAACTCAGCAGGATGATCAACAACACCCTGATTTCATTGGATGGAGTGCAATGTTATTTTGCACAAGTCTTATCAGGGCTGGGATTTGATAGCAAAACAAGCTAGTAAATGGTTAAAGTGGATGTGATGGGAACGCAGTGATAACAAGCTTCGTGAACTGCTGTTCTAAAGCTGTAAAACGCATGCTGCTTTCCATTAATAGGCCACAAATCACGTTTTTTGTTGTGAGAGTTATTATGTAGCAAAGTTAAATTGGCATGAAAATCAGCAACATTGTATCCAGGCCAAAACTGAAATGGTCGTTTGTTCTGTAGGGCTGTGAGTCATCTCGATTCCAAAAAGAACTGATTCCGAGGCAACTGACCATATGCACGGAGCGTTCTTTCGAACTTCCGAAATAATATAAGCCAGCTGGAAAACTTCCGATGAAATGTCACTTGTGTGTTGAGCACCAATAGTGTAATACTTAGTTTATAATCAAAATATAGTCACTTAAATAGTCAGGCATAGTATTAATTTAGTTATTCAAACGTAAGACGACATAAAAAATAAATAAATAAAGACGTACCTCAGTGTTCCTCCTCGGCTAAATTCAATTCGACCATCAGTTTTCACACTTTTGTGTGAAAAAAAGCGTCAAAATTAAATATTTATTGTGCACTTTAGTTAGATTCATTGAATAAAGTGTGAGTTTTCACAAGTGTGCCAAAATCATTGATCTTGGGGTGCAAGTTTTGTGAGTACTTCATACTTCACCTTGACAAAATGTTTTTTTAAACCTAGTGATTTTATAATGTTTAATATTTATTCAAAAGCGAAACTGAGTGAAAAACTATTACAGGAAATGGCTAATATATGCTACTCTTCTGCCATCTGCTGGTTATAGTGGTATATATAATGTCTTTTTTATTTTTAAATAAGTGTTTTCTATCAAATGTTGGATTTCCTACATTTTGAATCGTTCGGTTTTACAAATGGGGACGATCTCAGAAGGTTTTCTCTGTTTTTGCACAAACTGTAGTCTATGGTTGATGCTGTTCATCAAGCTAAACCATTAAACAGTATTACCCAAGTTAAAAGAGCTTATGGAAATGATTAAACTTTTGTTCTCAAATTAATAGGTTTGTCAAATATATTAATATTATGAACAAATATTTGGTCTCAAATAGCTAGGCTCTACTGTGTCACATCTTATATATAAATAAAAATTATATATATATAATTTTTATTTATTTATTTTAAGTTTCAGACTTTATTTTGCCAAGTGCCTTACCAGACGAGGGCGCTATTGAGCCACTAAGCAAAACACATGTTTGAAACTGTTACCAACCCCTTCAATCACAAACACTAGAGAAATTAGCTTGCATAGCTTTTGCTCACCTGGGATTTAAAGTTAGTGTATAAAGTAGGACTGTTTTGTGGATATTTATATTTTTTTATAAACTTATTACTGTAGCTTTCCTTCATAGTTGGATGCCCGCAGGCTTTTGATGGCAGGAAGTGTGGGAAGCATTCCATGTTTGGTGATTTTGTGCAATTCACATTCTCAGACAGAACTGATAACCAATTCCAGCGGACCTTCTCATTGGATAAAGATATATTTGAGCACACGCTATTTTAAGCAAATCTGATTAGCAGTGTGACTGAGGTGCATGGGGATGATATTGGATAGTATTTTTCTTTCAGACTACCATATGTACTTCTTCTCGGTTTGTCCGTATCAAAGCATGTCTAAAAGATTTATTCAAACCATGAGAGAGTGTAATGTTATACTCTGTGTGTGAGCTGTCTGATATATTCAATGGACGAAATCATTTTTAAGTTGTGAATAATCTTAGGTCATTTGCACAGAAGATAGATCTTATTGGGTGACGCAGACATTTCCCAGCAACCTCGGTGTGAAATAGAAAGATAGATGAGTTACTATGGATGGGGGTGTATATGTCAAACTAAAACAAACAACTCGGACATGACTGCAACCGTAATAGCCAAACAATGCCAGATTCAGAGCAAAGGGGCGGGAACACATGCAGAGAGGCTATCGGAGATCTGTGGCTGACAGGATGAGGAAATAGCTTAAACATAAACTATACTGACACAGTCGTGTCTCTTTTAAGTACAGAAAAATACCAGTCCTGTGTCTCAAATAAAGCGGAAAGACTCAAAGTCAAGGCTATAGTCAAAGACATTGTAAGGAACAATGGACCTCAAGGCCTGTTTCTGTCCATTTTACTCACTGCTTCTGCAAGTTATGAACATTTAAAATCAAAAATTATACCTGGTAATATTATTTAATGGGCCTGAGCTAACATTAACAACAAAGAACAGTTGTATTTCATTTGTTGTGTAGATTAATAAATACCATCCTGCTTTTTTGTTCTTTTATTACAAAATGAGACATGCAATTTCTGAAATCAAACACTTTTAAATAATATTTGCTCAAAATGTTGATAGCAGAAAATGATTAAGTTTGTCGGTAGATTCTGTAATTGATACAAGGAGCAACTAACACTTGTCTTGCTAATAAATCAGTTTACCATTGATTAACTGATTATCAAACCTTCTAGCAATCTTTTGAACTTTAGAAAACCATCATTTGTACTATTTATTTTATATATAGAAATAAATTAGGTGTGTGTATAATATAACTTGAGATCACAAAAAGTACATTTACATGAAAAGTTGAGTTTTACTTGTTCAAAAATCATGTTATTAGACTGAAGTATTCATTTTAAATCACATTTCAGAAGGTTTAAACGCTGATTTAGGCTGATTTAAATGCTTATTGAGATTACTTTAGTACAACTTTACAGAAGTTTTTAATGGGACAGATTAGCTGTCCAGTTTTACTATACTAAAATGTACCGACTCGTCTAGCTTGCTGACTTCATGTCATTAGATGTCTTATGAAACAGCGGTCTGGCATACAAATGTATCCAAAGGTCAAAAAGTCAAATTTGCCAGACTTTCACAGAACATTGACTCAGTCATAAAGCTTTAGCAGCATGTTTGGCAAAGTGACCAGGCTGCATATGTTTCGGTCTATTCTTGGGAATTTGTATGACCATACAATCCTAAAACCATGAATTATTTGAACATCAGGGGCCAGTTGTTCAAAACAAATCTGATCGGATTGGATCAAATCTTGAAAATGGGTTGTTCAAAAGGAAAAAAGGATTCTGAAATCAGATTAGATCACAAAATCCAATCTTGGTTTTGATCTGGATCAAAACATTATCACTTTTTAGTTAGACTGGGATACCTTTGATCCAAAAAAATCTGGATTATACTGATCCCATCAGAAGGGTGGATTTCAGGAACAAAAATGTAATAAAACTTTAAAACTGGTCAAAAATACAACGTTTTTATCATGTAATATACATAAACACATTTTTTTATTTTGCTTTTGATTAGTTTAACTTTTAAAGTAATAAATTAGAAATAGACATTAGGCTACATATTTTTTGATGGGCCTGCATTGACAGCAAGTTAATGAACACTTTCAGATGCCCAGAAAGCTACTAAAGACATATTTAAAACAGTTCATGTGACTACAGTGGTTCAACCTTAATGTTATGAAGTGATGAGAATACTTTTTGTGCGCCAAAAAAATAAAATAACGACTTTATTCAACAATATCTAGTGATGGACGATTTCAAAACACTGCTTCATGAAGCTTCGAAGCTTTATGAATCTTTTGTTTCGAATCAGTGGTTCAGAGCGTGTATCAAACTGCCAAAGTGACGTAACGAAGCCTCGTTTACTGGAATAACGTGACTTTGGCGCTCCGAACCACTGATTCGAAACAAAAAATTCGTAAAGCTTTATGAATCAGTGTTTTGAAATCGCCCATCACTAGATATTGTTGAATAAAGTCATTATTTTGTTTGTTTTTTTGGCAAACAAAAAGTATTCTTGTCGCTTCATAACATTAAGGTTGAACCACTGTAGTCACATGAACTGTTTTAAATATGTCTTTAGTAGCTTTCTGGGTGTTTGAAAGTGTAAATTATCTTGCTGTCAATGCAGGCCTCACTGAGCCATCGGATTTAATCAAAAATATCTTAATTTGTGTTCTGAAGATGAACGAAGGTCTTACGAGTGTGGAACGACATGAGGGTGACTAATAAATGACATTATTTTCATTTTTGGGTGAACTAACCCTTTAAATGTTCTGTAATGTCTGGGGTCAAATTGACCCCAAAGCAACTTTGACATCTGACATGAAAAAATATGCTAATTGTATTTATTAGAAGAATTCATAAACATGCAAATCCTGTGTTACAGAGTTTTCAAAAGTGATGTCTGGGGGCATTTTGACCCCACACAAAATTACTAAAATTAAACATAACATGAGGGTTAATTATATTTCAGCTTAATTTTGTGGCACACAATGTATTTATCTTTTTTCAAATTAATCTAGATAAAATCTATGTCAATATAAAATATAAAGTCTATATTTATATTTTCTTCATAGTTGATTAGAGATGAGTGTCTGAGGACTGGATGAGTTGCTGTAATAACCCATCATGCGTTCTCTCTAGAGGCAGCAGGCCGTGTTTCTCTCGATCTCTGTTTAATCCCCAACATTTATCTGCATCAGATCCTGGCAGCAGAACAGAGGTCTCTGGAGATCTCGCTCAGCTGCTAGTGATACTCTCTTGAGACATGGAGAGATTCTAGACATCTTGAAAGATGAAGCTTGCATTGATTGTCCAGATTGTCCATCCGTGCCTCACATTTGAACCGTCCGATTAAGATTGAGCTGTTGTTCTGCATGCAGACGTACATTACCGTCAATTTCAGATTGTTTTTGTCTGCAGATCTAATTTAGATGTTAGTATTGGGCGTTCAGCATTATATTGTTCTGTGTAAGGTGAATCTCTGATGGTTCATATCTACACATATTTAGTTTGACTCTTATAAGTACTATGAGATTTAAAACATAACAATCGCCTTTCAAGCTGTATTTAATGTAATGTTTTTGCCACTCTTTATGATAGTGCTGTTTTTAACTTATGTAATACATTACCATTCAAAAGTTTGTCTTTTGTTTTCACTTTTTTTTAGTGAGCTTAGCTTACTTTATTCTGGAGATATACATCCAAATAATTTGACTTGAAAGGAGATTTCTAAATCATAGCTTAAAATGTATTCAAATTAAATTAACTTTTAAATGAACCTACTTCAACCAAGGCTTAAAGCTTAACTATGTGTTTCTTTAAAGTTGGTGTAAAAGTTAAATGCTCGAGTAAGAAGTTCATATGTTGCATATACGTTATTGTGGAAACTGGATGCAGGCGCCATCAACACACATTTGTTATTAATAATTCATAATTACATTTCACCATCCATTTAACATATGCTAATGGAATCAAACCATTGTTATGCTGTGATTGCGAGAGTGATGTTTATGTCAGACCACATTGACTTTACGGATCAGTGACTCATGTTCAATTTCAACTATTGCAAAAGTTGTATTAAAAATAGAAACTTAAGTGTCTTTGGTGAACAAACACAGAGATTTCCTCTCTGCTACTGAACTGAATGTCCTGATGTATGTCTTAATATAAGTCTGTTAAATCCTGGCAATTTATTCCAGTTCCCTCCTCTGTCCTACAATATATTACCTTTGTTATACTTAGTTGACACTGATGCATTCATTTACAATCATTTTTCAAATCCCACCACTCAAACTTTTCCATGAATCAATTTTTGTTAATGTCCAAGACCACAAAGTCCACATGACAGCGTTTTTTCTTTCCAAAAGTCCCAAATCAATTGACATAAATTGTGGTCAAGAAGCCTTCATGATGAATTCTGGCATCTAAATATTGAAGTGAAGTGAAGTGCCGGTCTTTTGTACAACAAAGTATGTTCTGTGGTTGGTTCCAGTTTTCCAAGCTCTCATCCGTCACAGCAGCTGGAGGAACGCCTCTTCCATGACTTCACATACAGTAAACCCATCTGGTCAGCCTCTGTTTCTCTCTTTTCTGTGTCCAGTGAATTATACACGTTTGAAAATCCAGACTCTACGTGAGCTTGAGAGTTTTAGTTGCAGGCTAATTTTGTTGTCTGTTGTGTGTTTGTAGAGCCATATTTAGCTTGGCATTTGCTCATTTCTTTCCAGAAAGGATGCAGGTTAATTCCCTGGGAGTACGCTGTAGGAAAACACAGAGCGACAGCTCAATGACACTGTTGTTTTGCTTTGCGTAGGTGCTTGTGTGTTTGTGGATAGATGTCATGAAATGTCAAGGAAACTTGTTGTGAAATTTTGAATTTTTGAAGTGTTGATGTTGCCTGTTTTGCTATATAGACCTTTAGAAGTAGTTATGTCTATATAACTACTTCTAAAAGTCTATATACAAACATTTTTCTGAATCATGATGCACCATGGTGTTGAGTTTTTAACATGATGCTATATGATTGCCAAGGTTTTTTGCCCAGCAAACAGGGAACGTTCTCAGAACTTTGGCAAGATTATGAACAAACGTTCTTTCAGAAATGTTAATACAATGTTCATTATCTGGTCGTTAACAATGTTCTCAAAACGTTAGCACAAAAACTGTTAAACTGTTAACTGTTTTTGCCCAGCAAAAAAAAAAAAAGTTGCTGTTGCTGTTTGGATTTAAATAGGGAAATGCTTAAAGACCCCCTGTGGTGAAAATCAAGTTTTTAATGTTGTTTATATGTCTATGTGGTGTTTTTAATATGCTTTAAGACAAACCATGTGCAAATTCATATGATTGCTGTGTATTTTCTCTTTAAAACTGCAGTGAAAAAAAGACCGTCTCAAACCTGCGGTTTGAAATCGCTGGTGTTTCTGACATCACAAACTACCTTGTAACCAATCACGTCAATGTGCCGGAGGGCTTTAGCGTATCATTAACAGCGAACTAACAGGGGAGTCTTGAGAGAAGCCAGGTTATCCCGGCTACAATGCTCAACGCTGCCTTTAACAGTTTTCAGACAGAGCATGAACACAAATAAGCACGGGACGGTTTGAAATCAGCTGTCAAATGTACCGAATTGAGTTGAAATATAGTCTTCGCTGTTAATGATATGCTTAGAACCGAGAAGCCAGGTTATCACGGTATATTTTTCTGTTGATATGAAAAATCATGCAGATTTAGCAATATGGCGGGTGTATGATGTATATATTACGATGTTATGATGAACTATATGCCTTTCTCGACTGACGTTCTGAGTTGTTCAAAGCGTTTGTAAGGATACTGATTGTGAGAAGGCAGCTGTCTGACTCGTGAATGTGAACATGGTTTGTGTAACATTAGCAACACATTATTAGCTGTTTGATAACAGTCAAGCAAAAGGCTAATCATATTAATTACTGTTATGTGTCCGATGTTTTAAAGAGCGATACCAGCGTTTACCTCAGTAAGTTGACCGAGTGGATCTCTGAGCTGGCCTGAGTGAGTGGAGGCGGGGCTAATTATCATATTCATTGATCCGTGTATACTAAATGAGGCAAGGGTGTAGAGTTACATTCAAGCTATTTTAAGGCATGTTTTTTCCACCAGAAAAACAAACAAACAAACAAAACATTTAAATATGTCATTTTGGTAATCAAAGTTGAGTTTTAAGGGATAAAATTATTGACTACAGGGGGACTTTAAGAAAAATCTTTGGGATGTGCTGGTGTAGACTTTACAGAGTGCTCGACTCTTGCATTGTCAACCAAAAATTGATGCACCTCTTGATGGAATTAACATCACAACATTTATTTCCATCAAGAGGTGCATCAATTTTTGGTAAAGATCTGGTATTGACAATGCAAGAGGTGAGCACTCTGTAAAGTCTCCTCCAGCACATCCCAAAAACTTTCAATGAATTTAAGGTCTGGACTCAGAGGTACAAATTCATGTGTAAAAATGATTTTTCATGCTCCCTCTCAACCATTCTTTCACAGTTTGAGTCTTGATGAATCTTGACATTGTCATTAGTTATGGGTCGATCATGAACAATTTGAATCTTTAATATGACTCGGGAGTGTCTCAGAGAGTGATTCGTTCGGGTCGACCGTGTATGCGTAATATCCTATAGGTTCTGTACAGGAAACAGAAATGATTCACCTCTCAAATCTTCGGGTTCGGGTCTGAGTCGTTTGTTCATCCCGTGCAGCCCCATAGAGGCTATGCTGTCAGTACCAGAAACAGAATTGATTAGTTTATCTCCCGAGTCTTTGGGTCCGAGTCGTTTGTTCTTTTGTCACGTGACGTGACAGCCGTATTGGATACAGAAATTAGTTGATAATTCCCAAACTTCCCTACAAATAAGCACAGTTTTTTGACTCTTACAGGTACATGATGCATTTCTGGTCTTAAGTTGTAGCTTTTTTATTTCTTACAGTTTATAAATTTGTGACTTTCTGTCATGATGGTTCTTTTTCATAACATTGAATGTGGTAATAAAGAGTTGGTTAATGCTTTAAACTTTATCGGTATGATGGGGAAAAATCACTTTGATAAAGCAAAGATACCTATAATAGCAACATACAGTTATGTGACAAAAGACTCGAACCCGAAGACTCAAGAGGTGAACTAATCATTTCTGTATCCGGTACCTACTACATGGCTTCAGCCTGGGCTGTCATGAGAAGCATCTCGCTGCAGCCTGTGGTGGACATCCAACCCGGCCCACATCCAAGTCTGACGTCAGAAGCCAGGTCCAAAATTAGAAAAATTGCATGTTGTTGGGTGTAATGCATTACTAAGTAATTAATTACAGTAAGTTTGCCTTGAAAAAGTAAAGTAAGGGATTACTCTTAATTTTTCTGTAATTTAATTACAGTTAATTCTGATGTAATTGCATTGAATACTGTATAGACTAACACTGTTATACATAATGCTGAAATGTAAAAATACTTTTGCAGTCATGCTTTCCCGAACATAGCCACCTTTCCTTAACCTTCCTGTCATGGTTATGCATCTGTTTCACAGCTGAATGGCCTTCAGGTTTGCACTCTTCAGTGTAAGAGATGTTTTTTCCCCCAACAGTGTTATCGGAAAATGAATTCAAGATCAAACCTCTGCTTATTAACGCATTCCTGAAGACCATCAAGCTATGAAATGCATAAAATGGGAATAAAACTGTACTGTTACATCTTAGGCTGACTGTCCAGCTCTTGTTTCAACCAGGATTCCCTCTCGAGTGTTGTGCAATGGATATTTCCATGATAACTCATTGTAATATGAAGGTGGTGATTGTTTCTTGGTCACCAATGAGCCTTTAAAGCTCAAACACCAAACTAGAATCCAAGCCAGAGTTATTCATACACAGATATAATTTATAAAGTTTTAAACAAAGAACAGGAGCGCGTCAGACGGTGCATTTATCAGTTTTATCATCTCTTTGATGAATCTGAGTTTCTTACTTTTATGCATGCGTCTTCCCTGTTAAGACTCACACCAGCACAAAGTCTTACTCATACGCTTGCATAAAACTGGCTTTCACAATGTCCCAAAGATTCAAACAGTTATGTGCCAAGATATAAATTGATGTACTCATGTTGTTCCAAACGTGTATGATTACTAGGCACAGTCAAGCTCTATAAAGGATAAAAATATAAGTATTAAAATAGTATCAAAGTATATATATATATAGCGTACTACAGTATACTACAGCATAAGGGAAGCTTTTCAGTTAATAATACCACCATAAATTTAGCTCTGCTCCTCAAATAAATAATTCTGATTCAGAAGACTTGCAATATAGTGCATGAGTCATATGGACTATTGGACTATGCTTTTTTTTGTAGTTTTTGGAGCTTGACAGCCCTTCTTCACTGTATTGTGTAGAAAAAAGCATCATGCTAAAATGTATTTTTGTGTTCTACAGAAGAATTCAGAACAACATGAGGGTGTGTAAATGATCACACTTGCCCAATATTTTAATAGAAACTCAAAGTTTTAAACTTTTAAAGCACTTATTGGATGAATTTTAAATCTCTTTGCTATAAAGCACAGCATGTTTTACTACATGGGCCTTTGGGGTTAAATGTCTTGCTCATGGTGATAAAGGATGAAAGCCAAGGTCAGAAATCCTTACAGAACAGACATTCTGCTTCCTGCATGGGACCTTGGAGACAAAATTTCCTTCCAAAATACACCAAACACAGCTGTGTTAGAAGAACAGCAGTGTGATAGCAAAGAAGTAACCACATATCTGCAGAACTGATAAAGGTAATCATTTAAATTATCCATTTAACTATCCATTAAATGAAAATAATGAATATTCTGTCATTATTTACTCACCCTCATGTCCTTCCAAACTAGTATTACTGTGAAGCCAATTTTTTTTGAGCATTTATATTTAATACAGCTTCCATAATAGTATGGAATCAGTTTTGTGCCTAAAATATTGAACGTAACTTTTCAAGAAACTGAAGCGTAAATTAACAATTTTGTAAGCACATTTGTAAGTCAAAACATGCAGTGTATTAAAAACAAGTCAAACATTTTTGTTTGTTTGTTTGTTTTCAGTTTCAAAGACATTTTATTTAGTTTAAATTTATATTTTCATTAGTTTCTCGAAAAGTTACATTCAATATTTTAGGCACAAATCTAATTCCATATATAAGTAGTACAACAACTATATTCAAAGTTATATGATAGATCTAATGTGAAGAACAGACCAAAATGTAAGTGCACAAATAGTATGAACTACTTTTATGACACTTGTTTGATTTAAATTTGTTCTTTTTTCTTACACTACTGTTCAAAGTTTGGGGTCAGTAAGAATTTTAAAAATTAATACTTTTATTCATGTATTAAATTGATCGAACGTGACAGTAAAAACATGTTACAAAAGGTTTCTATTGCAAATAAAATGCTGTTCTTTTAAACTTTCTATTTGTCAAAGACTCCTTATCCCGTATTAGAATGATTTCTGAAGGATCATGTGAAACTAAAGACTGGAGTAATGATGCTGAAAATTCAGCTTTGATCACAGGAATAATTTACAATTTCAAATATATTATAATAGAAAATAGTTATTTTAAATTGTAATAACATTTCACAATTTTGCTATTTTTACTGTTTTTGTTTTATTTTAACAAAGAAATGCAGCTTTGGTGAGAAAATCTTAACTTTTGAATGGTAGTGTACATGTTTTTATTTTGGGTGATCTATTTTTTAGCCATTGAAAAACACATATTGGTCAATATTAATCTGAATATTTGTGTAGACTTCAGTCCCTGTCAGTGTTGTTACGGCCGTTGGCGTCTTCCTCCACTTCTCATGCTTGTTGTCTTGTTGTGTTTTCTGCGTTCACACTCTTTCTCCAAGTCTTGCTAAGTGGGTTAGTGTTTATGTTGGCCACAAGCTACATTTCTGATGCCTTTAAGATAACAACAACGTGATGGAAAGTGTGTTTTTCTGAGCAAAATACGTGTTTAGAGAAGATTTGCCAGTGTCTAAACAGATCTGACAAAGATTGAGCATCTCCACTAGAATTCAGCTTTGTAGCAAATATTCAGTCTCAAAGGACAGTCCCTGTGGTTTTCTCTTTCTGAAGTGTTTTTTCTGTCAATGTTTGTCAGTTTATTTCCCCATCATGTCGTTTACTCTACTTTTCCTTCCTTCTCTAGGGTTTTGCAGCCAGATGTGATGACAGAGATCTGGTAGTCAGAATTAAAAATGATTAAATAAGCAACAGCCTGTTTTGTGATGCGATTGTACACTCTTAGAAAAAAGATTCAGTGGGGTTCTATATAGAAAATGATTGCATATACTTTGATGTTTAACAGGTTATTTCATTTTTTTTTCTAGTGATAAAGTATGTTTACTAGCTTCTTAATTCACAAAATGTCATTAAAATTAAAAATGAATTGAAACTAAATCCATAAGATGATCCCATGATGGGAACCATTAAAAGGTTCTATAAATGAAGTGCCTGACAGAACCCTTTAAGGTTCCATATAGAACCTTTTCTTCTAAGAGTGGTTGCGTCACACTGAATATGCACAAAGAACGTCACTTTCACTTTCTACCGCATGTTTAGGCTCATTTAAAGTTTTCTTCCTTTATGACATCTGGCACACATTTGTGCCCTCAAAGTAGGATGTTTAACACAAAGCGTTTGCATCTACAAACATGCGTTTATTGGTAAGGAAACTGTCGTGTGTTTCTCAGTATTCTCTGGGGTGAGTGCATCGAGGTTGCGATTACTTTCTCGTAACTCTGATTCATAGTTTGGCCCTGATCTTGAGGGACATGGAAAGCTGCTTTCCTTGATAACCATTTTCCACCACTCTTTTTCATAAACCATTAGCTTCTTTTACATGCACGAAAAGCCTTTGCTTTATATTGTCAGTGGAATTTGCTTGTTTCCTTGGTTGACAGTCACAATCATGCAGCTGTGTGTGGATTAGGTTTGTTCTTCCAGCCAGATGTAGGTTTTTAATGTTAACTGTAACAACTTGGCTTATTAGGAATCTGACATTGACAAAATGCAGCAGTGGGAGAAGGACTGAGTTTTGTCTTGTTACTATCACCAATATGTGAAGTCAGAGAACTATGTGAATGTGGAATGTGCTGGAAGTTCCAGCTAAAAGTTCCAGTTTAAGGTGGAAGCAGTGGTTTTTAGTTGGTCAAAACTGGGCTAAATTGGTCATTAGTTGGTCCCGTCTGGTCTAAACTGGTGATTAGTTGTTTCAAGTGGTTCCAAGATGATCCAAACTGGCTATTAGCTGGTCCAAAGCTGGTTACCAAGCCTTGCTCAGAGACCAATAAAATATTATTATTAATTTATTTATGTTCATTTTCCTTCTCTTGCCTTCTTTCTTTTTAATTTTAAGTGCTGGGTAGTAACTGATTACATGTAATCTGGATTACTTAACAGATTCCAAAAATTTAGTACTTGCAATTAGATTACATTACGTTTTAAAATGCTCATAATCAGATTACAGTTACTTTTTTATGGATTACATGATTACATATTATTCATACAATGGTAGTAAATTATTCAAAAATTATTGAATCTCCCTAATTCTATTTTTTACTCTTAAATTTTCCATTCTAAAAATGTACTCATTTTAATTTGACATTTTTATGATTTAAATAATCATTAGCTTTTCATCAACTCACAATCCCCCTGCAGTTCCTTCATTAACCCCAGTTTGGGTAACTGTGGCATAATGTAATATTAAATTTATTTATTTTATTACATTCTCATTATTGATACATTCTAACAGCTGGGGGCTCGTCCGGGATATTCCCAAGAAACACGGGACTGAGAAGTTATCCTCCATCAGGTAAGTTGTTTTTAATGATTTACTGAATCCTCACTTGCTCTCTCGTTATTGCAGTAATGAGAATTTTACATTCTCATTACTGCAATAAATGAATTGGTCAGTACAACAAATACTGCTATAATGTATTTATGTAAATGTATTTCGAAGATAAGAGATGAAGTAAAAAGTTTAGGATGAAATTTCTCACAAAATAAATAACTTCTGCATGCATTTACATTGTATTTGTTTGATGTTTTGACAGTAGTGTTAGTGTTAGGCAGCTGGACAAATGTCAAGTCTCTGACCTTCTGTTAAGTTCAATTCTAAAGGAAATATTTAAGGCAATGCATGACCCTTCTCCCCATATACTCCCACATTACGTCACACAGACCCTCACTCATGATTTTCTGAGAGCCCCTGCTGATGCTGGCTTAGACACTAATACCCTTCCTTCCTCTGCTTTTGCCGTTCAAGCATCCTGTTTAATTGCCATCTGGGGCCGACGAAAATGAAGTGGCATATTTTATTTATAGTCTTGCTTTCTTCCTGGCTCTGATGGACAATCGATGTCGGAAAGATTCGTACAGTGCATTAGGACGGCTTTAGTGTCTCTTGTGTCGTCAGAAATATTCCGGTATCTGCTGACCTCCTCATCAAAACAATATGGATTTAATTATGAAGCTAGTCAGAACAGGTATTTGGGGATGTGCAGATATATGATGATCAGTGTATTATTGGTAGTTTAACTGTTCTGAAAAAGATGCTCCAGATTTCTTGCAAATGAGCCATGACCATGATTATACAGAGTTTATCTGCAAAGCTTTGATTTCAAAAAAGGAAAAACTACAGAAGATACAATCCACATGTGTGTTATGGTATTTGGGTGAATTTCACCAAAACATGTCCAGGTCACATTTCACCCAAAGATCAAAAGGAATTTGTATTGGTAATTGGAAAAATGGTATTTTTATTTTTAGGACGTTTGAAAATGTATTTATTTATTTATTTTAGAATTGTGGAATTATTTTAAAGAAAATTAAGTGCATTTTTCCAAATGTAACAGATCAGGTATTTATACAAATATTTTATTTATGTTTTCATTTTTTTTTTTTTTTGTCCACAATACAAAAAGGTAAAAAAAAAAAAATCCTTTTCATGAAAATTATGGCATAGTGCAAAATATCTTCACATTTCTTTTTTAATTATAGGGTGTTCCAGACATGATCTTGGCCAGTTACTGTCACGATTCCCTATGTCTCTGTGTTCAAGGACTTTTATTTTGATGTTCTTTTGTCTTGATGTTTCTGGTTTGAGTTCCTGTGATTTAGTTCCTGTTTCCATTGTCATCTTGTTTGTTTCCATGTCAAATAATCACCAACACCTGTTCTTCATTTAGCCTTTTTTCATCTTGTGTATTTAAACCCTCAGTCATCATCTGTTCATTGTTCTGTGTTAACGTTTCGTGCTGGTGTTTCTATGTATTTGATTCTGATGTTTATTAAAATTAAAATGTTTATTAAAATGTTTATTAAAAATGTTTATTAAGATGATTTCATCATTTCATCGAGTCAAGAATATTGTTTTGGATTTATCAAGCCAAGCCAGCGTGTGACAGAACACAAGACCTTCAACAAAAGAAAGGTATGGAGTTTGTAATTGAAAGGAGCTGCGCCAAGGATAAATTATGCTCCATTTATCAGAAAGGGTGCACAATGGAGTATTTTATGGAGGAGTTCCTCACTTATAGCCATATTGTTTCCTGGGATGATGTAACAGTTATGGAATGTTTTTAGAGTGGCTTGGACTATGATTTTAGTCGGCTGAAGCCAGAGGGTGATTACAACAGGATCCTGGCACATTACTTAGACTTTCCTCTTCATTTACTGTGGGAACTGCAGACAAGGAATCCTACAATCCTGCAGTAGTCTCGTCACCTCATGGCGCCCATGCCAGAGCCTCGTCACGTCATGGCCGCCACGCCAGAGCCTCGTCACATCATGGCGCCCACACCAGAGCCACGTCACATCGTGGCCACCACACCAGAGCCTCGTCACGTCATGACCCTCATGCCAGAGCCTCGTCACGTCATGGCCCTCACGCCAGAGCCTCGTCACGTCATGGCCCTCACGCCATAGCCTCGTCACGTCATGGCCCTCACGCCAGAGCCTCATCACGTCATGGCCCCCACGCCAGAGCCTTGTCACGTCCTGGCCACCACACCAGAGCCTCGCCAGGTCTTGTCCCCCACGGCAGAGCCCCATCACGTCATGGCCGCCACGCCAGAGCCACGTCACGTCATGGCCCCCATGCCAGAGCCTCGTCACGTCATGGCCCCCACGGCAGAGCCCCGTCACGTCATGGCCGCCATGCCAGAGCCTCGTCATGTCATGGCCCCCACGCTAGAGCCTCGTCACGTCATGGCCCCCCCGCCAGAGCCTCGCCAGGTTTTGTCCCCCACGCCAGAGTCTCGTCACGTCATGGCCCCCACGGCAGAGCCCCGTCACGTCATGGCCGCCACGCCAGAGCCTCGTCATGTCATGGCCCCCACGGCAGAGCCCCGTCACGTCATGGCCCCCACGCCAGAGCCTCGTCACGTCATGGCCCCCACGCCAGAGCCTCGTCACGGCCCCCACGCCAGAGCCTCGTCACGTCATGGCCCCCACGCCAGAGTCTCGTCACATCATGGCCCTCATGCCAGAGCCTCGTCACGTCATAACCACGCCAGAGCCTCGTCACGTCATAGCCACCACGGCAGAGCCTCGCCAGGTCTTGTCCCTCACGCCAGAGCCTCATCACGTCAGTGCATTATTAGAAATATTCCAGTATCTGCTGACCTTCTCATCAATACAATACGGATTTAATTATGAAGCTAGTCAGAACAGGTATTTGGGGATGTGCAGATATATGATGATCAGTGTATTATTGGTAGCTTAACTGTTCTGAAAAATATGCTCCAGATTCATTGCAAATGAGCCATGACCAGATTATACAGAGTTTGTAATTGAAAGGAGCCGTACTGAGGAGAAATTATGCTCCATTTATCAGAAAGG